>BMAU01018417.1:0-136895 GCA_019973935.1 Trichonephila clavipes
TTGACCCATAAATAAGTGCATTACACACTCATCTAGCTGTTATATTCTCAAATTTGATCCATTAACAGGTTCAAAAATGAGTATGCGATGTTTACAATTTTGAGTACGTAGTCGTTGCCAATGATGAGAATGGGCTATTCTCAAATTTGAGTATGTTTGCATCGGAGCTATTTTGAGTATGTGACATATTCAAAAGTGAGTATTTTGTATTCCGTTCTGAATACCAGTTTTTCGCAGTGCAGACATTTTCTAAGTTTTAAACTTCAAAAATTACTCTAAACTGGATAAATGTTTTCTAAAACAGCCAAATTAAAACTATTTTTATGTTTTTAAACATGAAATTTATGTATTTTTATGTATGTAACAAGTTTCTCGCAAAGGCAACAACCTACGTATGTCCTTACCTTTTCTCTCATACCTTTATCTCAGCAACTATTAAACATATAAATTCAAGACTTTGACTATATGTATTAATCTATATATATAAAGGAGAAAAGCGACTCACTCACTCACTGACTGACTAATCACGATATCTCCGGAACTATTAAACCTACAAGCTTAAACATTGGTAGGTAAGGTTCCCCTTCATGGGTGTGGGCGTCAGCTAACCCAGCGGATTTTTTCAAAGTTCCGTTTAAGGGGCGTTACAAGAGGTTTAAGGAGCGTTATAGATAATTATTTCGTTTACTAACTATTAGAGGTAAATTCGTGAAAAAAACTTGGTACACAGATTTCTTTCATAAAGTAGAGATTCCCTACATAATAATTTTACAAAAATCAGCCTCAAGGGGCGTTAGGGCGCGCAAGGGCGTTATAGATAATTATTTTCATTTTTAAACTATTAGACGCACAGTCTTGAGAGAATTAGGGGGAAGCAGATTCAGCTTAATAGAGTACAGATCCACTGCAAAATGGGTTTTGTCAAAATCGACCCCAAGTTGCGTTTGTAGAGTATTAGGTGGCGTTATGGCACTAACTCTTTTTTAAACTATTAGACGAAAATCTCGAAATTTAGTAAGCTGATTCCATTCAGAAAGTAGAGAGATCCGCTATAAGATGGGTTTTGGGAAAATCGTTTCCTAAGTGGTGTTGAGGGCTTAAGAGGCGTTGAACATAATTCCTTTTCCATTTTTAAACTATTAGACGTACAGTCATCATGGAATTTGATAAGCAGATCCCTTTCATAAAGTACAGATCCCCTACAGAATGGGTTTGTAAAAATCGACCCCAAGTGGCGTTGTGGAGAATTAAGGGGCGTTATAAGCAATTAACTCCTTTTTTAAACTATTAGACGTAAAATCTTGAAATTGAGTTAGCAGATTCCATTCACTGAATAGTGATCTGTCATAAGATGGTTTTTGTGTAAATCGTTTGCTAAGTGGCGTTGCGGGGGACTTAAGGGGCGTTATAGATAATTATTTCAATTTTTAAACTATTAGACGTACAGTCTTAAAATTTGGTAAGCTAATACATTTCATGGTGTAGAGATCGCTACAAAAATAGTTTTGGGGAAAATTGATCCCCAAGGGTCACTGAGAGTGATTAAGGGGCGTAATAGATAAATATTTCCGCGTTTCAACTAATGAACCACTTGCTTGAAAATTAGAAGGTATGTTCCGTTCATGGAATAAAGTTCCTTTACAAAGATTTTTCAAAACGGACCCCCAAAGGAGTGGTTTTCGAGGATTAAGGCATATTATAAAAAAATTCCTGTTTTTGAATTTAACTCACTTACTTGAAATTTGTTGAGCACTTTTTTTCTTTATATAGTTGAATAGAGTTCCACTAAGAATGGATTTTACGGAAATCAACTCCAACGGTGAAAAGGGAAAGCTATTGGGGCGTATTGATAGACAAAATTCCCGTTTTGAACTGCTAAGACTATAATAATAAAATTTGGTTTGCATGTCTCTTTTTGTTGAATTGGAATCCGCTAAGAATGCTGTCAACGAGGTATTAATGATAAAAATTCCGTTTTTCCTCTGTTAGATGGGTAGAAATGAAATTCAGCACGCATGTTTATTTTTATGGAGTAGAGACCCATTTTGAAAGTTGCTTTGGTGGAAAATCCACTTGATTATTAGGATAAGTAAGTGGAAAATATCTTTTCTACTTCTATTTTAGATATAAAAGAGAAATTAGATTTTATAATTTATGTTCTTTTTTATATCAAGGGACGAGACTGTAAAAAGCTATAAATATATTTTCAATACAATGAATTCTTAATGCTGGATATCACAAATTAATATATATGTAAACAGTATACACATATACAACATTGTGTGAAATACCCAGTGAAGAGGGTGGGTAACGGCTAGTCTATATATATAAAGGAGAAAAGCGCTCACACTCACTCACTGATCAATTTGGCTGACTCAATGACTAATCACGATATCTCTGAACTATTAAAACCTACAAACTTGAAATTTTGTATTTAGGTTTCCTTCATGGAGTAGACGTCAGTTAAGAACGTATTTTGCAAAGTTCGAACCCCAAAAGTGGCATCACGGGGGTTTAAGGGGCGTAATAGATAATTATTTCCATTACTAAACTGTTAGATGTACAGATCGTGAAAAACTTGGTACACAGATTTCTTTCATAAAGTAGAATTACATAATGATTTTTACAAAAATCGACCTCCAAGGGGCATTGAGGGCGCTTTAGGAGGCCGTTAGACATAATTATTTCCATTTTTAAACTATTAGACGTACAGTCTTTAAATTTGGTAAGCGGATTCCTTTCATTGAGTACAGATCCCCTACAGAAATGGGTTTTTGAGTGAAAATTGAGCCGTAGAGAATTAAGTGGCGTGTTGCGACGCCATTGATTCCTTCTTGAACCTTCCCTGATCACGCTTGTGGCATCATAACTATGACGTAAGGAGTAAAGTGATGTCATGCGCGCCGGTCACGGATTGGTTCTTGATTACATCACAAGATGATTCCAGATGTAGAATCAAAATGTAAATATATGTAGCTCTTTTCTTGGAAACTGTAGGTGTTTTTGTCTGTCTCTGTGCTGTGCTGTAAATAAAGATTGTTGTTCCAATAAACGTCGCAAAATATTATTTTGCAGAACCTTGAGTAGTAACATTTGGCGTCCACGACAGGACGTGTTATTGGAAATAGAAGTAGATAAATAGAATTAGATATGGGTCTTAAAGCACAAAAGGCACAGAGACGAGTATTTAGGACTGCATTTACCTTAAGCGCAAATAAGATAGAAAGTGAGCTAAAGAAGGATGTAGTAGATTTACAGAAGATTTCGTTGCTACACAAGTGCAATTGAAAGATAAATATTTGAGAATAGAAGCGGCCCAAGAAGCAGTATCTGGAACTTTGCTACAATTAGAAGATAATGGGGTAGAATTCGAGACTGATTTCACTGATGCGGAAAGCTACCGTGAAAAATATTTAGAATATTACACTCGCATCGATAAGAAGTTGAGAGAGACTGTTATTTCTGAAGTTCCAGACACACCAAGAAAGTTTAAGCTTCCGAAACTCGAACTGAGAAAATTCGGTGGAGACCCGAAGGAGTTCCTTTCGTTTTGGAGCCAGTTCCGAAAAATCCATGACGACGGGAGCGTCCCAGATGAAGACAAGATGCAGTATCTTGTGGCTTCAGTTGAACCCAAATCGAAAGCGGAAAGACTCATTCTTAGTTTTCCGGCTACTGCAGCGAATTACCCGAAGGCAGTGGACCAATTGAAAGAGCGATTTGGAAGAGAAGATCTACTTGTCCAAATTTATGTTTCGGGATCTTCTGACAATGGTTATGAAGAATGCTGAGTCCGGAAGAGCAAAACGGACCTTTCAAGACTCCATGACGAGTTGAGGGAAAGCTGAGAGCCCTGGAGAGCCTAGGACGAACGCAGGAAAGTTGAGATTTCCTAGCCCCCTGGTTGAGAGCTGCCTGCCCGAAGAAGTGCTAATGACGTGGGAACGGAACAGAGACCACCACGAACTATCCGACAACACTGCCGGAAAGAACATTCGCTCCTTAGAGAATCTAATAACTTTTCTCCGTCAATAAGTGCAGGGTGAAGAGATGGTTGTGTTATCAAGAACTGGATTTGCATCGAATAAAGTTACCCGTAAAAAGGAATATGTCTGTACCCCTCTAAACGAGATTAGTGGAGATCCGGCGACTGCGGCAGCCCTGGTAAGTTTCAAATCCATTGACAATAAAGTTGCTTGTATTTTTTGTGATAAACCCCATCCCAGCCATAAATGTTTTTCAGCAAAGAAAATGTCTTTAGATGAGAAGTTAAAAATATTGTCTAAAAAGGGAGCTTGTTATTCATGTTTAACTAAATCAAATCATATCAGTAGGCATTGTGACTTAAAATCTAAACTGAAGTGCAATTTTTGTTCTTTATCTCATTATATTATGTGTAGCAAAAAACTTGATAAACATTTAAGTGTTAAAAGTTCTCCTTCCACTATTTCTCTTTCTAATCAATGTAGAAGAGATCGAACGGTTTATTTGCAGACTCTCTGTGTAATTGCGCGAGGTCGAGAAAGGCGCATAAGAATTCTTTTAGATTCAGCTCTAGCCAGTATTCTCACGTGAGTGAAAGATTAATTGCGCACTTGGGATTAATACCGCATAGATATGAAAACATAATTCACTCCCTGTTTGGAGGAACGCAAACGAAGCCTAAGAAACACGGAGTTTATTATATCGAGCTGACGGCTTTGAATGTAGATTACTCTTGTTGTTTAGAAGTTCTCTCTCAGAGGAAAAGATATGCGACAGTGTCGCGAAAATAACAGATAAGCAAATACTAAAAAATTTAAGAGAACTGAACATAGTTTTCAGATTCATTTAGCGAAGATTTAGAAATTGATTTGTTAGAGGGTTCGAATGTGTTAGGTCGCATTTTAATGAAGAAATGTTGTGAGTTAGATTCCGGTTTAAGTGTGGTCGAGACTAAACTCGGAAATACAGTTATAGGAATGCAGGATGATGTATTCCATATTGATAGAAATGTTATGACAACACTTTCAATGTATGTAAGAAATTTTTAATTAACTGATCTCTGGAGTCTCGAAAATTTGGGCATTTCAAATCCAACGCTAGAGGAAAGCAAACAAAATTCTTATGAAGACGCTTTAGATGATTTTCAGCAGAAACTAACGATTCTTCCTAACGGAAGGTATGAGTTACAGCTTCCGTGGGAGTCCTCCCGTTGGTGTGGTGTGGTAGTTAGGAGAGGGGGGGTACCAGCTCAGGTGTCGTCCACGTCACTTGACCATGGTTCAAAATTACGTGGTCCGTCGCCAAAAGCCCTCGCGTAGCTGAACAGTGCGACGTTAATATTAACTCAACTCAACTACAGCTTCCGTGGAAACATGATCCAGTTAATTTACCTGATAATAAAGGTTTAACTTGGGCTAGACATGAGAAAGTTATCAAAAGGGCTGAAAGTAATGGCTTTCTCAGAGAGTATCAAAAGGTTTTTGAGGATTGGGAAAATTTGGGGATTATTGAAATTGTACCGGAAGAGGAAGTATAAGCGGTTAAATGTCATTATTTGGCGCATAGGCCTGTAATAAAACTGCAAAGTGAAACCACAAAGTACCGTCCCTGTTTTGACGGGTCGGCTTGTGAAAATGGTAAACCTCCATTAAACCAATGCTTATATAAAGGCATAAATCTTTTAGAAGTAATACCCGATATTTTAGATAGGTTTAGACTCTACCCTATAGGATTAAGTGCAGATATAGAGAAAGCGTTTTTAATGTTATCAGTTCATCCAAGAGATAGAGACTATCTTCGATTCTCTTATCCTACTAAAGAAGAATTAGTGTATAGGCTTTGTCGAATTGTTTTTGGTTTAAATTCTTCCCCTTTCCTATTAAACGCATCCATAAAACATCTATTAGATAACGCACCTCTTAAATACTGTAATGTTGTAGAGAAATTAAAATGTTCATTTTATGTTGACAATTGTTTATCTGGTGTAAATAATGTAAAGGAACAAGAAAATTTTATTGATATAGCTTCGAAATTATTGTCAAAAGGCTGTTTTAACTTGCGAGGTTGGCAAAGCAATGTAGCATGTAAATATGTTTCTCAGCATACTGGAGAGGCGTCAGTTTTAGGCATGTTATGGAATTTAGACAAAGATACCCTGAGATGTAATATGAATTTTGAAATCTTAACGTGTGAAACAAAAATTACGAAAAGGTTCATTTTATCAACAGTGCAAAAGGTTTTTGACGCAAACGGGTGGTTATCTCCAGCTACACTGCCTCCCAAATTATTATTGCAAGAAACTTGGAAGTTAGAACTGCCTTGGGATTCAGAATTACCTAAAAATATTGTTAATAAATTTATGAAATGGGCAAATGAAATGTATTTGTTAAAAGAAGTTACTGTGCCTCGATATACTGCCATAAATGAAACCTCTGAACTCCATATTTTTGTTGATGCATCTAAAAGCTCGTATGGAGCATGTGTGTTTGTTCGAACTGTTGTAGAAAATGCTGAAAGGGTGTTAATTCGGTTAGTACAAGATAAGATGTTTCCTAATTTGAAATCAATACCCATTGTAAATGTCTTTAAAGATAATGAGGGAATCATTAGAGTTAAAACTAAAATAACTGAGAGAAAAGATGATCCAAATTTTATTGCTCCTATTTTGATGCCTAGTAAATGCCTATTAACCACAAGATTAATTGAGTATTACCATCTAAAACATTGCCACGCTGGGGTTCAAATTCTTATGTCTATACTGCGTGAAAAATTCTGGATAATGAAAACACGAAAAACGGCCAGGGAAGTAGTTATGAAGTGTGTGCCCTGTCGTCGATATAGCTCTAACTCTCCTATGAGTGAACCTGTGAGTCTGCCTCAGGATCGTGTTAAAGATGCTAACGCGTTCGACATTACAGGTATTGATTTGGCTTGACCTCTTTTTACTAGAGATGGAGGTAAGGTGTGGATAGTACTTTACACTTGTGCCATTTATCGAGTGATACATCTAGAGCTAGTGAGTTCATTGTCTACTGAGTGTTTCGTGCTTTCTTTAAGACGGTTTATTGCACGTCGTACTAGACCAGAAACTATATATACAGATAACGGAACTAATTTTGTCGGCACCAATAGTGAATTGAAAAATCTAGATTGGGATAAAATAATGAAAGAGACCGATATTAAACCTATTAAATGGAAGTTCAATCCCCCAACTGCCACTTGGTGGGGAGGTTGTGGGAGAGATTAGTACTAGTAATTAAAGAATTATATTGAAGCGTACTTTAGGTAAGGCAATTTTAACAAATGAAGAACTTTTAACTGTTCTATGTGATTGTAAAGCGGTGGTTAATTCTCGTCCGTTAACCTATGTCTCGGAAGATCCGAATGATTTAATACCATTGACACCTAGTTTGTTTTTAAACGGGAAGTCTTCATATGACACCATAGATTTAGATTTAAGTGAATTCTCCAAGTTTCAGAAAAGAATAAAATATCGTAGAAAACTGATCCATGATTTTAGATCACGTTTTAGGAAAGGATATATTGGTCAACTACGTTAAAAACGACCAGGAATGCCAGGTCATGATTTCAAAGTTGGTGATGTCGTGATGATTGAAGAGCCATCCAAGAAGCGCGTGTATTGGCCTTTAGGAAAAGTAATAAGTCTGCTTCCAGGTAGAGATGGTAAAGTTCATACCTTGAAATTAAAATGTAAGAACTCTGAACTGATTCGTCCAAATCAAAGAGTTCATCCACTCGAAGTGCCATTTATAAATAATGAAATTGTAAAGATTGATGGCGTTCCGACATCTAGTGTTATGGAAGATAAATTAAATAGTAATGCTGTCATAAAAAATAAAGTCACTAGATCAGGTAGATTAGTTAAAATACCTGAAAGACTTGGATTATTTAATGAAGTTTTATCTGCTTTTGAGTGATATCAATACACTCAAAAGGGGGGGAGGATGTTGCGACGCCATTGATTCATTCTTGAACCTTCCCTGATCACGCTCGTGGCATCATAACTATGACGTAAGGAGTAAAGTGATGTCATGCGCGCCGGTCACGGATTGGTTCTTGATTACTTCACAAGATCATGTCAGATGTAGAATCAAGTGTATATATATGTAGCTCTTTTCTTGGAAACTGTAGGTGTTTTTGTGTGTTTCTGTGATGTGCTGTAAATAAAGATTGTTGTTCCAATAAACGTCGCAAAATATTATTTGCAGAACCTTGAGTAGTAACATGGCGTTATAGGCAATTAACTCCTTTTTAAACTATTAGACGTAAAATCTCGAAATTTAGTGAGCTGATTCCATTCATTGAGTAGAGATCCGCTATAAGATGGGTTTTGCGAAAATCGTTTCCTAAGTGGCGTTGCGGGGGCTTAAGGGGCGTTATAGATAATTATTTCCATTTATAAACTATAAGACATACAGTCTTGAAATTTGTTAAGCGGATTCCTTTCATAGAAAACAGATCCGGTGAAAATGGGTTTTGTCAAAATCGACTCCCAACTGGCGTTGTAGAGAATTCAGTGGCGTTATAGGCAATTAACTCTTTTTTAAACTATTAGACGTAAAATCTCGAAATTTGTTAAGCTGATTACACTTAAGTAGAGATCCGCTATAAGATGGGTTTTGTGAAAATCGTTTCCTGAGTGGCATTGCGGGGACTTAAGGGGCGTTATAGATAATTATTTCCATTTTTAAACTATTCGACGTACAGCCTTAAAATTTGGTAAGCGAATTCCTTTCATGGTGTAGAGATCCGCTACAAAATAGTTTTGGGGGAAATTGATCCTCAAGGGTCACTGAGGGGGATTAAGGAGCGTAATAGATAAATTTTTCTGCTTTTCAACTAATAGAACCACATGCTTGAAAATTAGAAGGTATGTTCTGTTCATGAAATAAAGTTCCTTTTACAAAGATTTTTGCGAAAACGGACCTCCAAAGGAGTGGGGTTGCGAAGGATTCAGGCGTGTTAATGAAAAATTCCTGTTTTTGAATTTAACTCATTTACTTGAAATTTATTGAGCATTTTTTTAGTTGAATATAGTTCCACTAAGAATGGATTTTACGGAAATCAACTCCAGGGGGAAGCGGGGAGAGTTATTGGGGCGTATTGATAGACAAAATTCCCGTTTTCGAACTGCTAAGACTACAATAATAAAATTTGGTTTGCATGCTTCTTTTGTTGAATTGGAATCCGCTAAGAGTCCTCTCAACGAGGTTTTGATGATAAAAATTCCGTTTTTGCTCTGTTAGATTTAGATTTCAAATTTAGCAAGCATGTTTATTTTATGGAGTAGAGATCCACTGAAATTTGCTTTGGTAGAAATCCACTTTATTATTAGGTGAAGTGAGCGAAAAAAAATCTTTCTCCATCTATTTTAGATATAAATAGAAATTCGATATTATAATTTATATTCTTTTTATATCAAGGGGCGTGACTATAAAAGCTATAAATAAATTTTTCAATACAATCGATTTCTTAATGTTGGATATCAATAATTAATATATATACAACATCGTGAAATACCCAGTGAAGAGGGTGGGTAACGGCTAGTCTATATATATAAAGGAGAAAAGCGACTCACACTCACTGACTGACTGACTGACTGACTGACTCAATGACTAATCACGGTATCTCCGGAACTATTAAACCTACAGCAGTGTTTCTCAAACTTTCGATACTGGCGACCCAATTTTCAATCATAATTTTTGTCGCGCCCCCTGTACAACACTAATGTAGTTACTGCAATAAAAATGCAATTTGACGCTAAAGTTACATTGCGATCTCAATTATAAAATGTATAAGTAATAAATTTTGTATATGTTACTTTTAAGTAATATATATTTTAAGAAAATTACTTAAAATATATATTACTTACTTATATATATTATTATGTTATTTTTTTCTCTAATTTTTAATTGGAACAGATCACAAAATGATATATTTAATTACAGATATATTTCCTTCAGCATCTATTTCTCAAAGTGCAAATGTCATTAGAAAATAGTCTAGTCTATGTTGCTCTCTATCATATCCATCACATTTGGCATTATCGGGTACGTTTGCGTGAGTCTGGGCAACCTATCGGACGACTGCGCAAAACATGTAAAAATGCTTTTCCTCGTACAATTCCAGTCAGTTTTGGTCGACACGATACTTCTATAGCTACCGAATCTAGCTTGAATATTCATTTTTTAATTTGCACGTTAATTGTAATTCACGGTAGTTAAGTATTTATACGGCAGTAGATTAAAACAAAATCATACATACATTTTTAAGTCGTAAGCGAGCATTCGACGATAATAAAGTATTAAACAAGTACACAGACGAGCATGGTTCCGAAAATTAAATCAAGGAAATATTCTCAAAAATACTTAAATTTTGGATTTACCACTACTGAAGTAAATGATGGGGGGGAAAGCTCCTGCTCGTTATGTGTTAAAACTTACAAATCTGAAGAACAACATGTGAAAATTGTTTTTAAAACCATGTAAAAACATTTCGCCATGTTGGCAAAGGATTTTAAAAAGTATTTTCTTGATGAGGACAACTTGGTAGCAAGTTACGAGTGGATTAGGGGTCTATTTCAAGATACTCCAGAAGGGCTCTCAACTTCAGAAGAAGAATTTTTCATAATTTCACATCCAGTGAAAAATTAAAAAGCAATTTGTAATAAATCGTTTTTTGAATTTTGGGTAGAGATGAATGGTGAATTTTCTGCACAGAAAACAAAAGCACTTCGTATACTATTGCCACACGCATAATTTGCTACAAGTCCCGATAGCCGAGTTGGCAGAGCGTTGGACTGAACTTCCTCAGGTCTCGGGTTCGAATCCCGGCCCCGGCAGATTTATCCAAAGACTGGAATTTTGTTTCCGTTTTTAATGTATTGTTTCTCTAGGTTCTAGATGAATCCAGATCATTCTTTAGAGTGCATACTGGTTATTTCTCGAATATTCCGAAGTGTATAAAAGCAGAGTTCATCGCCAGTTGGGCATGTTCTCAGTCCAGTGTTGTATCGAGCTCCAAGCGTTAGAATAAATCTAATTGTTTGTTTAATTGAACTGTGTACTTCTTTCGAACTCCGTGACAAGTTTGGTGGAGGCGCGGGGTAATAAATGCCGTCTTTTCACGATCCGCTTCGTCTATTTCTATTTGCCAATAACCAGATTGGAGATCCATGGAAGAAAAGAACATGGCACCTTTCAGACAGTCGAGCGTATCGTCAATACGAGGCAGAGGATAAACGTCTTTTTCGTGACGCTATTCAGCTTGCGATAATCGACGCAAAAACGCCAACTACCGTCTTTTTCTTACGAGCACAATGGGTGATGACCAAGGACTTTCAGAGGGTTGGACGATACCTTCATCAAGCATTTTCTGAACCTCTTCATGAATGATGCGTCTTTCAGTCGGCGAGACTCTGTAGGCTCGTTGGTTGATTGGAGCATGATCACCAGTAAAAATCCTGTGTTTCACATTCGTCTTCGCGGCTGTCGACTTGTCGGTCTTCGTGAAAAGCCCAGAAAATTTCCGGAGTAGATCGGATAGCTTGTTTCTCTGTTCGTCACTTAACTCGGGTGACATCATTAACGAACAATTCATCTGTGACTCCGAAGTTTCTTGCTGGTCATCCAAGCAACCCGATGTGTCGGAAATAACACATAGATGCCCTTCATTTAGTGGTTCAGCTTGGCCTATGCACATTCCTCTAGGGATGATTTGGTTTCGGAACTGCAGGTTGGTAACCCAGACATCACTTTTCCGTTACGATATGTGGATACCATGGACGGTGTAGCAATATTTTTCTCGAAGAGCAAATGTTTGCTGCCGTCTAGAACTACATTTATGTCTCCTCGGGTTTGATATCCTGATACTGTTATTCTAGTTAAAGAATGCGGCTTAAGTGTATAGTCCCTGGTGGCATACAAATTCCAGGCGTCAGGCGCTGTGGAGTCGCGACAGATGTCTTCTAGAACAAGTTCATTTTGTCCACAGTCTATAACGGCTTGAGACGCCTCTAAAAGTCCCATCCTAGGATGACGTCATGGCTACAATGTGATAAAACAATAAATTCAAAAGGCAGTTCTCGATTATTTATACGGACACGTAAAACACATTTCCCTATCGGCCGAACAAAATTTCCATCCGCAACTTTCAGCATAACGCTCTTGGCATCAGCAAACAGAACTTTCTTTAAAAATCGGCGATACTTATCGGATATGACAGAAAACGATGCCCCAGAATCTACTAGAGCACGTATCGGCTTCTTATCTATTATTACGTCTAGTTGGTTACCAGTCATCTTGGCGGTCGACGGAGGATTTCCAGTACACGCGGCCTCACCTCCTTGGAAGGTCGCTCCTTAGTTTTCCTCGCTCCTACGGCGTGGCGACTGACTGGATCGGCGATATGGCGACGGGGATCTGTAACGACGTATTGGGGATCGGCCTCTCGTGGGACTTGGCGTAAAACGGCGAGAAGAGTTTGGTCGGCGTATTTCTTCTTCAGTGCCAACGTCGTCGAAGTTCCGTCGGCGGTTTCGAGAGTTGTCAAAGACAGCCTTTTCTCTCTCGGCAGTAGCGCATTACATGTCCAGGACGTCCGCAGTGGAAACAAACAGGTCTGTTGTCAGCCGTTCTCACACATCTGTTTTTCTTGGTTCAGGTGGGAATTTCTCAACAGGAGCTCTGTATTTCCTGGTTACAGCGGCGTATGTTGGTCGTGGTCTAGTTTCTGTAGGTTTTGTTGACACTGGGGCCAAAACCCTTTTCAACTTCGTCTTGAACGATCTCTTCTAAGGATTGGGGATCGAGTCCAAAGATTCTTGCGTCTGGTTAACTAGTCGATGGACTTCTTCTCGTACGATTGTGCGAATAAGAGAGACCAAATCAGTCTCATCCGTCAGGGATGCAACCGGTACGACGTTTGGAAGCCTTTCAAATCTCGGTCGACCAACTCTCTTCTGCTTCATATCTTCGATATAGTTGCACCATTTGATAAAAAACTTGTTGTGTCGTTGATTTCTCTCGTCAACAGGGCCTGATAAATATCCTCAGCAACACCTTTCATTAGGTGTGACACTTTTTCGTCTTCTTTCATCAGAGGATTTACCTCTTGGCAAGTCCTAATACACTTTGTATGTAGGACTGTGTACTCTCGCCTGAACGCTGGGCTCGGCATTTTTAGTTGTTCTTCTGCCCTTCTGGTATATTTTTGACGGTCACCGAAAAGTCCACTTAGTCCATTTTTAAACGCTTCCCAGGAGGAATCTAAGGCGTCTTCGTTGTTGACATACCACTGTCTCGCAGTTTCGTCAAGAAAGAAATAAACGTTAGCCAGGCACATCATGTCATCCCACTTGTTAAAGTTGGCTACTCGATCGTACTCTTTAAGCCATTTGAGAGGGTCTTCCCCAGGCGCTCGGAAGGTCGATGGGCTCCTCCATTGCTGTAACGAAGGTGTTACTACAGCGGGCTTGGCTTGCTCGGTCGGCATGGAGCTCCTCGAGTAATTATCACAGACCGTGGAGCCGTCTTTCGATCCAGACTTGTTTCCTCTCTCGTCGACTTGTGTAACATTGATCATCGTTTCACAACGGCGTATCATCCCAAACAAATGACTGACGGAGCGCTTCAATAAGACCTGGCCGACATGTTGTCAATGTATGGATGTAGAGCAGAAAATTGGGATGAAATTCTACCATTTGTAACCTTCGCTTATAATACCGCTAAACAAGAGACCACAGGTTTTACGCCGTTCTATTTACTTCATGGTCGCGAAGCGGAAACGACACTAGATACAATGCTACCATTCTGTCCTAACGATTTTGATGACAATAACATCACCAAGATAGCAGCCAGAGCCGAAGAATCACGACAGCTAGCCCGAGTGCACACTCTGAGAGCTCAAGACAAAGATCGTCGACGTTACGATTCTAAACACCAAATGGTATCTTACGCTCCCGGAGATCTCGTATGGGTTTATACTCCAGTGAGAAAGTCGGTCTCTCCGAAAAACTCTTAAGAAGGTATTTCGGACCGTATCAGGTGCTACGCCGTTTATCAGCCGTGACTTACGAAGTACAAGATTTTGATCCTGCTTCACGAAAAAGAAACTAAGAGAAGTTGTCCATGTACTGCGTATGAAACCGTACCATGATCCCGCCGAGCAAATCGAAACCGAGGATATTCCTCCCAAAGAATCATACAAAGGACCCATCACTCGTTCCAGAATAAAGACCCTTGAACAAAATGACAGGGCGCTGTCTTCTTTCGAGGGGAGCAATGCCACACGCATAATTTGCTACAAGTCCCGATAGCCGAGTTGGCAGACTGAACTTCCTCAGGTCTCGGGTTCGAATCCCGGCCCCGGCAGATTTATCCAAAGACTGGAATTTTGTTTCCGTTTTTTAATGTATTGTTTCTCTAGGTTCTAGATGAATCCAGATCATTCTTTAGAGTGCATACTGGTTATTTCTCGAATATTCCGAAGTGTATAAAAGCAGAGTTCATCGCCAGTTGGGCATGTTCTCAGTCCAGTGTTGTATCGAGCTCCAAGCGTTAGAATAAATCTAATTGTTTGTTTAATTGAACTGTGTACTTCTTTCGAACTCCGTGACACTATTACCATTTTGTAAATCCTACCTATGTTAAACCGAATTTTCTGCGGTGGCTGCTTTGAAGACAAAATATACATCTAAGCTAAATATAGAAAAATAACTCAGAGTATCAATTTTGCTATTAAATCTTAGTTTGAAAAACTTTGCTCTGCAAGACAAGCCCATGGAAGTCCCTAATAATTATTAAACTTGTTCTTAATTTAGTATTAAGAAATTATTTATAAAATACCTTCTTCAGTACTGATACATTAAGCGTATACTGGCTGAAACACCGGCTCTTCGCACGAGTTCATTTTTTTAAAAAATATAACATTATTCTTGATATAATAGCTGAACTGTAAGGAGAGTAAAACTGCGTGCACACGACATTGTATACAAAAATGTAAAATAATTATTTTTTTAGATAAATACTATAATTGTAAATAACTGTTTAAAAGAACTGTAATTTTAAACCTCACATAATTAGCATTTAAAATTAATGCTAAATAATGAAAAAGAATATAAAATTCCAATGAAGAATAATTGTGTTACTTTTTAATATTTAAAGCGAGAAGACATCAAAATTTTTTAACCCGGGACCAGGCGCGCACTCGATACTAACGCTAATGGTAGTGCAGGGAAACTCAGTCACCCCAATCATTTGTTTATAATTATTTTTACTCTACACGATACAAATCGGAATTCCAGTGAATAATTCAATTATAAGAGAAAGTATACTTACCGGCTTTCAAGGAATGTTCAATTTTTCTTTGATGATTTGAGAAAAATCCAATAAAACTGAACTAAAATTATTCAAAGTGCAAGACCTTAATAAAGGACGCAAATCAGAGAGATACTTTTCACTAATATTACAGAAATGTTATTTGCTGGCAAAGCTGTCACATATTTTGTTCAAGTAATTGTAGTTTTAATGAGCATTCATGATCGAGTGAGTGAATATTAACGTCGCACTATTCAGCTGCACGAGGGCTTTAGAGACGGACCTCGTAATTTTGAACAATGGTGACGAGGACGATACTTGAGCTGGCCTCTTTTAACTACCACATCACTCCACAAGTGGACGTTTGAGCTCTCGACAGATTTAACGGGCACTTCCCCATACACGCCGGGTCTTTAGTGGTACTGAGCTCGAACTCGTGACACCTTTGGTGATCAACAAATAGCAAGTTGAACTTTTTCTTTCTTGTTTTTCTATTTGACAAGGTGAACTGAACCTTGTGGTACACTTAGGGCTTCATATTTCAGTTGATGGAGTTCTTTAGGAAGCATTTGAAAATTTTCGTTTCATGTTCATCGTGTTTCTCAATCATGAATAATATGCATTCTTTTGCTTGATCAGTTTCAACTTCCTTCAATAGAGATCACAGATGCCCCGCGCCACTGCTCCCGGGTTAAAAGTGTATTCAGAAAAATACGGATGTTTTAAAAACGATTATGGCGTTTTCACTATGCTTTATTTGTTTGAGATTACTCTTAAAAATAAATCTTTTAGCCAAATAATTCTTCAAATCAATTAATTCTTTTCCAAATATCGTAAAACTCTTCATTATTTACAATTTCCCTAAGCGAAAAACAAATACATAAAATATGGGAGGGAACTAATGAAGAAACCATACCAGTAAGTTTGAAGGTCAATCAAATGATCAGCAAATGTATTATGCTGCCTAGCTGAAAAGTGAATCATGTTTTCCTTTTCTTTCTACAACTAATGTACTGTATTTAAATAATTACAGTGATGTGAAATCTTTATCTTCTTAGAATTTTTCTCAGGGTCTGGGTTTCGTTTTTCTTTTAACGAGTAATATTTTATGCAAAAAAAAAAAAAACGCCAGATGATAAACATAAATTTTATCAATGCTGTTGTGTATTTTTTTTATTATGGAAAAAAGTATTTTGTTTCACTTCTTTTCGGCTATTTTTTTTAAAAAAAAATCTGTAAATTTTCGATATGCTCGCGCCCCCCTTGTAGAGTTATCGCGCCCCCCCAGGGGGGCGCGCCCCACACTTTGAGAAACACTGCCTTAAGCCAGTGGTCTTCAAACTATGTGGACACATGGAACCATTGAAACTATAAAATATTTCCGAGAATTCCATAAAAAAAGAAAAACTCTTTAAATATCAATAAATCCTGGAAGTCAAAAGCCTTCTGAAATTAATTATACGAAATTAAATTGTCATAATTTAACAGAATTTGGCTGAAAGTTTATTTTTAATCCTGTTCGTAGTCATATCAAATCTGTTTCCATTTTATTTTCGTTTTAAAAATTAAGTTAACGATAAATGAAAAAAATAAATACTGTTTTTACTCTGATTTAAATGTGGAAATGGATTCATAATATTTTTCATTAAGTAAAGCGAAACTACCAAAAGTCAGTCAAATTATACGCACTATAATTGTTGCAATTACTACAAAAACAATCAAATGACTTCAGTAATAAAGTTTCATAATATTGCTTCTTTCTGAAATCAAAATTAAGAAATTAAATTCCTTAAAATTAATTAAATATTCAAATGGGATCTCAGAACTATAAAACTTGACAAAAATACTTTTTTCTAAAATCAAACTTAAGAAATTATTTTTTTTCTTTTATCCTCTTGACTATTTTATAATATACTATTAAATTCCCAATTGTGATGCAAAAGGCTTTTCAATTAAAAGGGGGAGGGAGCTTATGCATTAATTTTAACTGCTGTAACAGTTCTCTTCCAACATTACATTTTATTTCCTAATACTAGCTGCATGGCTCGGCGTTGCACGGGCTTTCTCTTTCTCTCATCACGCTAGCATTTCTATGTGAGTGTTTGTACGCGCGCAATGTGAGTGATTTCTATAATTATGTAATTAAATTTTCGAAATTTGTTTCACTTTTTTTCGATTTAATACAGGTTTCCTTTCCCTCTCTATAGCTCGGCATTACACTCGGTTTTTTTAGTGTAAAATTATTGTCCCCCGACAAAATATATTTTTAAATTTCGACCTATAACTTCTATGCGACCGCCCCTTGACTTCTCAGTTCGGGGGAGCGGTGCATACCTACTAGGATTGGCCCTGACCCCAAGCTACAGAGACTCCAATATGTGTAAGCAAAACGTTATTATTTATACCATTAACATAGTTCCCTTTCCCAAAAAAGGGCCCCAAGGAATTTTGATAAATGGTTCACTTAGCACTCTAGTTACGCAAATGATATTTATTATGATATAGATACTTATATATTGCCACACGCATAATTTGCTACAAGTCCCGATAGCCGAGTTGGCAGAGCGTTGGACTGAACTTCCTCAGGTCTCTGGTTCGAATCGGCCCCGGCAGATTTATCCAAAGACTGGAATTTTGTTTCCGTTTTTTTAATGTATTGTTTCTCTAGGTTCTAGATGAATCCAGATCATTCTTTAGAGTGCATACTGGTTATTTCTCGAATATTCCGAAGTGTATAAAAGCAGAGTTCATCGCCAGTTGGGCATGTTCTCAGTCCAGTGTTGTATCGAGCTCCAAGCGTTAGAATAAATCTAATTGTTAGTTTAATTGAACTGTGTACTTCTTTCGAACTCCGTGACAAGTTTGGTGGAGGCGCGGGGTACAATTAACGTCAAACGTGGATAATAGTGACAACCTTCGCAGGAGCCTCCGATTAAGAGGATTATCCCCCGAATTCGGACTGTTAAAAGAAAATAGTAGGAAGAGGACAAAAATGCCGACCGAGCAAGAAGCCAAGCCCGCTGTAGTAACACCTTCGTTACAGCAATGGAGGAGCCCATCGACCTTCCGAGGAGCGCCTGGGGAAGACCCTCTCAAATGGCTTAAAGAGTACGATCGAGTAGCCAACTTTAACAAGTGGGATGACATGATGTGCCTGGCTAACGTTTATTTCTTTCTTGACGGAACTGCGAGACAGTGGTATGTCAACAACGAAGACGCCTTAGATTCCTGGGAAGCGTTTAAAAATGGACTAAGTGGACTTTTCGGTGACCGTCAAAAATATACCAGAAGGGCAGAAGAACAACTAAAATGCCGAGCCCAGCGTTCAGGCGAGAGTACACAGTCCTACATACAAAGTGTATTAGGACTTTGCCAAGAGGTAAATCCTCTGATGAAAGAAGACGAAAAAGTGTCACACCTAATGAAAGGTGTTGCTGAGGATATTTATCAGGCCCTGTTGACGAGAGAAATCAACGACACAGCAAGTTTTATCAAATGGTGCAACTATATCGAAGATATGAAGCAGAAGAGAGTTGGTCGACCGAGATTTGAAAGGCTTCCAAACGTCGTACCGGTTGCATCCCTGACGGATGAGACTGATTTGGTCTCTCTTATTCGCACAATCGTACGAGAAGAAGTCCATCGACTAGTTAACCAGACGCAAGAATCTTTGGACTCCGATCCCCAATCCTTAGAAGAGATCGTTCAAGACGAAGTTGAAAGGGTTTTGGCCCCAGTGTCAACAAAACCTACAGAAACTAGACCACGACCAACATACGCCGCTGTAACCGGGAAATACAGAGCTCCTGTTCAGAAATTCCCACCTGAACCAAGAAAAACAGATGTGTGGAGAACGGCTGACAACAGACCTGTTTGTTTCCGCTGCGGACGTCCTGGACATGTAATGCGCTACTGCCGAGAGAAAGGCTGTCTTTGACAACTCTCGAAACCGCCGACGGAACTTCGACGACGTTGACACTGAAGAAGAAATACGCCGACCAAACTCTTCTCGCCGTTTTACGCCAAGTCCCACGAGAGGCCGATCCCCAATACGTCGTTACAGGTCCCCGTCGCCATATCGCCGATCCAGTCAGTCGCCAGGCCGTAGGAGCGAGGAAAACTAAGGAGAGCGACCTTCCAAGGAGGTGAGGCCGCGTGTACTGGAAATCCTCCGTCGACCGCCAAGATGACTGGTAACCAACTAGACGTAATAATAGATAAGAAGCCGATACGTGCTCTAGTAGATTCTGGGGCATCGTTTTCTGTCATATCCGATAAGTATCGCCGATTTTTAAAGAAAGTTCTGTTTGCTGATGCCAAGAGCGTTATGCTGAAAGTTGCGGATGGAAATTTTGTTCGGCCGATAGGGAAATGTGTTTTACGTGTCCGTATAAACAATCGAGAACTGCCTTTTGAATTTATTGTTTTATCACATTGTAGCCATGACGTCATCCTAGGATGGGACTTTTTAGAGGCGTCTCAAGCCGTTATAGACTGTGGACAAAATGAACTTGTTCTAGAAGACATCTGTCGAGACTCCACAGCACCTGACGCCTGGAATTTGTATGCCACCAGGGACTATACACTTAAGCCGCATTCTTTAACTAGAATAACAGTATCAGGATATCAAACCCGAGGAGACATAAATGTAGTTCTAGACGGCAGCAAACATTTGCTCTTCGAGAAAAATATTGCTACACCGTCCATGGTATCCACATATCGTAACGGAAAAAGTGATGTCTGGGTTACCAACCTGCAGTTCCGAAACCAAATCATCCCTAGAGGAATGTGCATAGGCCAAGCTGAACCACTAAATGAAGGGCATCTATGTGTTATTTCCGACACATCGGGTTGCTTGGATGACCAGCAAGAAACTTCGGAGTCACAGATGAATTGTTCGTTAATGATGTCACCCGAGTTAAGTGACGAACAGAGAAACAAGCTATCCGAACTACTCCGGAAATTTTCTGGGCTTTTCACGAAGACCGACAAGTCGACAGCCGCAAAGACGAATGTGAAACACAGGATTTTTACTGGTGATCATGCTCCAATCAACCAACGAGCCTACAGAGTCTCGCCGACTGAAAGACGCATCATTCATGAAGAGGTTCAGAAAATGCTTGATGAAGGTATCGTCCAACCCTCTGAAAGTCCTTGGTCATCACCCATTGTGCTCGTAAGAAAAAAGACGGTAGTTGGCGTTTTGCGTCGATTATCGCAAGCTGAATAGCGTCACGAAAAAGACGTTTATCCTCTGCCTCGTATTGACGATACGCTCGACTGTCTGAAAGGTGCCATGTTCTTTTCTTCCATGGATCTCCGATCTGGTTATTGGCAAATAGAAATAGACGAAGCGGATCGTGAAAAGACGGCATTTATTACCCCCGAAGGCTTATACGAGTTTAAAGTCATGCCGTTTGGTCTCTGTAATGCACCTGCGACCTTCGAGAGAATGATGGACAATTTGCTACGCCATTTTAAATGGACTATGTGTCTTTGTTACCTAGATGACATAATAGTGTTCTCAGAAACTTTTGAAGACCATCTTATACGATTAAGCCTTGTTCTAAAATGTCTTCAGGAAGCTGGTCTTAAATTAAATTCAAAGAAGTGTCTTTTTGCTGCCCAAGAAGTAAAGATTCTGGGCCATCTTGTATCTAGTAATGGCGTTCGTCCCGATCCCGACAAAATAAAAGCTGTAAGAAATTTTCCCACTCCAAAGAATATACATGACATACGAAGTTTTCTTGGCCTTTGTTCATACTTTAGAAGATTTATTAAAGGTTTCTGTTATCTCGCCGAACCTTTGCAGTCGTTGCTGAAAAGTGGCGTGGAGTTTCATTGGGGTCCTGAAGAGGTGGAAGCATTTAACAGTCTTAAGAAAGCACTTACTTCGGATCCAGTATTGGGGATGTACGACGAAAGAGCTTCTACAGAAATCCATACTGATGCAAGCGGGTACGGTATCGGAGCTGTCCTAGTACAAATTCAGAATAATGTCGAGAAAGTTATAGCATACGCTTCTAGAACTCTGACAAAAGCCGAAAAGAATTATTCCACCACAGAAAGGGAATGTCTTGCCATCGTATGGGCTACCAACAAATTTCGGCCGTACATATTCGGAAAACACTTTACTGTTGTAACTGACCATCATTCCTTGTGCTGGCTCATGAATTTAAAGGATCCTTCAGGAAGGCTTGCCAGATGGGCCCTCCGACTTCAAGAGCATGATTTTGACGTAAAATATAAAACCGGTAAGAAGCATAGTGACGCCGACGCTCTTTCGAGAAATCCAGTGGAAGAGGAAACGGAAACATCAGACAAATTTTTAGCAGTCACGACGAGTATGAACCTTGCGATGGAACAGAAAAAGGATCAAGACCTTGCGAAATTAAAACTTTTGAGCAACTCATCCAAAAACGAAGAATTCAGATTTATCGACGGTATCCTTTGCAGGAAGAATTTTGATCCAGATGGAAAGTTGTGGTTGCCAGTCATTCCTAAACATCTACGAGCAGACATACTAAGGCACTTTCATGACCCCACCGCAGGACACCTTGGTTTCGCGAAAACTTATGACAGGATACGCAAGAGATTTTACTGGCCGGGAATGTACCGAAATGTCGTTCGGTATGTCATGCATTGTCGGGAGTGCCAAAGGAGAAAGTCCGTTCCTCAACGACCACCTGGACGTTTAGTTCCCATCCCTCCAGCTATAGCTCCTTTCCATCGCATTGGAATTGATCTCCTTGGGAGATTTCCAAAGTCTGCTCATGGAAACAAATGGATAATAGTCTGCACGGATTACTCAACACGATATGCAATAACAAAAGCCTTGCCGACAGCCGAAGTCGACGAAATAGCGAAGTTCTTACTTGAAGAAATTGTCCTCAGGCATGGAGCTCCTCGAGTAATTATCACAGATCGTGGAGCCGTCTTTCGATCCAGACTTGTTTCCTCTCTCGTCGACTTGTGTAACATTGATCATCGTTTCACAACGGCGTATCATCCCCAAACAAATGGACTGACGGAGCGCTTCAATAAGACCTTGGCCGACATGTTGTCAATGTATGTGGATGTAGAGCAGAAAAATTGGGATGAAATTCTACCATTTGTAACCTTCGCTTATAATACCGCTAAACAAGAGACCACAGGTTTTACGCCGTTCTATTTACTTCATGGTCGTGAAGCGGAAACGACACTAGATACAATGCTACCATTCTGTCCTAACGATTTTGATGACAATAACATCACCAAGATAGCAGCCAGAGCCGAAGAATCACGACAGCTAGCCCGAGTGCACACTCTGAGAGCTCAAGACAAAGATCGTCGACGTTACGATTCCAAACACCAAATGGTATCCTACGCTCCCGGAGATCTCGTATGGGTTTATACTCCAGTGAGAAAAGTCGGTCTCTCCGAAAAACTCTTAAGAAGGTATTTCGGACCGTATCAGGTGCTACGCCGTTTATCAGCCGTGACTTACGAAGTACAAGATTTTGATCCTGCTTCACGAAAAAGAAAACTAAGAGAAGTTGTCCATGTACTGCGTATGAAACCGTACCATGATCCCGCCGAGCAAATCGAAACCGAGGATATTCCTCCCAAAGAATCATACAAAGGACCCATCACTCGTTCCAGAATAAAGACCCTTGAACAAAATGACAGCGGGGCGCTGTCTTCTTTTTCGAGGGGAGCAATGCCACACGCATAATTTGCTACAAGTCCCGATAGCCGAGTTGGCAGAGCGTTGGACTGAACTTCCTCAGGTCTCTGGTTCGAATCCCGGCCCCGGCAGATTTATCCAAAGACTGGAATTTTGTTTCCGTTTTTAATGTATTGTTTCTCTAGGTTCTAGATGAATCCAGATCATTCTTTAGAGTGCATACTGGTTATTTCTCGAATATTCCGAAGTGTATAAAAGCAGAGTTCATCGCCAGTTGGGCATGTTCTCAGTCCAGTGTTGTATCGAGCTCCAAGCGTTAGAATAAATCTAATTGTTAGTTTAATTGAACTGTGTACTTCTTTCGAACTCCGTGACAATATAAATCTATTACTAATTTACTTAGTTTAGATCTACTTTCAGGAACTCTTAACATATCTGAATGGGAATCGTAATTTTTTGGATAATTTAAATCAACTACTAATATGTATCTGGTTACAGAATTATCTGGTATTTAATTCGATTTTCTGCACACTTTTTTTTCAGTGATTTAAAACCGAATTATGGTAAATATTCAGACATAGCCCAATCATATGATTTATACGCATTATTTAACTAAATATATTCCATACTTTAATCGTTACCTTTTATCTTCTAATTATTATTTGATTTTCCATAACCGTTATAACATTGGGATATACGTTTGCTAATTTCTTTTTCATTGAAATCCTATCTTAATTATTTGTAATTCTCTTTAAGGTTCTTTTTTAGCATAGATTCCCAAAAAATGCAGGACTTATAAAATATCAAGCAGGACCTAATTCATCAGTTTTCCTACATTCATTTCTGAAATGTTCAAGAATGAAATGAAATGAAATTGAAATTTAACCATCATTTTCTTCTTTACTAGTTCCTAAAAGTATCATTTTATAGAGTTATGATACGAATTGTTATAATTTTTTCTGGAATTCAATTATAATAATCTCTCTCTCTCTCTCTCTCTCTGTCCACATTTCTATTTTTATAACAAAAATATATCCCCCCCCATTTTCTTTTGCCAGTCAATGAATATCTTATCTTTAAATAACTTTTTAGTGAGTTTGTTGATAAACTCAGCTCCTTTATCTGTGCGAAGTTTTTCTTTTTCTAAATTCCCTTTTTAAAATTTCAGCTACTTCTCTCATTAATCTTTAAGGGTTTTAACCAATGCGTACTTATTAAACTTGTTTTTCTAGTCAATATTCAGTTGATATTAGTATTATTCAATTTGTATACCTGCATATCAATTAAAATTATCATTTTGCTACGATGTTTAAATGTTCCTTTTTCGAGTACCGTTGTTTGAAAAGGATTTCAAAAATTTCTTTTCTGGCATTTAACTAAAGAGTGCATATTGACTGAGAGCTTTGATAAAAACTTAATATTTCAAAGTAAAGATGTAAAAAATTTTCCAAACAAGAAGAGATGAATGAGGAATCAACAATTTTTTTACAGGTGTTGAAAAATTTAATAACAGATTTTAGAGAAGAGAGAGAGAATCATTAACTTAGAGAAGAAAAGAGAAAGGAACTTAAAAAAAGAATTCATTAAAAAGAAAACAATGTTACATGTTATACCAGGCGTCTCGACAACCTATGGCACGCGTATCAGATGTACCACATGGAACAATTTTCAAAGGCATTCTATAAATTATGATATAGCTATCTATCTCGTAACAGGAGAGGCAGAGAGACTTAAATTTGTCACCCTGTCTCTTCTGCGCATTTATATTTAAATGATACATCTTATATTAAATTTTTTGTCATAAAAGAATTCTTCTGAAACCGCTTGCGTGTAATTTGTGTGCTTCAAGTAAAAAAAATATCCCCTGTTTAATTGTGACTTATTATTAGCGTTAAATATTCAATGTAAATTAAAATGTTCGTGTAATGCTTGTAAAATGATGCATCACTCATTGTGGCATCGTGAAAAAAAACTGGTCCTTATGGCCAGCTATACTCAATCTGCGGCCCACGAGTCGCATGTGGCTCGCCGGTCTTTTCTGAGTGGCCCGTTCATGGCCTATTGCATTAAGAAATTCAATTATTTAAGAACAACGTCCTTAAAGTTTAGCTGATAATTCTAGCAATCAAGCAACCACATAAATCAATATTCTGCTATTAATATGCTTTTTTTATAGTAGAATGTGAATAAGGTGTTTTGTCAGGGATGAAAGGAAATCTAAATTACGACACAACTCAGTAAAGAACGCATAAAAGCAAATATTTCTTTCTGTGTTTGTTTGATAGAGAAATTAATGTAGCATTGAAATAAAAAGCCAAAAAAGAGAAAGAGTTTTACGTTTTAATCAGTTTAACTGTGTCCAATGTTGCTTTGGTCTTACAGTGGCTTCATTCTATTATCTTCTTGATGCGGCCCGCGTGAAATAAAGTAATTTGGGAAGGGACGAAAGTTTGTTTACAGTACTTTTATGCATTGATAGATGGCAATTCTGAAGCCTTTGTGGGGAGAGTCTGGTCTGACATTGAGAGTGGCTTGAGAATTTACCTGAATAAATCGCCTTTAATCGGCGTTATTTTTGGATCTTGAGAACATTGAAAGGGGTGAGATCAACTTTTATGCTAGTTCGTCCTTTATATTTAAAGTTTATAGACGTACTTGTTACTTTAAATGAGATATTAGCAACATAAGTGAGTTACACATTATGTTACACATACGATGCATGTAGAAGCGGCAATAACACTACTGCAATAAAGAAATAAGCGTGTGTAGCGTTGTACTTGTATACTTGAGGAAAGACGCCACATGGTTACGAAATAAATGAAATGAACTTTAAAATTTGTTTTTTTTTTAAATTTTATAACACTGCATATTATAATATAAAATAATACTACAATTAATATTTCTGCTATGAGGACGGTAAAGGGGATCTCCATAGGACACAGCGTTTCTCAGACTGTGGGGCGCGCCTCCCTTGGGGGCATGGAAACTCAACAAGGGGGGCGCGAGCATATTGAAAAGTCAAACAAAAGGTTATTTAAAAAAATATTAATTTACTGAAAGTAGACAAACAAAGTACATTCTGACATACTAAAAAATAAAATACACGTTTACACTGTTATATTATACTTACGAATGTATTTGTGCTACACAATGTATTTTACAATTAATTTAACAATCCTAATTTAAGAAAAAGTTTATTATTTACCAGTGATCCCATAGGCTTATCATTTATGTAATGAAAAACAAAAATTAAATCTTATCTTAATAATTTGTTCAGTTTATAATTTTCCCCCTTACTTCTAATTAAAAGTTAAGCGATTCACTTCTCCTAATGCCAACCATTTTCCACGTAGGCACGCGTATGGGATGTTTTGGGTGGGGAAGAATAAAGAAGAGCAAACAATCTGAAATAAGTAAATCCTTCGCTAAACTGTCAAGGTCCTTTTATTGCATTCCAAAGCCTTCAGAATAATTTTAATGATTAGCACTGCACAGAAAAGATCGTACTTTGGAAAGACGCATATATACGTCCAAGGAAATAAACGCTTTGGCTTAGTGAGCCGTTTATATACGCTTGGGGCGCTTAAGAGGTTAAAGTCGTTTCGCACTTTTAAAGTCAAAGAATAGTATTATTGAATTCAATACATAGTTATTGTATGAGGGGGGTGCGATGAAAATTATGATTGAATATTGGGTCGCGTATATTGTAACTTTGAGAAACACTGCCATAGGACGAGGATTAGGAATGTGCAGGGCTGAAGTCGACTACTACTTCAGACTACTGTAGGCAGTTCTGCAGGAAAATTCATTTTTAGCAAATCCAAGATGGATCTACACTGGTGTGCAAAAATTAAGGACGAAGTCGAAAAAATAGCATATCAGCTGAACGAAGAGGCAGAGCGGACAGAAAGACCAATCAGGAGATTAAGTAAGGTGATGTACGGTAGCACATGCGCAGATATGCAGGTAGACGTAATGGGGGAGTGTCTGAGTAGTATAAAGCATGTTGTCGGTGTAAGATCAGTATTTCTGGCAAAGAGATTGCACGCCGTATAGCAGTTAAAATCACACCGAGTTGCTGCCTCAGCGAGAAATGGCGAATAATCAATCTGTTAGACGACATCTGGATGCTTTTACCCGAGGTCGAATCATTGGGAAGTTGGAGGAAGGACGCAGTGGGACAAGTGTGGCTGCAGAGTTCGGAATTGCTCACAGCATCGTTTCACGACTTTGGAGACAATTTCAAACTACAGGAACAGCTATCCGGGGTTCAGTAGTGGTCGTCCACGAGGAACCACACCCGCAGATGACCGGTACATTGTCTTACAGGCCAAAAGAAACAGGCGGCAGACAGCGGGAGAAATCGCTAGACACACGACACAGGCGACTGGACGACCGATATCGCGTTTTACCGTGGCCAGAAGACTGCACGGTGGTGGTCTGTTTGCACGATGCCCTGTACGGTGTGTACCTTTAACGCCTGCCCATCGGAGAAGGCGTTCTCTGTGGTGCCGGGAACACCGGAATTGGAGAGACAATGAATGGGGACGAGTACTCTTTACAGATGAGAGCAGATTCAGTTTGAGTAGCAATTCTCATCGCATACTCATCTGGAGAGAGCGGGGAAGTCGCAATCATCCCTCGAACATCATTGAAAGGGACAGGTATGGAGGTCGCGGTGTTCTCGTTTGGGGAGGCATCATGCTTGGTAGTCGTACTGACCTTCACATCTTCGACGCAGGTTCAGTCAACGGGACCCGTTATTGTAACGAGATTCTTCTTCCATATGTGCGTCTTTTTAGAGGCGCTATGGGTCTGCAGTTCCTTTTCATGGACGACAATGCACCATGTCATCGCACAGTAGCTGCCGAACAGCTCTTAGAGAGTGAGGATATTGAACGTATGGATTGGCCGGCACAATCTCCGGATCTCAATCCCATCGAGCATGTATGGGATTTTCTAGGCAGACGCTTGGCAGCTCGTACCTTACCACCAGTAACGATTCGGGAGCTTCGATTGGCGCTGCAAGACGAATGGGCAGCAATGCCTCAACAACTCATTGACACCCTCATTCTCAGCATGGGCAGACGCTGTGAAACCTGCCTAGCAGTCAGGGGAGATCATATCCCCTACTAAAGACCGGATGTTTCTTGCTGGACACCCATCACAGGGATGTTTCGGCCTTCAGTCGCATTGCGCTCCATGCTACTTTTTCAATAAAGCTGCTTTTTATCCCTCTGATTTCTCTTTTAGTAAGTGTTGCTTACATATTACACATGTCCTTACGTATTGGGGATCTTACGGTATTAAATGTATTGATTTGGAAAGCTTTTGTACAAAGTTATATTGAAAAAACCGTCTCGTCCTTAATTTTTGCACACCAGTGTATAGCTTAGACCAGTAGCGCACACAGGAATTTTTCAAGGGGGGGTCCAGGGTCGAAAGTTCACTATTCTTGTATCATGCTCCTTTTGATTTTGTCGATTTTGGGGAACAAAACACAGTAAAAAACTAATTATTCAATAAATAATTAGCATTAATTAATAAAATTAATCATTAATAACAAATACTTAATTAAATTTTATGTACCATATACTGAGAATTATAATCAATCGGAAAAAAATCATGGGGTAAAAAGATCCACGTAATGTCCACCCCGCCACGTTGGGGGAGATGGGAGAGACCATAAATGTTGAGGTTTACTGCAATACAGAATGTTATTTCCTATTGTATTTTAAAGATAAACGGAAGAAGCCTGAATATGGGATGGCATGCCGCCGAGTTCACATGTACAGATGAACGAAACATCCGCCTACATCAACTCAAATATGTTAACGAAGTTTCTGAAGAATTATTTTATATATATATATATATATATATATATATATATATCCCAGGAAAAAACCTGGAAAAGTTCTACTCATTTTAGATAACCACGCATCCCATTGCTCAGTTGTGGCAGTATTAAATTTAGCTGCAGAAAATGACGTAATTCTTTTCTCTCATCCAAGTCACATTATCCAGTATTTACAGTGATTTGATAGCGAGATTTTTAAATCACGGAAAACATATTGGCAACAAGTCCTCAGCACCTTGATGTACAACGAGCTAAATCATAAAGTGTCAAGACTTCAGTTAGATCTCTTCTGAATGCAACTTGGAGCATAGCAGCCGCCGTAGAAAATGGTACTTCTGAATTTTTAGCTCTACTGGGATTTACCTCTACAATCCGCAAGCAATCCTACTGCATGCGTTTTCCATTTTTGATGGTTCCAGTAATGATACAGTTGTAGCTTCCACAAGTGAATCGTACGATACGTCTACACCAGCAGTTGCTTCCACTAGCAGAGCTAGAGGTAGTGGACTATCCCCATTGGTTGCCTCCATCAGTGCAGAACACGGGATTTCCTGTGTAGAAGCAATTAGACCTATTCCTCTGGTCGGAAAACATAAACCATCCGCGTGTAAAAAGCAAACATTGGAAATTTTAACTGAATTACAGAGGAGAGCACATATGCAGGAAAAGGTCCGAGGAAAGTTAGAAAAGACCTAAAGGACAAAGCAAATAACAAGAAACATTCGAAAAAAAACAGATGAAAAAGAGACGTGTCAGCTTGCCATTCTCAAGTGAAGAAATTTCTCCAGATACCAGTGGTGAGAGAGAGAGAGACCGTTTTGATGAAGATAATAATGACGATTTTTGTACTGTGTATTAAGGGTACTTTTATGCTGAAACAGTTCCCGAGTGTGACTGGATTCAGTGCATGGAACGCAACAAATTGTTGCATGAAGATTGCAATGATAATCATTTGCACTGAGTGAAATGTGGTGCAGGATGTCATTCGAATCAGTACTGTTATTCTTTATAGCAAACTAATTATGAAATAATTTAATTTGTTCATTTTTCTGCAGTTATTGTTACTTCACATTTCATTTTGTAATGTTTGTCTTATATTTTGTATTTACCGTGGTGTTTTATCTACTCCATAACTGGTTGCAATTTTCCCATATATATGTTAGAATATGCCTCAGTTAAATGAATTTCTTTAACATTAAATTTCTTATTTATTTTCATACTAAGAAGAGAATTAACTTGTATACATAATCCAATAAATATTGAAAAATAATGTGTATTTTTTCATGGTCTTTTTATTTCAATTTTTAATGCACTAATTGAAAAATCCTGAAATGTGGTAACTTTCCACGATTTACCTTACCTTTTATGTGTATGTGGCCCAGCGGGAATAAAGGTTGAGTAGCTCTGCTTTAGACTCTATGAGTACTTATTACCCCTTTGTCCAGGACCGATCCTAGGGAGTTGACTGCCTTCGTGCAATGACCAAATGTGCCGCCCCTCTAGAGAATTTTTCATATTTTGACTAATACTTATCGTTGAAACTATAAACTCATCTACCAGTATTAAAGTAAAAAGTAAAACATTATTATTATTTTTTTGGCCATCTTATAGGTCATAATAGCGACAAAATACTTTAATTATATAATAAACTAACAAAAATACTACCTTTTAAATAAACATAGACATTTTATAATTAGAAATATAAAATAAGCGTATTTACTCAGAAAATATAATTTAATAAAAAAAAGTACTAAACCATAAATAACGTGTACTGGGTGAATGAATGAATATTAACGTCGCGCTGTTCAGCTACACGAGGGCTTTTGGTGATGTACCACGAAATTTTGAACCATGGTCAAGTGACGTGGACGATACCTGAGCTGGCACCCCTTCTCCTAACTACCACACCAAACCAACGGGAGGACGTTTCAGCTCTCGGCAGATTTAACGTGCATCGCTGCCGACACGGCTTCGTGTAACGGAAAGTATGTGCAAGTCAGTTCTTCTACAAACAGGTGATGGGTCTATCCATGCACGTGTTCTCTTAAAGTACTAATCCTCATGGGAAATATTGGGTCTTCAAAAATTATTATGTTATATAAAGCTTTCTCACCCCCCACAGAAGAAGTCACCATGTAAATTAAGACTTGTATATAAAGAAAAAGTTTTCAGGTTAGAAAAGAGAGATAGGGTAAACTGCTAACGGGAGTATTGTTTAATTAAACTTGAAGTGAGAAGTAGATATTTAGTTGCTGGTAATTTTAATAGCTAAGTTGACGATCTGCCACTTAAGAATTAAGCTATATTAGGTACCTTGGAGGTAAAAGCCATTGAATAGACATAAGTGTTCTAATTATTTAAAGTCTTCTCATATCTCGCGTACCTCGTTACTTGCTCTCCATTCTTGATAATTGGCTGCATCTCTTAACTTTGGTTAATTTAATTTGTGTTGTTGTTGGTACTGTGAATAAATTGAGTTATTTTGAATATGGCTAGTCTTCCTTTCGTTTCTTCCATACCTTTAGACGCGTTGGGCTGACCTTTACAAAGACTATATACCTAATAATTAACTGTAAAATAACTTTTCAGGCTTTCCGAGAAGACTGAATGTATTCGTAATTTTCGGGTTGTATAAACGTGTCATATTCGTGCGGAAACTTTTTTCTTAGTCTTAAATTTCTCAGAATACACAATACTCCATTACTCTAGAGAATATAAGCTGTGTTCCGTATAGCAATTCATAAAATAAATAAAATAAAGGAAACCTATTGTGCATGGAAAAGAAAAAAATAGTTTTTTTTTAATGTGAACATTATTACGATTACTGAAAAAAAGAGGATTTTATAGTGATTAATCACTATCAAAAACAAGTTGAACTAAGTAAACAAAGCTGGCTCGCTCGCATCTTTTTCTCGTGGTTAAAATTTAAAACAAACATTACAAGAGTTCCCACATTAGGTAAAGAAAACGGTATTGCTTACAAAAATTAATCAAACGTAAACCTGTAATTTCGCAGACGGTTGAATTAATCCGGATGTTTTCTGCTTAATGTGAATATATGTGCCGACCGTAAGTGTATGGGTGAATTCCCGAGTGAAAGGTCATCCAAGTCAGCCACCATGACAAGTCAAGTAATTCTTTCTTTGACACCTGTGGGTTTTGCGACTGTTTTCATAGTGAGAAACACGTTGTCTGTCCGCATCCATTGTCTATTTTAACTTTTGATTTTTAAAATTTTTTTTGAGAATCTCAAATAAAAATGCTCGTGAGAACGTTAGGCTTTTGGATTCGCTTTTAGAAAGAGGGAAACCAATTTGTTCAGCCTGAAGTAATTATTGTGCTTCTAGAATCAGCTTTGTTCGATTTATGTATGAATCGATTAGAGCGGGGGAGGGAAGAAGGATTGATAGATTGGAGTAAGATTGCTTCTAAGTAACGTTCACATGAAAATTAGAACAAAATAGATTTTAAAACGTACAGTGAAATGCGTTTAACGCGAAAACGCTTAAGACGAAATAATGCAACGGTCCCGACAAACTCTTAGGTATTTCCACGCATTTTTTTTTTCTATCAACACAAAACAAAAATTGCTTACACGAAAAGATTTCCCTTCTGGGATTGAACAAAATACGGAAAATACCAGCCGGCTTGGAGTGTCCTACTGTATTATCGGAAGAATTCATTGCAGCAGATTATATTGTGTGTACATCCCGAATTATGACAGACAAAGACATTTTTTAGTTCATTTATAGTTCAAAAAATATCTTTGATGCAGATTCCGACGGAAAAAAATGAATAATACAGCTCCTGTTCCCATAACATTCGAAATGAGGAACGTCATGAAAAGTAAGCGCAGATGCAAACTCCAGTGATGAAATGAATAAAAAAATGGACAATGTAGAACAATTTGTTGACAATCTGATGCTAAAGAAAACAATGCCAAAAAATAAAAATAAATAAAATTATTTTCCCCAAAACTCAAATAATGTTTTGTTTTTCAAAAAAAAAAAAAAAAATTGTGTTAAATATATCCATGTATGCATGTCTATTCAAATAAAATAAACATTAATAAACTTAAGGTTGTTGATAAAATATATTTTCTTTGGTAATAACACGGAATTCTTTCAACATGAAAAAATATTTCAATCCCACCAGTTTCATGCTAAGCGATTTTCACTGTACATGAAAGATATATGAAAAAATTTATAGTAGTTACCTAACACAACTATTGTAGTAGTTATAGATAACTGAATGAAACTTTTTAATATAGTTACTTTAAAAGCTTGTAAGTATAGGTACTATTGTACAAAATTTTGCTTGATTGATAGAACTATATGCGACCGCCCCTTGTTTTGGCCGCCCTTGTGCAGTGCACGCCCTGCATACCAGCTAGGATCAGCCCCGCCGTTGTCCTTCCCCACTGAAGGCTGGGGTGCCGATGGCAAGTGAAATAAAACAAATATGTTTTACAAAAGAATACAAATTCTGTACACAAAGCAAACATTTTACTCAGGAAGCACATTGAAAAACAAAAACAGAGTTATTCTATCAACATGCACATAATTTGGATAAGAAATAAATACGGTAAAAATATCTCCTCTCATGCGATATTACTCGGGAAGAGCAAATCTAATTCCTTAACAAATGTCTTTTATATTGGATTTAAAGCAGTGCTGCTCAAACTTTCAGTGTTTGCGACCCGATTTTCAATCATAATTTTCAGCACGACCCCCTCCATACAATGACAATACATCGAATTCAGTAATAATGTAGTTTGATGCTAAAGACCCCCCCCCAGACACACACACAATACGACTTATATTACAAACATTACAAATTATCAACATAAGCATTAAATTTTGTACATGATGAGCCCATGGGGTCACTAGTAATTGTTAAACTTGTTCTTAACTTAGTGTTGATGAATTAATGATCCAATATATTATGCAGCACTGATATATTTCAAAGTATATTATCACTGATGTAGCTAGCCCTGAGTGAGTCCCGTATCAAAAATTTGGGGGGGGGGCCCTTTTTTGAAAAAAATAAATAAAATTGATCGCATCGATAAAATATATAGGAAGATATCAAAATAAATATGCATAGACATAATGTATTAAAAAACTTCATTACTTAACAATTAATACAATGGTAGGCATGCTACTAGGTATAAAGTAGTAGGATGCTACCATAACATCCGGGAAACTGGAGGTGAGGCTACTGAAATTAAGCACCGATAATTCTGCGTGTTTTTTGATAGAATAGATTTTCTCAATTTCGTATTTTAAGCATCTTTCTAAAACACTTAATTGTTCATAGATACTGTCTATTAAGTACTTATCCTATTCAATAGCTAAATTTGCGGCCTTTTTTTATTTATTAGTTTGAAAAGGATAAGTATTTATCCGGTTGTAAGGTTTCGAAAATATTGCTAGGATCAAGGACACTGATACCTTTGTCAGGTTTGCGATATTTACACATTTAAGCAGCAATAATACACACTGAATTTGAAAAACGATTCTGAATCTGAAATGCTCTCGCTTCCGAACTCATAAAAAAATGCGGTTTTCTTCTAGTTCATTTTTGAAAGCATGGCATTACATCCCATTCATTTTCATAATCTCCGGACTCGTATACCAAATAGCTGATTGAATTTTGATTTCTTATTAGTTCCAGTCTACTCAGTAGATGACTCAACAGAATACCAGCCTTTCATAGATCATTTTTTTTCATGCTGTACATTTATAGAAATAGGGTCTATGATTTCCTACAACCAAGAAAAAAATGGTCAAAAGTATCTCATAAAATCATACCTCTCTAGTACAGTAATTATATATTTATATTCGTCACGTTTAGTTGAAATTAAATTAAGTTTACATAATGCTTTCATTATTACCGAGTAATTTTTCCGAATTACGAATAAGGTGTCATCTCATGGTGGTCATCTCATTTTGTACAAATCTAGTAAGTAATTTTTAAAATGTTGATCAAAACATGGTTTAAAACTTAATTACTACATGAGATTAATAATTGTTCAGTTTAGTATTTTTAAAATTGTAAATGCAGAGCTTGCTAAATCAAAACAGTTATAAAAATAAAAATAAAGTTTCTCTTCTTTAAAAAAGTTCAAACTGTAATACATTTCCGAAGGCAGTTTGTTTTCTCAAAACGTATTACAGGATGAGAACGTTTATTGGATTTCAACATAGCAGCATAACATAGGTCTTAAAAATTGAAAATAGTGTGTGATTTATTTTTACCTTACACAATATTAACAAATCCATTATATACACAAGAGGTGAATAATTTAAAATTATTATTTCATTTAAAATTAATTTATTGCCTTTTGTGTTGAGACAATATGTATGCGTTCTTCATTTTATTTTAATTATTTACAGAAACATATATACATTTTTAATTTATGTTAAATATATGCAATTTTTAAATTACGTTCTGGTTTAATTATACATAACTTAATAAACGTGGAACGTATAACTCCTTTTTTACTATACAAATATATTATCTGAAGTTCAGTGGCTGAGTGGTATCGTATCGTGCTTCCGCGCCAAAAGTCCGGGATTCAAACCATGGGTTAGGCAAGGTCGAATCAGCCTTTCATCCCTTCAGGGAGTCAATAAATGAGTACCAAGCTTGCTTAAGAACTCATCACTGGGAGGTTCACGTCAGACTGACCACATGATAGGAACATCTGCTCATGCTCCTCAGAACCCATGATCATGAAAACCAAGAAGGACACAGGAGGCATTGGCCCTCTATGGGCTGTTGCGCCACTGAGTTGGGTTTAATATACTATCTATTTTACATGGATTTACAAGGAATTTCATACAACGTTTTAACTGCTTAAAAATAAAGTCGGATGCAATATGAACTATATTATACAGCATAAAGAAAAAAAATGTTACCATTACAATCCAAATAACTCAGATTTGTTGACTCTAGGAAGAAAAGCTGTAATTTTTGAGAATTTTTATACAATATTTTCGTTATTTTAGTTTACGTTTAAAAGTGCCACTACGGTTGGTGATCTCCTATTCTCGTTCATATTTTCAACATTTCACCGCGCAAATAAAGACAACATAATCAATGGAATTCACACACACACACAGAGTTAAAGAAAATAAACTTAAAAACCTCCTATTGTGAGAATGACTACTTATGCAAAACGTATTTTATCCACATAACTGCTGATCACGGGGAATTCACTAGTAATTGTGACAAAGGATTTATGGCGCCTTTCGGCCAAAAAATGGCATGTAAATCATTTTTTCACGCAATAATATTCGTAAAATAATTTTATATGTACATTCTAATTCAAATGATATTAAATGTGTGTCAAAAAACTATCCTTTGTATTCCTTTTCAAAATCTTGGTTCCAAACGTAGTCAGTTATCTTGAATTACATACATTTTCGTGAATATTATTAACTATGGAATAAATGACAAAAATTATTCGATTCAATATTACTATGTTGACTTCGAAACAGTTACTAAAACTTCACAGGCTAATTAAATGATAAGTAAACATGCTAATTTTCTATTATTTTCTCAGTTTTTCAATTCCGCCTATTAATCCACAATCTTTCTGTCTATAGATATACCTTGTTCAAATTTTCAGTCGTTAGCGAAATACTTTCTATTTATCCATTCAAGCTCAAATACATTTTTTAAAACTTATAGTAGATGACACTTGATGTTAATACGGCTTTTGAAAAATTAATTCCTTAGTTAAATGTAATTAATGAATAAAAAGTAACAAACATAAAAAGAATAGTCCAACACCATTTATAAAAAAATCCATCGTTGTGTCCTTGTAGTACAATGGACTTCTAATCCAAAGATCGTGGATTCGAATTCCATCTGGGATGATCTAATTTCTGAGAATGTCATTTGTGAATGAATAAATAGTAAAACAAAAATAATATTCCAATACCATAAATAGAAAGAAAAATCGCTTTCTGTTGTGCCACTTAATATTGTGATTCTATCATACGTATATACATATTTATATAAATTGTAATTACTCAATAAAAAGCTACTGAAATAAAAAAAATTTTTGTTGTCCTAAGTAAGAATGAACTTAATTTTTTTTATATTATTTGTTTCCAATTTATTTATAAAATTGTTTTTCTACTGTAATGTATCTACTAACTCATATGAAATAATAAATTTCTTTTTACGCTTATAAGTTAAAATTATGTTTAACGTTATTTTATTCTTTATAAATGTTAAATATCTTAAAGTTACAAAATATAAGGCACGGGTAGGTGACACTTGGATCACAAATTTATATTATTAATGAGTAAATTAAATAAAAAAATTAGAATTTTTTAATAATAAATGCAATACGCGTACCCATAATAAGTTGATCTACTTTAAGTATTGTTTTGAGTTATATTCTTTTAAGTATGTACGTGGAATAGCGTTCCAAGAAAACATTTTTTTATTTCTAAGAGTTCCACGAAAACACTTTCCATTTCTAGGGATTCCACAAATATACCTTCAAGTTCTAGGGGTTCCGTAAGTTGAAAAAGTTTGAAGACCACTGCCTTAGAGCTATAAGGTGGTACCAGGAAATCCCATTGAAAAAAAAAACCGCAGCCGTTTTTAACCTACCCTGGAACCTAGGCGCTTCGAATTGTTACGGCCCCGGATCTAAAAAATTATTGAGTAGTGTTCCCTATATAACCACATATATCTTCTTCAACAGGGAAACTAAATCTACCATCCAACAAAATTTGATCCGTGACCTCAAGACCTTGCTCTCTCCTCATCAGAGAAAATCTATTTTGATGCAAAAGGAGTTTCAGATATTGTTCTTAAGAGCAACTGTATTCCATTAAAAAGAAATCACCCCGTGGAATACAAATAAAATAAATTGTATTTTTTTTTCATCTACACTTTTTTTATACTTGCATACTGCTCTGCAATCAAAAAGACATTAAGAAGAATTTCTTGCCCCAGAAATTAGGAGGTTCCGTATCATTACTACCACTGATACGGCGGTAGCTACCCCCTTGTATATTATATTAGTGTAAATGTGTATTTTATTTTTCATTATGTCCAGAGGTATAGTTTGTTTTGCCACCTTTCAGTAAATTATTAATTTTTTTTCAAATACTCTTTAATTTTAGACTTTTCGATTTACTCGCGCCTTCTGATAGGATTATCAAGCCTCACTGGTGGTGGTGGTGGGCACCTGGCGGGGCGGGAGCACTCCACAGTTTGAGAAACGCTGATTTAAAGAAAAATAGCATTTGATATCTCTACTTATGGAATTAATGGGACTGTTTCAAATTTGTGTTTTAATGTTACAGCTAAAACGCAACAAGATAGAATAATTATTAAAGAAGAAGGCAATTTTATATCTGTATTTCGAACTCAATGGAAATCTTCCAATCGATTTAATCTCGATTTCAAAATTTGAATCTGTCAGGTCTTATTTATAGTTTCCCGAAATTGACGAAATATAAATCGGCAGCTACTTTAAATTGTTGGATATCGATACCGGAGTGATTCTATTATTATAAAAAAATTGTATGTTCTCCTCTTTCCATTTTTGGTGCCATATATACATGTGAACACACAAATATTTTCTTATATAAATTCTAACTAAAGTTTACAAAGAAGGTTACTTCCCAACTGAACATTAGAATCATGTGTCAAATTGAAAGTCACAAATTATACCCCTGATATTGCGTCATTAAGTATAGCTTTGCAAGGGCAAGGTTCTCATTAAAAATTTAATTTTTTATTTAACTGTAATAAAGAAATGCTTATATTTTATGTTGTTTATTTCTTATTTTAATAAAAGTTCTTAAAAAATAAATAATAAAGGCACAATTTAAATTTTTTTTACTTGTTTTGAAAGAATAGTTGTATTTAATGTTGTATATATTGTAATGCTTAAAAATATATATGTTTAATTGATGCATATATATATATATATACTTATAACACGTAATGAAATTATAAATCTATATTTTAACCTCTGATGAAGGGATTCAAGTGGTACTTGTATTTCAGAGAACTATTGATTTAAACACTGCCTGGAAGGTTTATATGTATGGGAATATTATAAGAGAAAACCTCTACCTTAAAAGGTGATTAAATAATTACAGAAATTGAAAGCTGTGTGAATAAATGTGCCTATGGTAACTTGAACGAGTAACATGGATGTGATGTGGAAATTGGAACAGTAAAGTGTTAGCTCAGTTATTGTCGTTTTCAAAATTATCAGACTTCATTTTGATTCAAAATGTAAAGTTAATTAACTATCAATCAATGATTGGAAATGCAATCTAACTATGAAATGTGAATGAGATTAAGAATAATTAAAAACATTCCATGGAAGACTGGTGCTACAGTTCTAACCTTCTGTTGGGTGTCCCTTGGGTGAAAAAATAACATCTATGTCCCAGTTCAAAAATATATAAAAGATTATGTGTATCATTATTCACGCATTTAAGGTTGTAATGATTTGAATTAGATTAGATAATGATTAATAGATAGATAACTTAAATAATGATTAATAGATAGATAACTTAGATAATGATTAATAGATAGATAACTTAGATAATGATTAACAGATAGATAAATTAGATACGTATATAATGATTAATTTTTTATAACGTAATTTAGGCCAATCGGACCGCCATGTGTACATAAACTTCTCAATATTTCGATCGAGCAGGTAAAATTTCCCCGATCATGGATTTATCAGCAATTCGATAATCTAAACGTGGCACCAACTGATTATAAGTAGTAGTCATTGATTGGTAATGTTTATTTTAACGAGAAATGGTATAGAATTAATTTTTTCTTTTAATATATGGTCATGGAATTATGGATTTTTTAAGTATCATCAGATTGCCTGATTAGTGAAATGCAAAGAAAAGAAAAAAAGAAAAGAAAATCTCTTTTTTTTTCTTAATCAAATAAATTCATGCTTTTACAGGGAACATTTTTTTTTAATACTCAAAGTATAAGCATTCGTCAGTAGTTAAAGATAAAAGCATTGTAACGTCCCAAGCATCTAAGTGAGGACACTTATTTGGTCTTTTGTAGATTTATTTCCCAAACACACAGGACAGTTCACAGACATATAAAATTACGTACAATATTTACACTTTTGTAAAAACCATTAGCGATCCGATTGACATTTGCAGAGAGGTCATTCGTTACTCTCGCTGATGGAGCTAAATACAGTCTCTCGTCGAGAGGTAAAAGCCGACTGCAGATATCCACACTGCGCTCACGGGTGGAGCCAACACCTCCTAGATACAAGGCCTGGCCACTGATTTGTGACGTCACTACTAGTAGGGAGAAATCGTCCATCGCCTACGGAGCTTTTCTGATGTATTTTTTTGAATACTTTTTGTTATAAACTAATTATATTCTTTTTTTTTACAGATTAAAAAAATTAGTAAATTAATCATTAAATTGTATTTCATGTACATAAAACGTGAGTAAATATTAAGTTTCCCTATTTAAATAATAATTGCAAGTATATGATTATCCATTACTACGAACGCATTGCCTTGAACATAAACACATTTATTACATTGTAGCAAATTATAAGAACCTTTTGCATTCGTATGTTTCTTTTTTTACGTAACTATGATTATTTCTTAATTTGAAAATTTATCTTTTTTTTTTCAGAATAGTTACAAAGAGGAAAATAAAATTAGAAACAGTTTTCAAAACAAAAAACGATATACAAATTTAAATGCAAAGAGGAAAATAAAATTAGAAATAGTTTTCAAAACAAAAAAAACGACATACAAATTTAAAAGCAGTAACTTTATTAGTATCGCACATCAAGTATTAGTATTAAATAAATTTCAAATATATTTGTAGATAAATCTACACCTGTATAGTTATAGATATATACAGGAAAATAAATATGTACTTAAAAATTGATTACACAGTTTATTTAGCTGTTTGTCTGTCACTTTTCTTTCCTTAAATTTTTAGTATTTTTTTCTCTCAAAAGTAGTTAAATATGCTTTAAAACTTTATTGGTATAAAATTAATAAACAAAAGTTTGCTGTCTGTATAACAGCATGAAAAATTACCATAAAATAAGTTGACAAAAATATTTATTAAATCCATACATATATGATTACAGATACATACATGAAATTAAATATGTACACAGAAACATATTACACAGTTTATTTTGCTATTTGTCAGTTACTTTTCATTGCTTAAAATGTTTCTATATTTTTCCTCCAACAATACTTATTCAATTATGCATTGTTAAAAATGTTTTAAAACTATTGGTATCATGCACAGTAATAAGCAAAAATTCTTCACTCTCTTCAATAACAGCATTAAAAATTACCAAAAAATAAAGTTCCCATAAATAACAATATAACAGGTTATCGTAAAATAAGTTAAAAATATATGTTTTAGATAAATTGTACATATATTAAAGCATAGATATATACCTAAAATAAATGTAGATATACAGAAAATATAATACACCCATATATAAAAATGTAATTCATTTAGCTAATAAAGTAGGTATTTTTTCAAAGCAAAAAAAAAAGTCAAACAAATTTAAAAACAGTAGCTTTATTGGTATCAAATACAATCGCAGCATAAAGAATTATTAAATACATTTCAAATACATTTTTAGACAAAAATCTATACTACATAATTATAGATATATACAGGAAAAATAAATACATAAATAAAAATAGATTACACAAATTATTCAACTGTTGTCGCATTTATTTTTCTTTCTTTAAATCTTTAGTACTTTTTCTTCCAAAAGCAGTTATACATTGTTGCAAATGTGAATTAAATGTGTTATAAAACTTATTGGTACCATGCACAGTACATGCATAAATTCATTTGAATTTATCAAGCTAATCGATATTTCTGAGGCAATTTGACGTTGATTATTTTGTTTAAGGAACATATTTTCATAATCATTAGAAAGAAGTTTTTGAACTATTTTATAGTTGTAGAGCACTGCTGTAACAACATCTGGAGAAGGGCACAATAAACTTCCTCTGTCTAAGTTACGTATTAAATCATAGTTAGAATTTAGTTCAAAAGATTCATTAAAAACAAGTGATTTGGAACAAAAGTCGCATTTTAATTTTTTAAGTGCTGCTCTGGCACAAACATCAGCTAAATAAGTTAAAACAGTTAGATACGGCTGAGCATCATGAAAATCTTTTTCAGATAGTGTAATATTTAAATTATGCAATACTGATGACTCTAAAGGATTTTCATTACACGAATCTTCCAAATAAATGTCTTTTAAGTTAAGCTGGCCATGTGTTTGAAACCAAAGCTAGAGGTAAAAATTTTTGCATTCTTAGTTTAGCTTCTACTTCATAAAGCTGTCGAATTGATATTAAATATTGAGAGCCTGAAAGTGTTTTATATTTCCCAAAACGACTTTCTAACGCAAGTAGTAATAGCAGGTCCCCAGTGAGAACAATAGAAGGGGCGTGTCACCTGTCAATCAAACTCCCCTCCCCCGCCAATGGAGCCATCGTCCAATAGGAGGGTTTCCCTCCTCCTCTTCTCAACCTGTTAGGTAAGGAGGGAGGGCCATTCCCCTCCTCCCCTTCCAACGGAGTCATCGTCCAATAGGAGGGTCCCCCCATCCCCCCCCCGGCCAACGGAGCCATCGTCCAATAGGAGGGTTTTCTCCTCCCCCTATCAGCCTGTTAGATAAGGAGGGAGGGCCAAATTGGAATCTGAGCTGCAGAAATTGGAGCTCAAGATGAAATCCATTGAAGGTAAGATGACTGAGCTTTTACCTCGCCCGATTGCCCTTAGCCCTCAAACCAACAAATCTAAACGGGTTAAAAGATCTGCTGCCCCGGTAGTTAAACTGGCGCAGACTACCAAATCTGAAAGTAATAACGATTCAGACTTTGTTTTCCCTATGAAAACGATGAAAACCCCCCCTGTAACTGAAAAGAATGATATTAACACTAATAACAGTTTTGAAATTCTAGATTCTGTAATGACTGACGTCGAGGATGTCACCCCAGCTTATAAATCCAAACCCATTTTCATGAAAATTTTTGATTCTTATAACTTGGTCCTTCAGGACCTATACAGGAATTTCCCCACAGCAACTAACACCCATACTAAAGGATACATAAAAATTGAAGCTCAAAATGAAAAAGATCACGATGAAATTACTAAATATTTAAAAAATAAAAACCTGGAGTTTTATACTATCGAACCCCCATTATCTAGACCACTTAAACTTGTAATCAAAGGCCTACCTGTTGACATTGATCCGGAAGATATTAAAAAAGACTTAATTTCCAAAGGAATAAAAATTGTTAAAATATCCCAACTTAAAAGATTTGTATCGAAAACCCCCCTCCCTATTTACATGATAGAGATAGCACGTGATGAAAATGTCAATGACATATTTCAGATACGTAGCTGTCTCTACATGCAGATAAAGATTGACCCCTTCAAAAAAGGAAATAGAATTACGCAATGCTTTAATTGTAACTTTTTCCCTCACGCTACCTCAAACTGTAATATGAAAACGAGATGCCTGAAATGTGGTGAAAATCACAGGACAGGCTTGTGCGTTATTAAAGAAAAAATTGTAGACCCGCTCTGCATAAATTGTAAAGAAAAGGCCACATGGCCTCCTCAATTAAATGTCCTCTCTTTCCCAAGCCCAGAAAAACTAAAGAAAAATCCCCTGATAATAACCAAAAACAAAACTTAAACTCCACCCCTGTAATTCCCGGACTACTTTACTCCCAAGTTCTTAACCCGAATTCTAAACACCAGATGTCAGCACCCGGATTTGCCCCCTCGGCGTCAGACATTACTGAAAATAGTAAAAATAAAGCTTTTAACAAGGAAACACTTAATGTTTCTCAAAATATTCCTGGTGAATTTGGCATATTTCAAGCTATTAATGAAATGCAAACGATTTTTACCTTATTTCCCTCTCTACTTTCTGAAATGGAAAAATCCTCTAAATGCACTGACCCAACAGAAAAACTACAATGTCTATTAAGAGTAATCTGCCCCACTCCCAATTCAGTGTAGACTATTTCTTAATTAATTTTTCAAATTAATTAATCATGTAATCTTATATCCCCAATCCTAAAAGTTTCTCCACATTTCGCTAATTTTCTCTCTCACTGCAATTCAACTTCGTTGAATCGCAGTCCCTCCTCATTGGCTATTGAAACTCCGCCCATGGGCGTTGTTTATTTTCCAGACTACTTTATTCAATTATTTCCTACTCCCTGTAAAATTCCTTTGCATTTTAATGTATTTTTTAGTGAAAATAAATTATTAAATTAAGTATCTTTTTAAAAAGGGCATAGTAAATTGTTTCAGTCATCTACATTTCATGATAGGAGATTAGAGTCCGGAAGGACTAAGTGCTCCAACAAATCATCCCAACGCATTCTCTCGCCACGTGTAACAACGCCTCGCAGCACGTGTAACAATAGGGTACCTTGAGAAGAGTTGAGGGGTATACTGCTTCTTCTCTGATAAGTGTTGAGGGGTATACAGCTGCTTGCAGTTTTCTGATTGGATGTCGATATGACGTAGATGCCCCCCTTCTCATCGTGTAAGATGCACGTGGAAAGTAAGATGCACGTGGAAAGCAAGATACACGTGTCTTTCATCCGTGTGCAGTCTTGTCAGAACAGGGGATGACTTGAATGTGAGTCAGTACGGAGTTACACTTCAGATATCAGCCTTCGCTTCGTAAAATATTTTCAATGGGGAGTCTATGTATTTTTTAAAAAAAAATATTATCGATTGGTCAATAGTTTTCAACGATTCACCTTTTAAATTGCTATCATTTCAAAATTAAATAAAAAAGGCCTTATTTAAATCAACTTAATTAAGTTAAAGTTGTTTTTTATCCAAAGCAATGAATTATTGCCTTTCAAATACGAAAGTGAATTACATATTTTTACAAATACAAGACGTAAATATCAAATTGCGAATAATTTACTTTTTCAACAATTCTAGAGAAAACAAATATTTGTAATTATGATGAGGTTCAAGTCATTTATAATCGATGCACAAAGCATAATCTTATTTGAAAATTAAAAAATCTCATATTATTCTAAATCTATTAATTTTCTTATTTTTTTAATAATTTCGAAAGAAAAATCACCACTCAAATTCCGATCAAAGACTTTACTGAATTTTTGTTCCAAAACATATTTATTCACAGCTGGTTTAGTACAAAACACAGATTATTTCATATTTTTTAATTATTATAAAAAAAGATCATTTCCCACTTTTCATTAATTTTCTCTTATTGTAGTTGTTTTTCTTAAAGCGATTTTAAAAAACCTATGTCCATATGCGCGAGTTAGTGAATTGTATCAGAAAAATTCATTCTGCTCCCTCAAGAGAACGTGTTGAAAAAAAAAAAAATCGGGAATGAACCATGTATAACGATTCTAGAATTCTTAAAAACCAAAACAGGGAAACACCACGACTCCTAGAAGACAGGAAACTGGAAAAAGATGACTGTGAATCGATTTCTTAAGCAAACCAATTGACTAAATAAAAAAATGATCAATCAAAAGTTCATTAGACATGTAAACAAATTTATCTTAATGTGAAAAGTTTAAATAAAATAACACATTTTTATAAAAGAAAGTCTAGAAAAAGCTAGACACATGTATGCTTCTAATATGCTAATGCTTTGTTGAAATTTCTTCAATTTTTTTTAAACAATTTTTCATGGTTTTCTTTTTTTTTATTAAATAAGAAAATATTTATTAAAATATTGTTTCATTTAGAAATGCACTTTTATTTCCTAAATTATATTTGTGTAAAATAATTAGGTATTTATTGCAAAATAAGACGAAAAAAAATTTCAATGAAGAAAACTGAGTGACTTTTATTTTGTACCCATTATGTTTTAAAAAAAAAAAAAAAAATTAAACCAACTTCAACTACAATTACAGCTGTCATTATAGTTTACATATTTTTGAATATCGATACAAAAAAGTACAAATAGAATTCGCACGCACTCAATGAACAGAAGTTAAGATTTATGAGTTCTTTAATCCATAGTTTTATTTAAAAAATTAATAAGCATTTTATAAAAAAAAAAATGTGTATAAATATCAAAAAACTCAGAATATATTTTAAAAAAATATATTTGAATCGACATAATAGCATAGGAGATAAACCAAAGCAAAGGCCCAAAAACCCACGTGGGTGAATATAACATCAATAGAATAGAATTGGAAAATTAAAAATACTATAGGAATCCGGACGAAATAGACAAATAGAAATATGTATAAACAAAAATATTTGCAATACAGTTTAATAATGATTATGACCATAAGTAATAATAATGAAAATGTGCGAAAAAACTGAAATCTTACCCGATGTATTCCAAATCCAAGAGTATACTAACGCCAAGCACAAAAAACAGCATAACTAAAAATAATGGCGCCATCTATATATATTTTTAGTAACTAAACTTATTATGAGAAAATTAAGAATAATATACTATAAACTAAATGGAACTGAATATATTAAATAATAATAATTAAATAGCTATAATTTTGAGGACATATATTTATATATAAAATTAGCTGGATAATTATAGTCTTGGCAACTTTGAAAGAATTTTGTTATAATTATTAATTTTTTAAAACTTCTTCAGATACTAAATCTTTTATTTCTTTTTATATAATTTAGAATAACATTTCTAAAAAATTGAAATGTGAAGGGAACTATTCCAATATGGCATTTTTATAACATCAAAATCAAAAGAGTCTCTTTTATCAAAAATATTAATTTTTAGCATATTATTTTCAACTTTTAATTGGATATCTAGGAAGTTTGCTGACTCCAAATTGCAATTGGTTTTTATTAATTTCAAGTAGAGTGGATAATGCTTTAAATTAGAGTAAAGTCAACTTTATTGCTGAAAATAATTAAATCATCGATATATCTGAAAAAGTAACAAGAGTCTGTATAAATTTTTTCATTCTCGTAATGGTATAAATAAATATTAGCCCGACTATTACTTGCTGGGCCACCTTCTGGCTGACCATTTATTTGTTGATAATAATAGTTCTTATGAAATATGTAATTTTCTTTCAAAACAAAGTGTATAATAGTATTAAATTTATCATAATGTATCAATTTATTTAATGAATATTTAATATAGACATTTCTAAGTACTAAAATCATATCCTCTATATCAATAGAGTTGAATAAGTCTTCGAAGTCAAAGCTATGCAAAGATTTAATACACTTGCCTTGCATGTTCTCAACGATATATTTACTATTTTTTACAATAGAGGAGTTTGAGATATTGTCTAGAGTGTGTTGTATAACTTGTTGCAACACCTTGCCTGGTTGTGTAATACAGATATTAAGACCATTAGTAATAGTTTTAAATTTATTTGGACTCTTATGAAATTTTTATGTTAGAAAAGAGAAGGAAAATTGATATTCTTTGTGTATAAATCTAGTTTTTATAAAAAGCTGAAATACGGTTAATGATTTCTCTACTGCTGTTATTAGATTTAATAAACGCACTATTGTTTATCAAGTATAAAGTTACAAAACCAATTGCAAATGATTGCATAGTTGCCCGGAACTTTATCTACATAAACAATAATGAAATCTTTTTGACAATTTGAAATTGGGTGTTTTATATATCTTTGTACGTAATATTTTTATCAGTTTTATAGTTCAGCTTTAGTATATATATAGTTAAAAGTTAAATATATATATAACATCGAAATATATAAAAAAAGTTTTAATATGTAAATCAATTAAAAATGACATTTTTTTTCCAATTAATTTCGCTTTGAAATATCGTAACATGTGTCCTTGCGCCAGCATACTTTACAGTTATAATTTATATACGGTCATATTAAGTTTTATGAACTGATATGCTTGCCGATATTCTTCTAACCTGTACATAATGCCTCTTGAGAGCTGACACAGGTAATAATTAGCTGTTACAGAATTTCACACAATGAAGCTTTGATAAAATGTTATTCGTCCCACAACTCGTCTTACGTTTCGTCTGTTTTTGACTTGTCCGATTCTGGGGGTTGCATCTCAATCAGTTAAGTAGTACAACTTATTCCCTTTGTCTTGTCTTTTGCATATCGCATAGTCATTTCTGGTGATTAATAAAATATTATTGTTACTATTACTTGGTTGTAATCATTTCGAGTATTGACTTAATTTTACCCGTATGAATATAACATCAAATAATAGCTTACCGTATTTTAGTTCTGTCGTATGTAACATCAAGGAGATGATACATCATTGAATTTAATTTTGACGATAGAGTGCAAAAATGAGAGAACTTTACATAAGTTAGCATATATATATATATATATATATATATATATATATATATATATATATATATATATATATATATATATATATATATATATATATATATACAGCTGAAACAATCCTATATATCTCTAAATTTGGAAAGTGTAAAAATTAAATTGATATTTTTATTTGTCGTGTAAAAATTCTGTACGTATCTCTATACTAATACATTTAACAACGAAATATGGTAGTTTCTGTCCCAATCAGAAAAGTTTACGAATTCCTTTTCTGTTTAATAATTTTTGTTGAGACAGAAAAAGCTTCTACATTTTTTTTTAAAAAAATTTCATTAACAAGAAAAAAAAATAAAATTAACTGATTAAATTTTTAATACATATGAAAATAAAGTTATTTTTATTAATTGAAATTAAAAATCGAAATTGCTGAAGCGTAAGTATACTGAATGATATATTTGTTTTAGCCAAATTTATAATTCTGTATACTAAATTTGTAATTAAAAAAAAGCCTTGTATTAATGTATACTTTTTCAGAAGCATAAATAAAATGTAAATATTTCTTATATATTCCTATTTTTCCCTCACGTACAAAAAAAAGTAATTTACAGTATATTTTTTTATGTTTATTGCTATAATATATTATTTACATTATATTCTTTTGGACTATCTTTGTTGAGAAGAATACTCTTTCTACATTTTTTAAAGTACTTTTTTTTAAATTAGAAAATAAATGTAAAAAGATTCTTTGAAGTAAATCTTGTCGATGCGGGACATTTTCATCAATATAAAAAAAACTTTATTATAATTTGTGACAGCGTACAGATTAGATTATTTATTGCATGACAAATTTGTTTTTGGGTAGGTGATAAGTATTTTATGATACATGTCAGTTTTTATAAAAATGTTTTTTGGAACGTAACATTTCTAAAACGGTATTATTTACATTATAACTATCTTTGTTGAGAAGAATACTCTTTCTACATTTTTTAAAGTACTTTTTTAAATTAGAAAATAAATGTAAAAAGATTCTTTGAAGTAAATCTTGTCGATGCGGGACATTTTCATCAATATAAAAATTAAAAACTTTATTATAATTTGTGACAGCGTACAGATTAGATTATTTATTGCATGACAAATTTGTTTTTCGGTAGGTGATGAGTATTTTATGATACATGTCAGTTTTTATAAAAATGTATTTTTGAACGTAACATTTCTAAAACGGTATTATTTACATTATATTCTTTTGGACTATCTTTGTTGAGAGAAGAATACTCTTTCTACATTTTTAAAGTACTTTTTTTTAAATTAGAAAATAAATGTAAAAAGATTCTTTGAAGTAAATCTTGTCGATGCAGGACATTTTCATCAATATAAAAATTAAAAATTTTATTATAATTTGTGACAGCGTATAAATTAGATTATTTTTTATTGCTAGATATACCCGAAAAAATCAACGTTTCACATCGGATTATTTTTGATGAAAAATGTTATATGGTCGAAAAAATGTATTGATTTAAAATTTATGGCATTTATTATAAAATTGAGGTATAAATTCTTTAATTTGATTTTGTTCATACCAAAATTTGCTGATTATGTATTAAATTTTTGTGGAAAAATTATTTTTATGCAAACAAATAATAAAATAATAAGATAAATAAGGATTTGACAATGAAGCATTGATTGAACTTGGATCATTCTCTTTCCACATATTTCTTCTCCTTATGCAAAAATTGTACACTACGGAAATAATTTTTGAAAAAAAAACAATGTAATAGAAAAAATATAGTAATCAGAAAGACACTACAAAGAAAAATACCGTCCAACTTTTGTAATGGGTTCTATTTGCTATTCTGACGAGGGAGTATACTTTTGATAACATTATATGACGTTTTTGATTTGTTATCTTTGTAAGGAACCGCGATATATGTTACTGAAGGTTATTATTTATAATCAAGTGAAAAGGAAAGCTAGGGATGATGATTGCTATCATACAGACACTAAGTAATTAGAGAAGCTAATATTGAAATCGCTGTGGTGCAAGTTAAAAAAAAAATATAATGTACTGTTCAAGGACTAGTATTATTGTTGAGGCTCGTCTGTTGAAAAGTATAAGATGTAAATTCTAGATATTTGGATTACTATTTAAGTTGACGTGCTTCCATAGCATTGGTCGAATTTAGGTAGTGATTAGATAATCATAATGTAGCGTATTTTCTTTAAGAACGTTTTCTCATCCATTGGAGAACCCCCTCATACTTCAGTGGGCGAGAGTTAGCAACAGCTCGAAGAATATGCCAGAAATTGTCTAAGAGAAAGTTCTAGATTTTGAATTATAAAAAAATGTATCTCAAGAAATAATCATTAAAATGCACGTAAAGAACTGCGTGCTGAGTATTAAAAAGTAAACTTGTGTTACTTAAAATTGGTAACATTCATCTTGTGGTAAAACGCATAGTGAGAAAACTCATAAGTTAATGCTTATATCAAAGTTGCATTTTAAAATAAGAATAAGTTTCAGTTTTATTGATCGCAATTATTTTAATGACCCAAACTTCTGACAGTTTATTATGTAACCATCACACAAGTTTTATAAAGTGTAGATTAATGAAAATCAACAAACTTGAAACAAATATGATATTTATTCCATTTAGAAAACTTATTTAAATGTTGAATGATTAAATAGATCCGTTTTAGAAATGTTACGTTCCAAAAATACATTTTTATAAAAACTGACATGTATCATAAAATACTTATCACCTACCCAAAAACAAATTTGTCATGCAATAAATAATCTAATCTGTACGCTGTCACAAATTATAATAAAGTTTTTAATTTTTATATTGATGAAAATGTCCCGCATCGACAAGATTTACTTCAAAGAATCTTTTTTACATTTATTTTCTAATTTAAAAAAAGTACTTTAAAAAATGTAGAAAGAGTATTCTTCTCAACAAAGATAGTCCAAAAGAATATAATGTAAATAATACCGTTTTAGAAATGTTACGTTCCAAAAATACATTTTTATAAAAACTGACATGTATCATAAAATACTTATCACCTACCCAAAAAACAAATTTGTCATGCAATAAATAATCTAATCTGTACGCTGTCACAAATTATAATAAAGTTTTTAATTTTTATATTAATGAAAATGTCCCGCATCGACAAGATTTACTTCAAAGAATTTTTTACATTTATTTTCTAATTTAAAAAAAGTACTTTAAAAAATGTAGAAAGAGTATTCTTCAACAAAGATAGTCCAAAAGAATATAATGTAAATAATATATTATAGCAATAAACATAAAAAAATATACTGTAAATTACTTTTTTTTTGTACGTGAGGGAAAAATAGGAATATATAAGAAATATTTACATTTTATTTATGCTTCTGAAAAAGTATACATTAATACAAGGCTTTTTTTAATTACAAATTTAGTATACAGAATTATAAATTTGGCTAAAACAAATATATCATTCAGTATACTTACGCTTCAGCAATTTCGATTTTTAATTTCAATTAATAAAAATAACTTTATTTTCATATGTATTAAAAATTTAATCAGTTTATTTTTTTTTTTTTTCTTGTTAATGAAATTTTTTAAAAAAATGTAGAAGCTTTTTCTGTCTCAACAAAAATTATTAAACAGAAAAGGAATTCGTAAACTTTTCTGATTGGGACAGAAACTACCATATTTCGTTGTTAAATGTATTAGTATAGAGATACGTACAGAATTTTTACACGACAAATAAAAATATCAATTTAATTTTTACACTTTCCAAATTTAGAGATATATAGGATTGTTTCAGCTGTATATATATATATATATATATATATATATATATATATATATATATATATATATATATATATATATATATATATGCTAACTTATGTAAAGTTCTCTCATTTTTGCACTCTATCGTCAAAATTAAATTCAATGATGTATCATCTCCTTGATGTTACATACGACAGAACTAAAATACGGTAAGCTATTATTTGATGTTATATTCATACGGGTAAAATTAAGTCAATACTCGAAATGATTACAACCAAGTAATAGTAACAATAATATTTTATTAATCACCAGAAATGACTATGCGATATGCAAAAAGACAAGACAAAGGGAATAAGTTGTACTACTTAACTGATTGAGATGCAACCCCCAGAATCGGACAAGTCAAAAACAGACGAAACGTAAGACGAGTTGTGGGACGAATAACATTTTATCAAAGCTTCATTGTGTGAAATTCTGTAACAGCTAATTGTTACCTGTGTCAGCTCTCAAGAGGCATTATGTACAGGTTAGAAGAATATCGGCAAGCATATCAGTTCATAAAACTTAATATGACCGTATATAAATTATAACTGTAAAGTATGCTGGCGCAAGGACACATGTTACGATATTTCAAAGCGAAATTAATTGGAAAAAAAATGTCATTTTTAATTGATTTACATATTAAAACTTTTTTTATATATTTCGATGTTATATATATATTTAACTTTTAACTATATATATATACTTAAGCTGAACTATAAAACTGATCAAAAATATTACGTACAAAGATATATAAAACACCAAATTTCAAATTGTCAAAAAGATTTCATTATTGTTTATGTAGATAAAGTTCCGGGCAACTATGCAATCATTTGCAATTGGTTTTGTAACTTTATACTTGATAAACAATAGTGCGTTTATTAAATCTAATAACAGCAGTAGAGAAATCATTAACCGTATTTCAGCTTTTTATAAAAAACTAGATTTATACACAAAGAATATCAATTTTCCTTCTCTTTTTCTAACATAAAAATTTCATAAGAGTCCAAATAAATTTAAAACTATTACTAATGGTCTTAATATCTGTATTACACAACCAGGCAAGGTGTTGCAACAAGTTATACAACACACTCTAGACAATATCTCAAACTCCTCTATTGTAAAAAATAGTAAATATATCGTTGAGAACATGCAAGGCAAGTGTATTAAATCTTTGCATAGCTTTGACTTCGAAGACTTATTCAACTCTATTGATATAGAGGATATGATTTTAGTACTTAGAAATGTCTATATTAAATATTCATTAAATAAATTGATACATTATGATAAATTTAATACTATTATACACTTTGTTTTGAAAGAAAATTACATATTTCATAAGAACTATTATTATCAACAAATAAATGGTCAGCCAGAAGGTGGCCCAGCAAGTAATAGTCGGGCTAATATTTATTTATACCATTACGAGAATGAAAAAATTTATACATACTCTTGTTACTTTTTCAGATATATCGATGATTCAATTATTTTCAGCAATAAAGTTGACTTTACTCCTAATTTAAAGCATTATCCACTCTACTTGAAATTAATAAAAACCAATTGCAATTTGGAGTCAGCAAACTTCCTAGATATCCAATTAAAAGTTGAAAATAATATGCTAAAAATTAATATTTTTGATAAAAGACTCTTTTGATTTTGATGTTATAAAAATGCCATATTGCAATAGTTCCCTTCACATTTCAATTTTTTAGAAATGTTATTCTAAATTATATAAAAAGAAATAAAAGATTTAGTATCTGAAGAAGTTTTAAAAATTAATAATTATAACAAAATTCTTTCAAAGTTGCCAAGACTATAATTATCCAGCTAATTTTATATATAAATATATGTCCTCAAAATTATAGCTATTTAATTTGTTACACTTATTGGTAACCTAATTTAAATTTTGCAAAGCTAGCAGTGAAATTTATGTGTCGAGGAGGCATGAAGACGAAAAACAGTTTCTTAAAATTGGCCTTTAATAATCAATCATAAAGTCACTACGCTCGTTACTGGAGCGATAAAATCAATAAATCCAAAAGCAACATTACCAGTGACATCCGATTCGAACCGTCTTCTAATATTGTAAAACTAATTTTCAAATCTAAAATGGTGATGCAACCTGCAGTTGCATTGCCAACCAGTTGTTCTCTCCCTCTAAGAGTTAAACCACTCACATACTTCTTATATTTCCGTTTCTCCTTCCTTTTTAAAAACTAACATGAGCCGAGTTTAAATACTAGTTCGATTTGCATGGCAGTTGCTGCCAACCTCAAATCACGAAACTCAAAAAGATCGGGTTCGAATCGGTGTGCTTACTTTCATTGAGATCATGGAACGGGATTGAAAACAACACAAGGAGATCATAAAAATTTGGATCCGATTTTTTAAATGTCTAACAATCGGCCCCCTTTTTCCAATCTCTCGTACCATTATCTCTACAAATCAGTAAATTAATTTTAATCTATAATCACATGTTATACAATTTAACACAAAAAATACATTTTATTCACAATCTTTATTGTAATAAACAAACTAATATTTTAATCTTAAAGAAACAAAGTCTCTATCTCTCTCTCTCATTCTCTAAAAAAGAAATAATTTTCTACAAAATTCTAACAATTTTTCCTTTACCATGGGTTTGGTAAAAAAATGTCCGCCAAATTATTTTTGGTACCTATATATTTAATTTGGAAAACCTTGTCGTATATCAAATTCCTTAGAAAATGATAACGAACATCGATATGTTTTGTTCTACAATTTTCTACCGGTGACTTTGAAAACTTATAGCAGCTTGATTATCACAAAACATTACATTTTCACTTAATTCCAAATTTAAACTTTTATTATCAATTACATTCTTTAGCCAAATGAATTCCTTAGCTGCTTCTGTTAAACTAACATACTCAGCTTCCATGGTCGACAGACTAACGGATTTTTGCTTGAAGGTTCGCGATGAAATTGGCGTTTCGTCTATAAAAGTTATGAACCCTCCCATCGACACTCGATCATTCCTATTTGTAGCAAAATACGAGTCTGAATAACATCTTAGTTTTAATGATTTAACTTTTGAAAGTTCTAATTTGTATTCTTGAAATACCTCGTCAAATGACTCACCTCGTAATTGTGTGTTACCTCGCGCAACTAAGCGGGCCTTGTATCTAACAATTTTATTATTTTCATCATATTTAATGGTATAAACCCAACGGTTTTCTAAAATTTTTATATTATCCGGATGATCAACTAAATCCCAAACTTTACGTTCCTTCATTACGTTAATTTCTTTATCCATTGCATCATGCCATTTAGATGCGTCTCTGGATCTTATCGCCTGTTTGTAACAGTTAGGAATAGTTACTTCAACCATAAGAGCTTGTTGCTCTGACAAATCTGAAAATCCCTGGGATTCGGCATTATTTTTCTAAAATTAAAAATAAACTAGGATCATACTCAATATTATGCCTCTTACAGTATCTCTCTATTTCGTTAAAAGATTTCAATCGGGTTGCTTCCCCTTCTATACTATAGTATACGTTAGATCCAGTTACTTTCCTACCTATATTTCGAATCCACTTAACCTCTGTACATGGGATCAAGCTATGATTATCGGAAGATACATCTGGTTTTTCAGATGTTGAGGGCGTTTCCGTACTTGTCTTTGAAACTAAACGACTCGTTAATGAATCTTTTACTCTATCAGAATCATCCTCATCATAATAATAATCAGGAAGGTTTAAATTATATCCAAGGTTACTATTAACTTTTTGTCTAAAATTAATTCCCTCTTATTTTCATCGAATCTTACATTAATAGTCTCGACTAATTTATTTTCATCTATCAACCATATTCTATAACCCTTAGTACGTTGTGCGTATCCCATCATAATTCCTATTTTCGCACGCATATCGAATTTTTTCTAATTTGTTTTGGCACACCAGCGTATGCCAAACATCCAAAAGGTTTTAGATGCAATACCGATGGTTTTCTACCTGAATATTTTTCGAAAGGCGTTTTGTTACTGTCTTTGTGACAAATTCGATTCCACGCATAAGTGAAACAAAGTAATGCTTCTCCCCAAAACTTATGGGGAACTTCACTAGACTTAAACAATGTTTTGATGCCATCTAGAGCGGTTAAATTGAATCTCTCCGCGACCCCATTCATTTCTGGCGTATATGAATTTGTTACCTCATGTTTTATACCCAGTTCTGTCAAGAAATTATCCATATCCTTATTACAAAATTCTAGTCCGCCATCAGTTCTAACTGCTATTACCTTTTACTTAGAAAACGTTCTGCTCGTTTCTGAAATTTTATAAACGTATGAAATACGTCAGATTTATTTCGGATGGGAAATACAGTCACCTTTCTTGAATAATCGTCAATTATACTCAAGAAATATTTATTACCGCCTTGGCTTTCAGTTGGCATTGGACCACAGAGGTCCATATGCAACAATTCCAATGGACGTTTTGATCTTACGGCCCCCGTCTTTTGAATGACACTCTCTTGGACTTTGCTAATTTACACGGTATACAATGAGTCTTACCATTATCAGTTAAGCGTGGGAGACCTTTTACACTATCATTTTTACTAGTTTTTACCAAATAATCGTTATTAACATGACAAAAGCGTTGATGCCATATTTCTATTGATCCGTTTTTTGTTTTAGCGGTTACATCACTAAAAACTAATTTCTTTACTCTTTGGTATAATATAATGATCTGGCTTAAAAAAATACAAATGTTCATGGCGTGTCGCCGAGAACAATTTTATCCAGTCTTTATTAAAAACATTAATTTTACCTTTAGTACCCACAAAATGCGCACCTTTACTTTCTAATCTGGAACCGGATAATAAATTTCTCCTCAACTTAGGATTAAATAATACATCAGTCAAAGTTATTTCATGAAAACTCCCCTTATATTTTACCCGAAATCTAAGTGTACCGATTCCTTCTACGGGACAACTTTTATCCTCCGTTGCTAACGACATTTTCATGTTAGTTATCGGTTTAAGATCTAAAAACAAACTCTTGTCATTACAAAAATGACTCGTGGCAGCAGTATCTATTACCCAAACACCTTTATCAGAGTTTTCCTCAAATAAGATACAACTAGTTACGAGTTGTTTATCTAGTTCTAAAAGACTACATTCTGCTTCACAAAATCTTAAATTTATATTAAACTCTGTGTTAAAATTTTCATTTACAGTTGAAGGAGATTTTTGTAGAGACTTTTTCTCTTTACAGTTTACTTTAAGATGCCCGTACTTATTACATACATAACACGGACCTATAGTCTTAATAGATAGTTTAACATTTTTAATAGTTTTACAGTTAAATACCTTACCACCTTTCTTTTGGTAATCATTCTTGCCATTTGGATCTCCATGAGCTGCAGCCGTAGCACCAGGTAACGTCTTCGACTTCTTCGAAGTGAAACTGCTCAAGTAAGCATTCTCCGCTTTCTCCAAATCTTGTTTCATCAACTGAAGACGATTGGCTTCTAATATCAGCTCTGCTTCAATTTTGACAACTCTGAAGTCCTCTTCTTTCCATCTGTAGATTTGTTGCACGGTAGACTGAATTCCTGAGGAAGCCACCTTATTAATTGAAAGCCTATGTACAGGTCGTCCAATTTACGACCCGCTTCTTGTAGTCTGGTTGCCGCTGTCTTTACACGAGATATGAAGATTCAAACATCTTCCCCTGGTTGGTATTTTGTTCCAAAAAATTGATCTAATAGTTGAATTACCCTTGCTCTTGTGACTGGTTCGAAGTGATCTTTTAATATCTTCCATGCCGCTACTCCGTCAGTTGTTTCCGTTATCAGATTTTTCAAATCTGAACTGATGTTAGTATAGATCAACGTATAACATCTATCCTTACGAAGTTGTAGATCTAATTTTTCCTTGTATGTTGCCTCTTCTTCAGTTTGCTCTGGCTTGGTCTGTATTATAAACTGCCAGCAACCATAATGCATTAAGAGTACTTGCATATCATGCTTCCACGTGTTCCAGTTGTTTTGAGTCAACACTGATATCTGGTTGTTAAACTCCATACCTGTTACTCGATTTAGCGTACTAGCAACAGAGTTCATAAAAAATAGTTCTAGACTGGAACAGTATTTAAATAGACAAAGTTCATGGCCTGGTTCAACTGCTTAGCCTGTCTCGACACAGTACATGGACTGGGCCCATAACCAAATTTGTTACACTTATTGGTAACCTAATTTAAATTTTGCAAAGCTAGCAGTGAAATTTATGTGTCGAGGAGGCATGAAGACGAAAAACAGTTTCTTAAAATTGGCCTTTAATAATCAATCATAAAGTCACTACGCTCGTTACTGGAGCGATAAAATCAATAAATCCAAAAGCAACATTACCAGTGACATCCGATTCGAACCGTCTTCTAATATTGTAAAACTAATTTTCAAATCTAAAATGGTGATGCAACCTGCAGTTGCATTGCCAACCAGTTGTTCTCTCCCTCTAAGAGTTAAACCACTCACATACTTCTTATATTTCCGTTTCTCCTTCCTTTTTTAAAAACTAACATGAGCCGAGTTTAAATACTAGTTCGATTTGCATGGCAGTTGCTGCCAACCTCAAATCACGAAACTCAAAAAGATCGGGTTCGAATCGGTGTGCTTACTTTCATTGAGATCATGGAACGGGATTGGAAAAACAACACAAGGAGATCATAAAAATTTGGATCCGATTTTTTTAAATGTCTAACATAATTATTATTATTTAATATATTCAGTTCCATTTAGTTTATAGTATATTATTCTTAATTTTCTCATAATAAGTTTAGTTACTAAAAATATATATAGATGGCGCCATTATTTTTAGTTATGCTGTTTTTTTGTGCTTGGCGTTAGTATACTCTTGGATTTGGAATACATCGGGTAAGATTTCAGTTTTTTCGCACATTTTCATTATTATTACTTATGGTCATAATCATTATTAAACTGTATTGCAAATATTTTTGTTTATACATATTTCTATTTGTCTATTTCGTCCGGATTTCTATAGTATTTTTAATTTTCCAATTCTATTCTATTGATGTTATATTCACCCACGTGGGTTTTTGGGCCTTTGCTTTGGTTTATCTCCTATGCTATTATGTCGATTCAAATATATTTTTTTAAAATATATTCTGAGTTTTTTGATATTTATATACATTTTTTTTTACAAAATGCTTATTAATTTTTTAAATAAAACTATGGATTAAAGAACTCATAAATCTTAACTTCTGTTCATTGAGTGCGTGCGAATTCTATTTGTACTTTTTTGTATCGATATTCAAAAATATGTAAACTATAATGACAGCTGTAATTGTAGTTGAAGTTGGTTTAATTTTTTTTTTTTTTTGAAAACATAATGGGTACAAAATAAAAGTCACTCAGTTTTCTTCATTGAAATTTTTTTTCGTCTTATTTAGCAATAAATACCTAATTATTTTACACAAATATAATATAGGAAATAAAAGTGCATTTCTAAATGAAACAATACTTTAATAAATATTTTCTTATTTAATAAAAAAAAAAGAAAGCCATGAAAAATTGTTTAAAAAAATTGAAGAAATTTCAACAAAGCATTAGCATATTAGAAGCATACATGTGTCTAGCTTTTTTCTAGACTTTCTTTTATAAAAAATGTGTTATTTTATTTAAACTTTTCACATTAAGATAAATTTGTTTACATCTCTAATGAACTTTTGATTGATCATTTTTTTATTTAGTCAATTGGTTTGCTTAAGAAATCGATTCACAGTCATCATTTTCCAGTTTCCTGTCTTCTAGGAGTCGTGGTGTTTCCCTGTTTTGGTTTTTAAGAATTCTAGAATCGTTATACGTGGTTCATTCCCGATTTTTTTTTTTTCAACACGTTCACTTGAGGGAGCAGAATGAATTTTTCTGATACAATTCACTAACTCGCGCATATGGACATAGGTTTTTTAAAATCGCTTTAAGAAAAACAACTACAATAAGAGAAAATTAATGAAAAGTGGGAAATGATCTTTTTTATAATAATTAAAAAATATGAAATAATCTGTGTTTTGTACTAAACCAGCTGTGAATAAATATATTTTGGAACAAAAATTCAGTAAAGTCTTTGATCGGAATTTGAGTGGTGATTTTTCTTTCGAAATTATTAAAAAAAAATAAGAAAATTAATAGATTTAGAATAATATGAGATTTTTTTAATTTTCAAATAAGATTATGCTTTGTGCATCGATTATAAATGACTTGAACCTCATCATAATTACAAATATTTGTTTTCTCTAGAATTGTTGAAAAAGTAAATTATTCGCAATTTGATATTTACGTCTTGTATTTGTAAAAATATGTAATTCACTTTCGTATTTGAAAGGCAATAATTCATTGCTTTGATAAAAACAACTTGAACTTAATTAAGTTGATTTAAATAAGGCCTTTTATTTAATTTTTGAAATGATAGCAATTTAAAAGGTGAATCGTTGAAAACTATTGACCAATCGATAATATTTTTTTAAAAATACATAGACTCCCCATTTACGAAGGCTGATATCTGAAGTGTAACTCCGTACTGACTCACATTCAAGTCATCCCCTGTTCTGACAAGACTGCACACGGATCGTGTATCTTGCTTTCCACGTGCATCTTACTTTCCACGTGCATCTTACACGCAGAAGGGGGGCATCTACGTCATATCGACATCCAATCAGAAAACTGCAAGCAGCTGTATACCCCTCAACACTTATCAGAGAAGAAGCAGTATACCCCTCAACTCTTCTCAAGGTACCCTATTGTTACACGTGGTGCGAGGCGTTGTTACACGTGGCGAGAGGGGGATTGGCCCTCCCTCCTTATCTAACAGGCTGAGAGGGGGAGGAGAAAACCCTCCTATTGGACGATGGCTCCGTTGGCCGCGGGGGGGATGGGGGACCCTCCTATTGGACTATGACTCCGTTGGAAGGGGAGGAGGGGGGAATGGCCCTCCCTCCTTATCTAACAGGTTGAGAAGAGGAGGAGGGAAACCCTCCTATTGGACGATGGCTCCATTGGCGGGGGGAGGGGAGTTTGATTGACAGGTGACACGCCCCTTCTATTGTTCTCACTGGGGACCTGCTATTACTACTAACGCATGTTTGAATTTTTCCCGGGAAGAAAATACTGAAATTTTAATTCATTAATGCAATATTTTGACTTTTCAAGTAAAGCGTATGTCGTATGAATAAAAGCAAGATGTGTTTCTTTAGTAAGGGTGCCAATAGTACAATTTTTTTCCTTCCACGAGTCTAACCATGACAAAATTTTATGCAAGAATTCACATGTTTGGTTGTCTGGAGATAAAGTAATCGGTTGCTGATAAGGATCAAGAAAATGTTGTCCCTTTAAAGGTGTTTTAACATTAACTACTTTCCACCATGTACAAATTAAAGAAATACAAATTGATGTTGTTTCATAACTAATTAGTTTATGTTGCTCTCCTAATAGTTGAAGCACCTGAATAACAAAATTATAAAATATCTTAAGCACAAGTTTGGCATTTTGTTTTTCAAAATTTGTAGTACATAAAGCCTTCAAAGTTAAACCATAAGCAAACTTAGAAAAATTTGCTTCTAATAAAGGAACTTATTATGGTCTTCAAAATCTGGAAAATAAAAACATTGACCTGCATTTTTTTGATTAATCCAATTGTTACAAATGCATTTAAAAAGGTGCACTGAATCAATAACAAAAAATAAAGGATTGGAAGAATCAGAAGGATGTGGATATACAAAGCTCAATTTGGGAGGAACAGAAAAGTTTGACATTGCTTTTCGATTTATAGAATTATTGTCAGAAACTACACCTATAACTTTGAATCCTATACCATCAAGTTCTACGATAGTTTTTTTTAACAACAGCAAACAATTTTTCTCAATCGATTTTTTTCACTGGCATTATATGAACTATTTCTTTAAGAGGAGAAAGAAGACTTTGAATCATGAACACATATGCTGAAGTAGCAGCTTGTTCACTGTTATATGCCATCCCTAGAATATTACCTCCTTCGGTGTATCTTCGTATTGCATCATCCAAAAAGTGTAATTCACAAACCTATAAAATTAAATATATATATATTGTTTTGCATCAACAAAAAATATTTGTTAGAATTAACAAAAATTTCTCTGATAATTTGATTTTTTTTAAATGAAGTTATGAAGTTAACGAATTGAGGTTAATGCTGTGAGTCATGTTTATCTGTTTTCAGCTTACTTTTAAAGTCATCCTAATAGTTCAAAAATCAGCTAGTTTTGTTGTTGTTGTGTTGTGAACGTGTTTTGCATTTTGTATCTCACATCATATTAATATACAAAATATACAATAAATGGTTGCTTATGTCCATATTTACATTGACTACGAGCTGTATATCATAATGGGCTTTCTTTGCTAACAAACTATTAATACTTAAGGTACTTTCGTTGATTCTACGAAAAGGTGTTTGGTAAATGACACAAAAATAAAGCAGCAATAGCAAAAACACTAGACAGTTTTTCTCATTAACAATACTTGCTTGGGCTCATTTTTAAAAACATAAATTTTATTAGGGCTACAAAATATTTATTTCATAAACAAAACACCTTTATCATTATAGATAAATAAAAATGAATTGTCAATGTTTAAGAAACTCACATGAAGAAAAATAAATGAGTACATTTTCAAAAGTCTTATCGAACAACCTATTAAAGTTATTTGTAGACTTTTAAAATAAAGATATTGTTACAATTTCCATAAATTGAATAAAATTAAAAAACTTACCTTCGAATACTTTGATGGAGCAAAATCTTTTCTTGAAATGGCTTGTATCCATTTTTTTCGAAGAAAGTCCTCTTTTGGGAATCGAAACATTTCAACTTTAAAATTGCTATTTATTTCTTTATAATTGCTATTGCAATTCTGTACAACTAAGTGTAGACCATTTTTTTTATGATCTTATCCAAAACCATCACAAATAAATTGAAAATCTGCAATAAAAATGTAGAAAGCTGAGGAGCAACAATCAAAATGGCGTAGGCGAGTAAAGTGAACTTCAAATCTGGCGGGATTTCTATACCTACTATATGTGACGTCACAAGCTTCTCTCATTTCAGTAGCCAGGCCTTGTATCTAGGTGTTGGTGGAGCTCACAGATTCCAACTGCTTTCGTCGAGAGGTAAAGGCCGACTGCCTCTGGCTTGGCACTCGCGCATTAGCAGTGCTTCCGATCAGTCCGCGATGCCACATAGAGTTTTAGAAGGGGTCTCGAGTTCGTTACAGCATCAAAGCTTCATGGGCAGTAAAATATCAGTAAATGTTTTTTATGTAACAGTCTCTCGGATGCCTTTATTTTATCTTATTTTATAAAATAGAAATTAATACAAATTTAAGCATAAGTTTTCTTTTTTAGATTCAGTTTCTAAAAAGTAAAAGAATTCATATTTAATAGTAATAATAAAACAAGATGGAATATTTAACATATTAGATTAAGTTATGAAGTGTAGTAAGATTTGAACAAATATTAAAAAAAGGAGAAAATCATTTTTATTACAGGAATTATGTTGATAATTAGGTATTTTTTACATATACTTCATGTAAAGATTCGAATTTGACATATCTTTTAATTAATTCCTTTGAAAATGATCCTAAATATTATTTAAAAAAATATGTAAGTAGTAAAACTTGCATTATTTTTAATTTATAATTTTTTTTACACGTTTAACTTTTTTACAAGAAATTAAATTTAATAAATTTCAAAAATTTACGAAAAACATTCGTATACTTCCTTCTTATGAGCTTAAAAGTGTTGACACTAATAAATTGCCTCAGAAAGAGAATATAAAATATAATGTTACGAAACTCCTCTCGATGAATTTCAAATAATTCCAGTAAATTGAGAAACTATTCAACCAGAGGTAGAATAGCTATATTTCTTAAACGTCATTTCATTCATGCATAAACTTTCATTAGTTACGAAACTTTGATTTATTTTCCCTTATCCGATACTGTTATTTGAATACTCCTTTTTTAAAAAAAAACTTGTTTTTTAGTATTTAAATAAAGAGTGTTACATAGAGAATGTATAATACAGAAACTTTTTTTTTACGTTTCAAGTAGAAAATGTTGATGAGTTAAATTTTTATTAATTCTCGAGTAAGAAGGGACAAAACTATTCCGGAGTTTTCGATTTCCAGGATATTGCATTTATTTTTAGCATTCCCCCTTACTTCCAAAATATATCATACACACTTCCAGGTTTCTATAGGACCATCGCATTTTTTTTTTCATATTTGATACTCGAATTTATTTATTATGAGAGAAAAGAAGTTCTACGTAAACCACAATTCAGGGTATTGTATTTCATTATGATTGTTTTTTTTTCATGTACGTACTGAAACAATTAAAATTATTTTTTAACACAGAAGAGGAATTTAAATAAAACTTTAAATTTTACACTCAAAAGGGAGTTTATCATTTCGAACACTAAAAAAGAAACAGCTACAGCATCAGAGAAAAATATTTACCCAGGATTTGCATTTATAAAGTATTTATCAAATTAAAATTAAGGCAAAAAGTTATTGAAACTAGTCAAACTTTAATTAAAAAAAATAACTAGAGCTTTCAGACCTAAATCCATCTATTAACTTCTACGAAAACTTTTACATCACTTTTTCCATATGCTAACTTTTAAAGGAAAGTATCTACAAAAGTTTCAAAATTCTATCTTGAACAGAAATAAAAATGAAAGACAAAAGGGAATAGAAAACACATTTTTACACAAAATTAGACGTGAGAAAAATTCTATTAAAGCTTGTAAAGACATAAAACTAAAAACTAATAATGCCTGTAATTCTCTAATTTTTTTTAACGTGTTACCATTTAACTTATAAAAAAAGCTTGAAAAAAACAGCTATATAAATAAAAAAAAGGTTTCTCCCTCTGATGAGGAATTAATTAATGAGTTAATATTAACGTCGCACTGTTCAACTAAACGAGAGCCTTGGGTGACGGACCTCGTAATTTTGAACCATATTCAAGTGACGAGGACAACACCTGAGCTGGCACCCCCTCTCCTGACTACCACACCTCACCAACGGGAGGACGTTTGAGCTCTTGACAGATTTAATGTGCATCTCTCCCCTACTTGGCGTGTCTTTGGTGGTACTGGGCTCGAACTCATGACATTATCCGATACCCTGACCACTGAGCTACCGCAGCCCCAAGTTCACTGATAAAAGAAAAATGGAAACCACAACATATTTCTGAAAAAGTAGTTCATTTTCTCAAAACGCTATTGAAAACCTTTATTAGATTTCAGCATTGCAGGTATGATAGGTCTTGAAACTGAAGATAGTGATTTCTATGTGTCTCAAGTACTAACAAATGCTTTATATACCCAAGTAGAGGCGAATAGTTTATTACTTCAAATATTATCATGTCCTATGCTGAAACAATATGTATGCGGTCTTGATTTTATTTGAATTAACGAAACAGGTATAAATTTAAGATTCCTGATAAATGTTTGCAATTTTAAAATACGTTTTTATTTCATAATACATAGCTTGAAAGAACTTGGAATATAACTGCTTTTTAACCTTACAAATATAGTATCTATTTTGCATGTTTTTACACGGCTTTTCATGTAACGTTTCAACTGTGTAAGACTTAAAGTCGGATTAATAAGAAACTCTATTATACAAAGGAAGTAAATAATGAAAAAAAAAATACCTTTACAATTCAAACAAGTCGTACTTGTTGATTGTTGAAAAAAATGATATTTCTGGTAATTTCTTAGCAACGTTTTCTTTGTGTCTTTTAATTTTACGTTTTAAAGCGCCACTAGGGTATACTCTATTTTCGTTCATAGTTTGAACAGTTTACCATTCAAATAATCACAGCGAAATAAATAGAACTTACAGAGTGAAAAAAGATTAATGAGAATAAAAAACAGAATTTAAGAAGACGCGGTACCCTAAAAATCATCAAAATATCGAAATATTTTTTATTGGGTCATATGTAGGGATTGAAATACCGGTATACCGAATACCGGTTTTTTGAGCCATTTGTACAATTTTGTAATACCGATATTCACAAGTTTAAATATCGTTTTTTAGGCATTTACTGGAAACAGAACATACGTTAATATTAGACCCTAAAATACGTTGAAACAGCTTATTCCTAATGATGGAACGATTTTTGAAACTGAAAAATTTAATCCAAAAAGCAATGATCGACTTAAACCAGCAAATTAATTTTTTCGAATGTGAAGTCGACAAAATCCAGAACTGTATCAGCTCTACTTCCAATAAAACTAGCTAGACATTATGTCGGAGAGATCTGAACTTCTTAACAGTAATGCAACAATAAATTTCATGTAGCAGGCACTGAAAGAACAGCACACACCACTATCTGAATCAAAAAATCGCACAGAAGAAAGGCATACCGAAATAGAAAATGTCTTGCGGTATTTACATAATTGTCATGATTTTAAAAATGAAAATGAAAAAGAAGAAAAGAGACTAACAAATTCAAGTTTAATCAAGTTTATAGTAAATTTTCTCAAAGTTATAATAAAGTTTATTGTACGTACAAACTTATCTACATTCAGAAGAATTCGGCACAGTTATCGAAGATGATGATGACACTAATGTCAATAATGAAAAGTAATTGCCTCTTGAACAGAAATTAGAATTAGCGGTAACTAAAAAAATTTCAACAAACCAAAATACAATACAGAGATCAGCTATAACCAAAAAAATCCGAAGAGAAATCGATTTATTTGAAGACGAGGGATTTAGAAGTAAATACTTCAAAAAGTTTATTTCGCTTTGCTAACAGTACCACCATCTAGCGTAGATGCCGTATAAAAGCGTTTTCAACAGCTGGTAATTACGTTCCAGGGTTAATGACAGTACAATTGATTCATTATGTTTTTTTAAGATCACCTATCAAAAATTTGTAATAGTACCTCAAACTGAATAGTGATATTTACAATTTTTTTGTGATTTAAATAAATAAGACGTGCTTTTACTTTTTTGTGATTCTTTACATACTGCTATAATTTATAAGTTGCAAATTATTTTTTGTAATTTCTTATATATATTGTTATAATTTATGTTACAAATTATTTTTTGTGATATTTACACTCTCTAATAAAACAGGCAAATAAAACAAAAAAAAAACATCCGTGTTTTCTTTCTTTTTCTAAAATTTCTACTACCGGAATTAAAACCAGTATCCCGGTATTAAGATCTAAAAATTACCACGAATACCGGTAGTGAACTTTTGGCCCGATATTTCAATCCTTAGTTATATATGACACCTTAAATCATTCTAAACATACTGTAAAATGTCAGTACTTTTATCTGAATTTTTTTATTTTAAGTTATGGAATACCTATATATATATACACTGCTGGACAATTGCTAAGGACGGATAACACTATCATCCATAGCAACCACAAAATGAAAGAAAGCAAAATGTGGAAAATTAGAATAAGTGCGGGATATTAGTAAGAAGAAGAATGAGTATGCAAATTTTTTTCCCACGTCTGTTCATCACGTGATAGCGTTCATAAGAGCTTTAAAGGTTTTGACGCGTGTGGACAGTTGTTGTTTCAAGTCAAAGTTTTACAGGAAAGATTTAATAGACGAATTTAAAATTTTTGGCATGTCTTCCCGACATCACATAGATGATTTTATGCATGGCCGAATTTTTGGAAAGATCGAAGAAGGGCGAAAAATAACAGATGTTGCCAGGGAGTTCGACATCGCTCACAGCGTTGTTTCACGGCTGTGGAAGTCATTTAAAACCACTGGAATGTGTAGTAGATGGCACGGGGGAGGTCGTGTTAGAAGTACGACGCCTGCAGAAGACAGATATATCGTCCTATCAGCAAAAAGGAACAGGCGCACCACAGCTCAGGAGGTGGCAAATCAGTTTTTTGCTGCCTCAGGAAAGCAGATCTCCCGAAAAACTGTTGCCAGACGTTTGAGGGAAGGAGGACTATACGCACGCAGACCTGTTGTTCGTGTCCCAATGACCAGACAGCACCGTACTGCCCGTTTGCAATGGTGTCGTGAGCATCACAATTGGACTGAACAGGACTGGGCGTGCGTACTATTCTCAGATGAGAGTAGGTTCAGTCTGTCATCGGATTGTGGACGCCAACTGATCTGGCGCGAGAGTGGTACTGCTTATCGTCCAGAAAATATCCAGGAAAAGGACCGATATCCGACATGCAGTATCATGGTGTGGGCCGGCATCATGATCAATGGCCGCACGCGCCTACATGTGGTTGCGAATGGGACTATGACGGGCCAACGATACATTGATGAAGTTCTACTTCCTCATGTTCGTCTTTTCCGTGGTGCTGTCGGTGATAAATTTGTTTTTATGGACGACAACGCAACATGTCATCGAACACTCGCTGTTCAGGATTGTATAGACAGCGAGGGTATTCAACGTCTCGTATGGCCAGCGCGTTCTCCAGATCTAAACCCCATTGAAAATGTGTGGGATGCTTTGGGGAAGCAAGTTGCTAGTCGAAACTATCCTCCGACAAACAAAAACACCCTCATCCGTGCACTCACAGAGGAATGGGATAAATTGCCTCAACAGCTGCTGGATAATGTTGTGCAAAGTATGGTACGACGTGTGGAATGTTGCATCACACTCAACGGTGGACATATCCCGTACTGATACCTTTCTTTAAGGTGCCTGCTGACTTTTAGATGCATTGTTCCATTTCTCCGTACGCAGATCAAATGAACATTTTTTTTTCTTTCAGATGTTTCACAGCTTTTGTACTTTCCAGAACAACAAATATTCTTTATCCTAATGTCTGAACAGTGTGGCAACTATATTTTATCCTACTAGGCCTCATGTCTCGCTTAATTTTATGCTACATAGCAATTTGTGATCCGTCCTTAGCAATTGTCCAGCAGTGTATATAACCTGCAGGTTTATATATTTTTCAGGTGATGAGGGTTATGTCTACATAGCTCTGAAGTTTTGATTTTCTTTAACATAAATCTATTTTAATGGTTTGGTATTACTTTGTATTAGCGACTGACAATTAGGTTAGCTTATAGCTGATTTTTGCTCGGTGGTGTACTGACTAGGTAGGAGCAGTATCGTTATAAAATTACCTAATTGCATCTTTCTGTTCTGTTACATGTGTGGTGGTTGGTGTTCTTATGAGCCTTTATACTTAGCTTTGTTTTTATTTTAGAATAGCTTTCTCTTGCCTTTTTTTGAGAGATTGCTTTCAAGTTTGTATGTTTAAAAATTAACTTGTTATTGTTTTGCCTTGGCACACTCTCCCCTGACTTGTGTGGTTTGAATTTCTGTTTTAAACACAAAAATATTTGACTCAATTTGGACTTGTTAAGTTATTAGGATGAAGGATTTTTATAACTCATTCTCTAATGACAATTTGGGAAATGAATCAATTTCTGTTAAACATTTTAATGATTATAATAGTAATACTAAAATTAAACGATTCAAGACAAGAATTTTTTGGAACAAAAAGTTAATTAATATTCATAATAATCATATTAAACAAAGCAAGTTAGATTCTAGTAATTACATTACACAAAATATTAATAAAAGCTACACTAAGAGTGCTGCTTTACATGGAAATAAAGATAATTTATCTTCATACAATTATGAAAACATTCAAACTTATAATAGTCTTAAGTTAAAATTCAATAAATGTAGATATAGTAGATGTAAGACTTGCACTATGTTAAATCAAGATCAATATGATTGTGAATCAAAATTTAACCTATGTAAAACTTTTAATTGTATTTACCTTTTAAATTGTACAGTTTGTCAGTATAAATATATTGGACAGACCTCAAATACTATTAACATCAGGATCAATCAACATAGACATGATGTTAAATACCTTAATACTTACAATAATTCTAATAAAATTGAACTTAGACACTTTCATTTGCATGATTTCAAAAATGTTGCATTGTCTATCATTAAAATTATTTCAAATACTAAGCACAGATTATGGTGGGAAAATCACTTTATTAGGAGTTTTAATACAATATATCCATATGGTCTTATTGTTATATATTTTGCTAAAAATACATTGCAAATTTTGTCACAGAGTAATAATAAAGAATTTTTTTATAATGTTAACAATTTAAATAATAATTCTAAAAGAAATTCTAGAAGTAAGGGAACTAAAAGGAAAAATAGAGATAAAAAATCATTAACTGATAATATTAAAGTTATTATTAAAGATTTTGAAAAAAACTTTAATATCAAAAAGAAAAAAATTTCATGTTTGGCCTTAATAAAAATGAAATTGTATTGTTAAATGAAATCTTAAATAATGATTCCTCAAAGGTTTGTCATGCAGTACACATTATTAAATATATTAATAATTTTCTAGTTAATGAATTCAAAATAAATATTGAGAAAATTAATGAGCCTATTACAGAGTACTGCATTTTATTAGTCATGAATAAAACGTTTGAAAAAATTAATTTTTCTAATGTATTTAATAGACATTTCTCACACTTTTTCCTATTAGAAATGTGGTTGTTAAGAAAGCATTTAAATATAATAAAACGATGGGCAGATTTATCTTTAATTACAATAATAGTTTGCCTTCTATTAACATGGAAGATTGTATATACAAAAACTATAATGATTTTATTGATGGTCCTCATTAACATGTAGTTACTGGAAACTTAGATATAATCAATGAAAAAATTTTAAAGGATATCATGGGTAAAGGCACTAGTCTCAGATTAACTGTTTCTTATAACAACAATACCGTTAAACCAAAAATTAATAAAGATATAGATAATTTTATTACAAAATCTGCAATTAAATATGGATTACCTATAGAGGCATTTGATGAATATAAGTACAATATTTTAAAAGACCTTATGAAATTTAGCTAACATTCTCATTATAAATTTACTTTTAAAGATATAAAACAGAAAATTTATGAATTACAAAAGAATTTTATCTTATTTTTTACAGATAAAGTACCTGGAAACTATGCTGTGATTTGAAAGTATTTTTATTATAATATGCTTAATGAACACTTTTTAAACAATGAATCTTTTGAAAAATTGGATTTGTCACATAATGAAATTATTAATCGTATTATTGCTTTTTATAAAAAAATTGGGGTTTTGCGTTCCTAAAATTAAGTTTCCATATACAGGATATATATAAACCAGTAATCTTGGTTCCTAAGGACATTAGTTTGTTATAGTACTAATGTGCCTAATATTTCCTATCTTGAATAGTTATTCATAGGCTAGATAGCTATCTGTAAATATGTATATATAATTTTTGATGCAGGACAGAAGACTAAACAAAACTGCCCACTTTACAGATAATCTGATAGAAAAGTGCCTATCAAAAATTAATTAATAATTTTTTACCGCTCGCAAATGAGACAATGAGGTCAATTATTGTACTGTGATTAAATATATTATATATATACATCCATTTCAGAAGAGGAAAATATTAAACAACTTTATTCCGCTACTATATTACATTGCTACTAGTTGGTTTTACAATTCTGAATCAACTCATAAAATCCATCATTGGATTCATCATTCATTGCCAGATACAACAGGATAAAAGACTACTAATCTGAACATAAAAATGTAGACATAAATTATTTTTCTGACAAATATAACTAAATACACTACGCCCAACGAAGTTCTTGTAGAAAGAGAAATAACATATCCGAGCTCATCTGCCTTCCTCCGCCCATCAATATCTGTTACTACAAAACTAAATTATGTAGAATTACTTATGCGGTAACAAATCATTTCAAGAAAATCGCTTTTCTGATTCTATACCACTCCTTATTTTCTCATTATTTTGAGCAAAACGGCATCTGCTATTAAAGATTTCTCACCGTGAGAAAAAAAAGATAAAAGTTCATGGACAAATTTTAACCGTTTGAAAACAGTGATCGATGATTTTTAAGAGTAAAAAAGGAGCTATGTTATTGATAATATTTTACTACTTTTTGCTCACACGTGTCGTAGCCCCTGTAGCGTCGGGGCCCCGTTTCATTGATACGGCTAATGCGGTGGTAGCTACGCCCCTGACTTTTATTCTTAAAATAAGTGTTAGTACAGTCTACCCTAAGATTACTATCAACATCCAACCGCCTATCAGAAGATAAGAAAGGATTCTGTCCCTCAAGCCACCCCATTGGCCCGCTCTTTTCAAGCCACGCCTCCTACTTTCCAGCTAAGTTTCCAACACAAAGATTTTCAGTACCATATAAAGGGCCGATGATTTCTGACGCAATCCGGACACCTCATTCCCGATGCATAGGATCAATTTCTTTTCCCCATGCGTTTTCTGTCCCCTAGTATTTACCAAACAATTCAATTGAATATTCACCTGTGAAGGGGTGATCGGCAAATTGACAAACGTAATGGGAAATGAACGGTGAGACAGCTTCCCTCGAAAAAATTGTTTGTCTTTTTGGTCAACGTGCATCATTTTCCAGAAATGGGGTAAGTAAATAATTTCTGATATACTGTAGAACTTTGTGAAATGTTCAACTATCTTGTAGTGGAAAGCTAGTTAACGTTGTTTAATATTTCCCGGAGAGTTTTCGGAAACATATGTAGTTTCGTTGTTTAGTTTGAAATTGTAAACTAAGGCTGTCGAATGAAAGAAATTAAATGAATACACTTTAATTTTTACTACTTCAAAGCTGCGATTGATTCAGATAGTTTCTAGCATTTTTTATCCCAATTAATTTTGTAGTACATTTTTTTCTGAAATCAAACCATACTTAAGTACATATTCGTTTTTGACTGTGCTTGCACTTTTATCTTGTGGAGTTCAGATAATTTTATTCGTGGATAAAATGAAATTCCTTTTTTCTGTGTTTCTTTAACAGTAATCTGTGGATCCGTGACTTGATAACCAAATTTCAGAAAACTAGTTTTCACATACAGACCAAAATTTAATGCAATTTTTTTTAAAAAAAATATTTCGTAAAAATATGAACAGTCGTCCGTATTACGAAAATTTTTTAATTGTTGAAGCTTTCCATTCATGTACGCGTGATAATTTGATGATCCTTGTAGAAGAAATTGGATCAAATTTTAGCTTAATTTAGTGTATATTTTAATTGGAAATGTTTCTAGGGATTCATTCCCATCTGATACATTTTTCTTTTTGCAAGAATAAAAAATATGTTTGCATAGTTGATAAGTTTTGTGCAGATTTATTTTAAGCTTTGATCCAAGTTCTGAATATTTAGAAATAAATTTATACCAATTTTTATGGGAATAAAAAGTAACTGCATTTTACTCTTTGAGCTAATATTTCAATTTTAATATTAATAAAGCTGACTTTTGTATAATTAGTGAAGTAAACCTGGTACAACAGGTTGTGATTGTTCTATGACCTTTAAAAATAGTGCAATTATATACAAAGAATTAAAAGAGCCTATATATATTTTGAAAGGCATGATTTTGTTTCAAGGCAAATCTTGTTTTTTTTTTGTGATTAATATTCAAATAACTTTGAAGCCATTTGGTTATATATCTCTGTATAAAAAATTATTCATTCAAAAATAAGATAACTGACTTCTCAATATTTTTAAAGTACGTGTAATGTCGATTTGTCTGTTTGTTATTGAAATGTCATTTTTTTAATTAACCTCTTCATTTATACTTATAACTAAATGAAGGCACATAAAAAAATCTGTTTCAAAGTGTTATATTGAATTTTTAAAATTTGAAAATTGTCTTTATATATGTGATCTAACTACTCTTAAAGTTTCATGTCTTGAATTGCGATTGTGTTTTATAACGTTTTGTGTATAGATATAAGTAGAAAGCAAGACTTATTAATGGTAGATTGTCTTGGCATCATTTTCAATTAAAAGAATAGGAAGCCTGTTATATTTGGCAGTGTTTTTTAAGACCTCATGGTATTATAAGAATTTTATTCTGGCAATTTTTTTGATTTTATTAATAGTTTCTTTATTTTGATAACCTTGATACATTGAAATATAGGATTACTCTGATTATTTCATGTATTTTGTGTTCTTGATTACTATTCATTATTCTAAAACAGATGTCTTTTTTTTTTAAAAAAAAAGGAAGCTATTTTTTTTAAAAAAACATATTGATGTTGTTGTTGAAAAGTTCAACTTATTTTTTTATTTTTATATTTGCTAAGCAGTACAATTTGGATTCTTGTTTTTTAAAAAATTTCATTGGAGTGTTCCTTCCATTAATTGCTTTGAAATACATTGAATAATAGTATAAATTCTTTTTTATTATTTGAAGAGCAAGGTGAAAATACAGTAATGTATTAAAGGTTTGATTTCAATTGTTGAACATTCAGTTTGTGAAAAAGACATGTATTTAATTGAGAAGAATTCAACCAATGACTTTTATTTGGAAATACTGCTAAAGTAATAAATAAGCATTGTATTAGAAGGCCAGTAAAAAAGTTGATTTGAAGTAAGCAAATTAAATATGGTTGAGATTTTAATGAAAATGAGTACATGTTTGAAAGAATAATTGTGATTTAATTTGAGATTTATCTTTAAGAAAGCATCATCACAAAGGACGCTCACTCATGGAGAGCAACAAGAAAACTGAATCATTTCCTGCAAGATTTGGTTCTATTTTAACCTTATGCAGTTCATGTGGCAAAGAATATACAAATTCAGCCATGCGGATGAGCAGTTTTGCATACTATAGGGCTCTTAAAATTTATCACCCTTCAGAAAAAGTAGAATTCTTACAAAAAATGTTTTTGTTTTTTACATATGGTAAGATTTTTTTATTTCAAAATAAATTTTTCTTTTAAATTACTGAAAATGTTATTAATGTTGCTATTTCTAAACAAGATAATTTTTTTTTATACTTAGAAAATGTTTAGTTTTTGTCGTATTGCTAATTTCAAATGACTTTCAAAAACATATTGTTGGCACCAGATACTTCACTTTAATTAAAAAGTCTTCATTTAAATCATATTCTATATCTCTTTTGTTTTATGTATCGTAATTTTGGATACACTTTTTATTGGAGTGGTTTTTGAACTTTTCTCTAAAAATGAAGAAAATGATTGCATTGATAAGGGACAGTTGTGTCGTGATGCTATAGAATGAATTATTTCCAATGGTTTATATAAATTTGCTGATTTTGATGAAATGGGTGGTGGTATTGATAAAAATTGCATTTATTGATTAAAATATGTTTAAATAACAAATGTATAAAACATGTTAAGATTCCACTTTGCTTTATAAAGATTCTAATATTAATGAAATGTTAACAGTAAATTAAACTATGCAGTAAGCCTTTTAATTGAAAGAAATATTTGATTTATTTACAGAAGTACTGCATATGGATAGTCTAAAAATGTACTGTAAAATTATTGGTACTTATCGATTGCAGGGATCATGAGTTGGCAACTGTTTTTCGGGGTTGATGGCAATGTGAACAATCGCAATGGTGACACAAATAATTGTATTTTTTCATTGTATAATATTAAAAGTATGACTTCTTATTCCATACTTTTTTGTTACATTCTCTTTGATAAATATTTTAGTTTATCTTTTCCTGTTTGCTTTAAGTACAAACGAATCAAAATTTGATTTATAAAATATTGCAATTTTTTTTTTAACTTCAGTGGATTTTTTATGTTATAAAAGTGTTTAAAAATAGTTTTTTTCGTAATTTTTTGTTTCTGAAAATAATTGCCTTTTCCTAAATATTTTTACAATTTTCTGAATTGTAAAATCTTGATATCCAGATATATTTTGCATTTTATTTCTTCAATTATAACCAATTTTTTGCATAAATAGGAGTATAATATTAAATGTTATACTTAAGAGTGATTTTCTTTTAAAGCTTTGTAAATTTGAGTTCATGAACTTGACCTAAGTGCATGTTGAAGAATTAATTTAATTAATTCTGTATATTCCAGTGTATAATGCTCACTTTCAACCCAAAGTATAAGATAAAAATTTACAGTTGCATGCTCAATGCCAGAGATAAAAATGATAACTTTAAAAATAAAGGATGAGCATAAACAAATTAGATTTTTACATATATCTCAATACTACTTATTTAAAAGAAATGACATACCTTATGAACTTTCATTATCAGACAACATGAACAGTTTGTCATATTCGTCTTTCGTTATATCTTCAGGGGAATTTGTTTCATTTTTACTGTCACTGTTACTCTGGTTCATATAAATAGAAAAATATCTTCTATTCTATTTATATAGATTATTAGATATGCAATTTTTTAAATGGATTTTCAATTATGTCAGGTTTCATTTCATTTCATGCTTTTATTATCCGCTTCAGCACAATTTCTAGACTTCAAAACATCAGAGCACATTACACATGTTAATTTTAGGTTTTATCGTAAAAAAGTTTAATGTTATACAGCAAATATACCTAAGAATTAAAAATTGCAGTTTGAAAGTATAGGTGTGTATTAAATATATGCCGAAATATATGGTAATAATTTACTACAGGAAAATTAAAGCGTTGTGTTAGATATTTATCCTTGAAATTTTTTCTTATTGAAAGAACTTGTGAGAAAAGGATAACTCTTATACTATTGAAAGCAGAAGTGTAAGATTTGCAAACATTTCTAATATGTTGTACAGTTTTTTTAAAAAAATAACCGTTTATAAATCATGTTTAAACTTTTATTGGGGTTTTAAATTGATTGTTATAAATTTTCTTGATTTGAATGACTTTATCTTTGGATTGAGAAAATCAAAGTATTTCTGATTATTCTAAAATTATAACTTTATTGGTAACAATTTGACAAAATATTTTATTATTTAGCTATGAGTTTTAAGAAAATATATATATTATTTCGTTTATTCACCTAAGTTTTGCAAATTAAATGAGAAATCATGAAACTAAAACTTCCACACACACTTTAAAATAACTTTGATTTAACTATTATGAAATTAGACAACATTAATTTATTTATACTGCAAGATCATATTCTAGAATATTTAATGGAATGAAAATTAATATTGGTTAAAAAATGTAGCATATTCTTTACAATGTTCAGTTTGTGATCATCATGTTAAGTGAATCAGTAGCTAAGAGAAATGAACTATTACAAAACTTTATGAAGAGTTTCTTTTTTCTTAAGACCACACACACACAGAAAAACTTTTGTTTCAATTATTTCCTAATACATTGGAGATAATTGTAGGAGAATTCGAATGCAAGGGTTTTATGAGAAGAGGGATTGAGATAATTTAAATAATTTAGAATGTTGTGATAACGGCTGTGGGTTTTGGTTGGAGTAAGCAAGTAGAGGGAAATAGGTCCCAGGAGAAGTGAAGTGACGCTCACATTACTGAAGAAAATTTAGAAATTTATAAATCAAGAGAAAATATTCGCCTGCTGGTCTGCATCAAAAAATATATGTGTAACTCTGCCCCAAAACTTAATTGTTTTAAAAAAGTAAACCAGAAAGTAATTACCGTAAATATTACTGTGTAAACATGTATATTATAAGGCTTTAATAATAATAATAATAATAAAAGGGTGCGTGGAACGCCACGTGATAGAAAAGAAACTTCGTTGGCGACGTTGGATGACACGATACTGTCGAAACGGACAATACTTCTTTGATTCCAAGATATTGAACAATATATTGACAAATCTGCTGAAATAAATGGCACAAGTGACTGAGTCTTCGTTTACGAGTGTGCTTTTCTCATTATAATTTAACTGAGCTGCTGCGGTTCTAGAAATCTCTCACCCTTCATTCTTGAATTTGTATAGAAGTTGCTGTAAGTCCAACAGATTTCGTTGTCACTCACTGTCAGTGGCGTAGCTAGGTACCCAAAGGCGCCGGTGCAAAAAAAGAAAAAAAAATGAGGGCCCATCTTGGTTGGGTTTTATTAATTAAAAATATATAAATATTTTAACTGAATAATAGAGACGCAACTCCGCATTCGGCTGGCTCTGTCGCCCCCCAGTTTGATGGCTGCATTCAAGCCTAGAATCACTTCTTTTACTTCTATATCAATTGGCAGACCATTTTCTAAGTTGTTTATTACTGCATACCTCAACACAATGCTTAGCTGATCCACCTTGGATATCTCCTGTGCCGCATCCATTATTATTGCGAAAACCGGTGCCGGTCTAATTTGTTCTATCAGATGGTTTTCAAGTTTGATCCCCAAGCACTCAATTATTTCATTTTGAATTGTTGCTCTCAAATATCTTGTACATCCTAAAACCATTTAAAAAACGAGACTTGTAATAAGAATTTGAATATAAACCGTTAATAAAAAATAATAAATTGAATTTAACCAATTTTATACTTTAACCTAAAGTTATAAGTTAATTTGAACTCCTCGAAACTCACAGTTTGAGATTTTAATGTAATTATTATAATGCAATAAAAAAAATTTGCCTAAGAAAGAATTTTGCTTTCGCTGAATATATATATATATATATATATTCAGCGAAAGCAAAATTCTTTCTTAGGCAATGTACAATTTTTCCATTTAACCACTAGAACAATTAATCAATTCTTATTTCCTGAACTAATTGTCAGGAACTTATTTTTCAATTAATTATGCTCAGATTTTAACTAAAAAAGTTTAACTGTACAATTGGTTTGTTTCTTTTTGCTTCCTTTATCAGTATCTGTTGATTTCCTACTTACGAAACTAACCGTAGACGGGAAAAAGTATTATATTTCAGTACGCTTTGTTTTTCTCTTTGATTGTGTATGTGCATGAAAAGAATAAAAACAAATAAATCAATATCTATGTGTAGCAAATACAAATAAAATGATCCTTTTCAAAATCCACTTCATTAGAAAATTAAATGATTTAATCCCCTTTTTACAAATATATAACATATTTCTGTATACATTAAAATTATATACATGTAATTATATCACTTCAAATATAAATTCCATTGATTGATGATTAAATTATGCAATTTACTGTAAAACAGTAATTAAACAAATTATTTTAAAGTTTGTAATTTGCCTTTTTCCCCCTCACTATTATAAATTATATCCTGGTGCCAGTGAAGATTCGCCGTGTAGAGGGGGCTGATTCACTCTAAATCTGTGGAGGCCCAGTGTCCTCCCATTGGTGCAAGAAAAGAGTTGTTAATTATAAGATAATTATAAGTTATATTAATAAGTTAATTATAAGTTAAGAGTTGTTAAAAGTTACTAATTATAAATTATATCCTGGTGCCATTGAAGATTCGCCGTGTAGAGGGGGCTGATTCACCCTAAATCTGTGGAGGCCCAGTGTCCTCCCATTGGTGCAGGAAAAAGAAATACCAACTCAGTCTTCATCCTCATCACTTGACCGAGGTTCAAAATTACGAAGCGCTTTAACAATGCTCCGTGTGACGTGAATAAATCTCACTCTCTCATTGCAAATTAGTCCTGCATTTTCTATTATTAAATTCTTACAATTTCCTGGTCGAGTCCTTGACTAAATTTTTAATATAGATGTGTTGTGCTTCTATACTTTACGCAATGCGTTTTACACATATCAGATTTAGAATTATAATTACTTCAAAATATATCCATTTTAGTCAAATGTAATAAAATTTTTATAGATGAACAAATATGAACATAAAATCAATGAGATTTTTGTTGCTCATCAGAGATTTTTCTTTCAGCTTTGTAGCTAATATATTAATTTGAATAATATTATTTTTATATTAGAAAATAAAACAGTCACGCAAACTGATAATGCACTAAATAATCAATTCATCCTGCTTTTAAAAAAATAAAAGTTAATTTTTATGATTATGTAAACAATGTGTTCTTTTCGAAAAGGAAAACATACATCATTTTTAATTTCAGAAGACTTTTAAAATGAGTAAATTATCTCATGAATGAAGGAAATATATTATTGTAATTATTAATTATGTTCAAGTGCTCTTTTAATCTCGCAATTGCGAAATGAAGTGCTCTTTTTTCAAATGTTTAAGACCTTCCGTATTTCTCATTATTCCATTGTTCGATTACTTTGAAAAACTCATAATCTCATATACATGAACAATATGTACCTGTCTATCTTGGAAAACTGCGTTCATGTACTAGAAAATTTTTGTCATGTTAAATTATTACGAAGCTATGTTACCATAAATTATTGTTTTAAAACGCTCAATATTTCACTAAATGATAAATACTCTTTTGTGCTATTTTACTTTGGTCAATTGCCTTTCTGTTATCCACAAAGCAGTTTAAAGACCTAATAGCTCCAGGGCTGTTTTTAACCTCCCGGGCACCCTAGGCACTTCAAATTGTTACCCCCAATATTTCCAGCCCCTCCTTTTGTTTTTACCTTGCCAGTTTTGGTTCGAGAGAGATTTTTCTTTTCTTTGTTTTTGCTCTTTAGACCAGTGTTTCTCAAAGTTGCAATACTCGCGACCCAATATTCAATCATTATTTTCATCGCGCCCCCATACAATAACAATGTACTGAATTCAATAATACAATACTTTAACGCTAAAAATGTGATACGGCTTTAACCTCTTACGCCCCCGTGTATTTAAACGTTTCTCTAAGTCAAAGCCCTTATTTCTCCAGACGTATATATATATGTCTTTCCAAAGTACGATTTTTTCTGTGCACTGCTATCCGTAAAATTATTCCAAGACTTTGAAATGCAATAAAAGGACCTTGACAATGTTTACGAAGGATTTACTTACTCCAGATTATTTTTGCTCCTTTATTCCTTCCCCCTCCCCCAATACACGTGGAAAAGGGTCGGCATTGGGAAGCGAGACTTATGATCGGCAGTCAAAGTTTAATTATAAACTGCACAAAAATTATCAAGGTAAGTGTTGATTTTTGTTATAAATTATATATGTGACTAACCCTTGGGATCACTGGTAATTAATAAACTTGTTTTTAACTTAGAATTGTTTAATTAATTATAAAACACATTGTGTAACTCTGATATATTTATAAGTGTAATATATCAGTATAAATTTGTATTTTATTTTTTATTGTAACGTCGCTTCTCCAAACATCAACATCTAGTCGGCTTCTGTGTGGACCCGACACCACCCACACGTGTATCTTGCACCTGCAACGCAACCCCTTTTTGACCCCCGAGGAATCTAGCTCGTCGACCGGAAGATGAGGGGAGAGATGCTTTGAACTTGCACGCGAGCGGTGACCAACGAATCCTCCTCTCACAAAATAGTGGACTCTAACAATCTATAATTAAATTTAATAACTTTAATGTATCATTTAGTAAATAATTTTCAATAGTTGTGACGTAAATAAATTCCATATTTTAATTAACCAAGAATACGCTACCGTTATTCTTTCAAACGTTACAGCTTAGAGTTTCGGTGGCAGCGCTTTGGGATAAAAAGTTAGCATTCAGGACCCGTGAGAGGAGGAAATTTGGGGTTTTTACGGACGGACCGCAACGCAGGGAGAAAAAGACATCTTCGGAAGCCGTGCTGCAATTGAATTCAGCTTAGGAGAAGGAGAGCGTCCTGCTCAAAGAAGATCAAACTGATCTATAGTATTAACGGCCAGTGTCCGAAGGGAAAGCGATTTTCGAAAGCCGTGCTGCAATTGAATTCAGCTTCGGAGGAAAAGAGCGTCCTGCTCAAAGAAGATCAAACTGATCTATAGTGTTAACGGCTAGAGTGTCCGTAGGGAAAGCGATCTTTGGAAGCCGTGCTGCGATCGAATTCATCTTTGAAGCCGTGCCACGAGTGAATTCAAGGCTGGTCAAACTGACCACACTTATTGTTAAGGGTGAAAGATTCAAGATTGGTCAAAATGACCATTGTTCACACGGAAGAGTTCAAAACCACTAGTGCCATATTACTGCACATAATTTGCATCTGACAGCAAGCTGAGTACTTCAAATGGGTGAGTACTGTTATATTTTTGAGTTGCAAACTGCATATTGTATTAGGAATTTTGGTTAAAATGTTCTTTACAAATTTTGAAATACTTAGTGTTTTTTCTTGCATGGGAACAGTGTTATTTTGTTTCTAGAGAATTGTAATTGTATTTCAAGCATTGTGTGCAATTTTAGCTTAAGATTTATTCTGTTTTAAGTCTCTTGAATGATTTTGATTATTTTTAGTGTTAAGTTTTTCTTTGTGTATTTCTGCGTATGCATGCGACCAGTGTTATTGTATTAATAGAGAATAGTAACAATAGTGCAAAATTTAGCGAGACATTTATTTGATATTGTTTACAAAATGGCTTTCCTTGGTAAAGGGAAAAAGCAAGACATGTTGCAACTTGCTGAGGAATTAGGAATCTTTAAATATGACTGTCCCTAGCATAAAAATTGCAATCACTAACAGTGAAGGTTATGAAGAGGAATTTGTTAAAAATCTGAGACTATCATTGCAAACGGAAAAAGATTGGAGGAGTTAAAAAGGGCTGAAAAAATGAGATTAGAGGAGTTAGAAAGGGCTGAAAAAATGAGATTGGAGGAGTTAGTAAAGGAGCAGGCACATTAAAAGAGAACGAATTACAGCTGAAATTTGATTTAGAAAGGTTTAAAATAGAATCCGGATTTAGGGTAAACGATGAATCAAACGATTCTACAAATGCATGTTCTGCAACCTCTAATTTAAACTTTAAAAAATTGATCCCAGATTTCGATCCTAAGCAGTCAGATATTAGTTTATATCTAGTGATCTTCGAACGCCAGGCTAAAAGAGCGTCAATAGAAAAGAAAGAGTGGGTGGGGCAATTATTGGGTTTGTTACCCCTAGAGATCGTGCAATTTATTGCTCGCGAACCGGGGGAACAAACCGAAAATTACGATTATGTAAAGAAATTATTACTTAAAAGATTCAAGTTAAGTCCGGAGGTCTTTCGGCAAAAATTTGTCCAACACCAGAAAAAATCCGATAGCACCTGGAAGGATTTCACTTTTGAAATTACGAATTATCTAGATGAGTGGCTGATTGGCTTAGAAATAAATACCTTTCAAGATCTTAAAGATCTAATGGTGGTAGATCAATTAAAAAAACGCACCAATGCTAGTATGAAAGATCATTTTTTAGATAATTGGGCAAACCTTAAATCAGCTACTCAAATAGCAGAACTCTTTGATAATTATGAGGACGTCCGAAAGGTAAATTCGAAACCCATGGATAGGTGGGGCAGAAATGATAAAATTTTGACATACTCAGGGGTCAAGGAAAAAAGAAAATAGATTTGGGAAAACTTCCCCAGATTATGAGCTTCTGTTCCGGAGAGTACTAGAGAGAGAACTTTTGAAAAACGCGTGATACAAAGATGTTATCATTGCAATATGCCCGACATATAAAAGCCGTTTGCCTTAAATTAATAAAAACAAAACGACGGAAACTCTCAATAATATTGAAGGAAATGAAAACCTGGATTTTCTTAATTCATATACAACAAAGGGCTCTGTGAATGGTCACGAGATAGACATTCTTAGAGATACGGGAGCGACAATAGATTTAGTATGTGCAAAATACATAAATCCTTCTTCTTTCTCTGGTGAAAATGTGTGGGTAAAACAACCGTTAAGCCCAGAATTAGTTTGTTTACCTTTGGCGGTCGTGGAAATTTCCAGAAATTTTGAAACGGTGCAAACTAAGGCAGCGGTTTGTGGAAATCACTTAAATAAACACGGTCGATATTTGCTTGGAAATAAAACGGCCGAGCTAATAAAAGGAAATTTAGGCTATAATTTCCTGCCAGTCGAAATATTGAATGCTGTCCAAACAAGGTCTCAAGTCAAAGCGGCTAGAGAAGAAAGGGGAATAGATAGTGGTGATGCTAAAAAAGGGGAAGATGAGGTTATAATTGTTTCTTCGGATGCAGAGGACGAAATTTTAATACCTGCACTCCAGGAATATGTTCCGGAATTAGCGCTGCTAAGGGTTACGCGAGAAAATTTAATCAATGCTCAAAAAAATAGCGAGGAGATTAAATCCTTATACGAACAGGCAGCCAGTCAAGTGCAGGTTACCAATCAGGTTTATTCGCTAGAGAAGGAATTATTGGTCAAAAATCGCGAAGATAAGTTAGGTAACGTGGTGAAGTTAATAGTAGTGCCGGAAGAGTTGCGCGACCCCATTAAATCCTTGTGTCATGAGGGAACATCTGCACACCTGGGAATTACGAAATCCAAAGACAAATTAAACCGATATTTTTACTGGCCGAATTGCTATAGAGATATGGAACAGTTTGTAAAAACCTGCGATCAGTGTCAGAGGGCTGGGAAGACCAATGATAAAAAGAAAGTTCCACTAAAATTGGTCCCTGTTATCCAGGAGGTTTTTACTAAGCTAAATATTGATGCATGTGGGCCTCTCCCGATCACATCTAAAGGGAATCGATATCTTATCACGGCCATTTGCATGTCATCAAAATTCCCTGAAGCTATTCCGGTGTCTGATATTAGTTCCGTTAGTGTCACAGATGCGCTGTTAAACATCTTTAGTCGGATGGGGTTTCCCCGTGAAATACAATGTGACCAGGGTACTTCTTTTACTAGTGCTCTGACTACCGAGTTTTTTGAAAGATTCGGAATACTTGTCAGGCATAGTTCTGTGTATCATCCACAGAGTAACCCTGTTGAGTGATTTCATCGAACGTTAAAACGACTCTTACGAGTCTTATGTTTAGATGCAGGTTCCGAATGGGACAAACATCTTCCGTCAATTCTTTTAGCGTTACGAACTGTATCTCACGAAAGTACACGGTATACACCGTCAGAGTTGGAGTATGGGAAAAATTTGCGAACCCCAGAGACGTTAGTAATGGAACATTGGATGGAACCGGAAGAAGAAGGTGATCTCGTCACTGAATATATGTTTAAGTTAATAAATAGATTAAAAAGATGTCAAGAAGTAGCTATAAATAAAATGGAGGAAATGCAAGTTAAGCGGAAAACTTGGTATGATAAAAACGCAGTAAAACGTGAATATGATGAAACAAAAAACTCTCTAGCAGACCAGGAATTAGAAATCCCATACTTAGAAAGCAATTCTCTCGTTTATGATTTCGAGGACGTATAATCCAGGCTAGGGAGTTGAACAAACACCTTCACGACAAACAAATGGATCGACTACGCGAATTATTAAATAAATACTCTAAATGTTTATCAAACAATCCCGGTTTAACTAATCTGGTTGAACACGAAATCCAGTTAGTTAGCGATCAACCAGTTAGGACGAAGCCCTATCGAATGTCGCACCGACAAAATGAAATCTTAAAAAACGAAATTAACCGAATGTTAAAATTAGGAATCATTGAGGTAGGAGAATCGGATTACATGTCCCCTATGATTTTAGTTGAGGTAGCTAGGAAAGAACCTCGTCCATGTATTGATTACAGGAAATTAAACGGGATCATTAGAACGGAATATTTTCCTCTTCCGAATATCGAAGAACGCGTAGAAAAAGTATCGGCGGCTAAATTTATTACCGTCTTAGACCTATCTAAGGGATATTGGCAAATACCTTTGAGTAAAACTGCACAGTGATACGCAGCCTTCTGTACTAGCTTTGGTACCATACAGACCCCTAAGGATGAGTTTCGGATTGAAGAATGCTCCATATTTCTTTAGTAAACTCATGGCTGAATTACTTAACGGACTAGAGGATTTCGTTGTCCCGTATCTAGACGATATCGCAATTTTCTCAGATACTTAGGAGTCGCACATTAAACATATGGAAACGGTTCTGCAGAGAATAAAGAGAGCTAAGTTAACGATAAAACCTTCAAAGTGTAAGTTTGCGCAACAAAATGTCAAAATTTTGGGTCACATTGTGGGTCAGGGTTTTCGCACCCCTTCCGAGATCAAAGTTCAGGCTGTTCTAGAGTTCCCTACCTCTCGCACGAAAACCCAAATACGTGCTTTCTTAGGTCTAGTGGGTTATTACCAAAAATATATAAATCTGTTCTCGGTAATCGCTGCTCCGTTGACGGACGCGTTGAAGGGAAGAGCAAAGAAGGGAGAAATTACGTGGACGACCGAGTATGAAAATGCATTTCGAGAACTAAAAGGGAAACTAATTGACAAGCCCGTCTTGTACGCGCCAAATTTTGAACGAGAATTCATTTTGTTCAAACGGACGCTTCAAACGCAGGTATGGGAGTAGTTTTAACTCAATTAAATGAACAAGGTGAAGAGCATCCAATCCTTTACCTAAGTAAGAAATTTTCAGAGGTAGAGAAGCGTGTTATTGTACGACGGAGAAGGAATGTGCTAGCATTGTTTTCGCAATTAAAAGGTTACATTATTACTTAGATGGAAATTCATTTTTAGTTATGACCGATCACAACCCGTTGGTGTGGTTGAATAGAAATGTTAGTTCTAACCCTAGATTGATGCGATGGGCTTTGGCTTTGCAACCATATAATTTTAGAATTGTACATCGGTCGGGTAAAAGTCACAAAAATGCAGATAGTCTCAGCAGATCGGTGATAGATAATTAGGAATTTTTAACACAATGTTCTCTTGCTCATGAATAATAATTGTTGCTTATAATGTTTTTTTAGTTAAAGGTTAATAATTGTATTGATTTTATTTATTTACTAGTACTGTATATCATACCGAATGGAGATGCGTGTCAAAAGATAAAGCCATGAAAAGCAAATGTATTAATATGCTTAATTTTGTGTATAGGGTTTTAAAATATACATGAGTATTTAGTTTACGCAAGAGGCATATTGTGAAAAATATTGTGTGTGTAAGGTTGTACACTTCGCATATCATATCAACACACACATGTCGTTAGTATAATTTTTATTAAGTATTGTGGCGAAGAATAGTTTATGTGTAAGGTCTTACACTAGCATTTGATATAACATGTTGTTAGTATAATTGATAATAGGCATTGTGATAGGAGTGTTTGTATTTTTATTTAATGTTATAGTATGTTTTCTTACATTGCGCTATTGATCATTTTCGTAATATGGATTTGTGTAAGTTCCCTAGTAAGAACACTCACTCACTAGAAATAAGTAATTCCAAATTTAGTTCAGCGTTTTCTTTAGTAGTTAAAATTGCAGCTCAGAAATATAGTGGTGCTTGATAAAGGGATGTGTCGGTAATCTGTCAGTTGTCTCATCGTCATTCCATTAAACTTTTCTCAACGGAAAAGTTCTATAAGAGAGGGCAAGAGCTGTAACGTCGCTTCTTCAAACATCAACATCTAGTCGGCTTCTGTGTGGACCCGACACCACCCACACGTGCATCTTGCACCTGCAACACAACCCCTTTTTGACCCCCGAGGAATTTAGCTCGTCGACCGGAAGATGAGGGGAGAGATGCTTTGAACTTGCACGCGAGCGGTGACCAACGAATCCTCCTCTCACAAAATAGTGGACTCTGACTATCTATAATTAAATTTAATAACTTTAATGTGTATCATTTAGTAAATAATTTTCAATAGTTGTGACGTAAATAAATTCCATATTTTAATTAACCAAGAATACGCTACCGTTATTCTTTCAAACGTTACATTATTATGTCAGAATGTATTTTGTTTGTTTACTTTCAGTAAATTAATAATTTTTTAAAATAATCTTTTGTTCTCGACTTTCCAATAGGCTCGCGCCCCCCTTGTAGATTTCTTACGCACCCAAGGGGGGCGCGCCCCACAGTTGTCTACAGCTACCCCAAGACTGCTGTAGACAGTCTTTCCAATATCCACCTCCTATGAACCCCCCCATATCCTTGACTGGCAACCGGCAGCATAAGGAAAGGATATTGGCATGGTTTGGTCACTCATGACCTTACGGCATCACAAACCATCCACCCTTTTGTTAATTAGTGTAGTAAATTTGTGAAATGGTTTGCAACTTTAGTATAGAGCATACCAGCGGTTCCTAAACTTTCATTCGCCGTGGTTCCCCTTAACATATCTCTCTAACACCCGATATTTTGAATACCTCTCCCTAAATTAATATTCTTGATCGAAATACATGTTCTAGAAGAGTTTTTCCATTAGTGGCAGTGTAGGGTTCTAACCACATTTTTCAATCTTTCTACGAGGCCTTTCAGAGTCTGTTAAAGGGGGGTATTTTAACATTAAATGAGACCTTCGTTGTGACATAGTCTATTGTCGTGAATCCCCATCTTTCGATAAGTGTTATGGTTTCACCAGCTGGTCAAGGACATGTACGACGTCATCGATTGTCCCTGTATTTTTATGATCCACCAGCTGTGGAATGACCAGTGCACGTGGCCATGGGGCCATTGTTTATTGTCTGAACTCAGGGAGTGAAAACAGACAGTCGAGTCGCCATAATAGTAAAAGAGTTCGGCGCCCCATTGACAATAGGCGAAGCCTATCTCAAAATAATCATGTCATCTTTTCTAGGGTTTTGTGAAGGGGATACTAGAAACAGGTGGCATGATGGACAAGTGTGTCCAGATGTGGACAAGGAACTATGGCGCCTTGGGCCAGACGGCTCGGGTGTGTTTTGGCGTTGGACAAGTGTGTCCAGATGTGGACAAGGAACTATGGCGCCTTGGGCCAGACGGCTCGGGTGTGTTTTGGCGTGTTATGCACCAATAAGAAGAAGGAGGAGGTCAAGAGAGACTTTGGTGACCTGCGAATAAGAAGGAGCGAGGGACGTGTTGTGAACACACCCCTGGTGTTTAAAAAGAGGACCGGCGGAAAAGAAACAGCGGAGAGGAAAAGGACAAGAGAGTCCGGGAGAGAGAACGGACGGAAGGAGGAGGAGAGACGGAAAAGAAAGAGCAAAGACGGAAAGAGACGGAAAGAGAGTCGGGGAGAGAGAGTGATGCCCACCTTGAATGGAAAAAAGGGCTGAGTCCGGAAATTGGAGTGAAAAAGACAATGAACGCCGGTGGCGTTGAACACGGGAATAGGAACTGAGTACACCGACTTGGCAATAGTACTTCATTAAGAATTGTTTATCAAATAAACAATATTTTTTATATTATATTAGCCTGTAATCCTTAATTATTGATGGATAGCTAGTCACGACGTTACATCGTGAACCCCCTAGAAAGGCACTGGGTACCTCCGGGATACATGGATCACAGTTAAGAACCACTGTTGTGTGAAGAACCATTATTGTGTGTGAACTGCTATCAACCTGTTAATTATCATCGCTTATGGATTTACTGTCCATTACTTTTAGGCATCCTTATTCTTTGTTGAGTCACTGCCATTGTACTGGTACCATAAAGGTTTTCTTCAAGCTTTGAGCATTGCAAAATCGTTAATGACATTGTTGTAATTAATTAGGATCGTAATGCCATTATAAGTGTATATTAACATCCAACTGTTAAACTTTTCATTTTCCATAGTTCCGTGCACATACACACACAAGCACAACACATATATGATTCTCTAAGCGGTGGTTCGTTCGCTGTAATTTTAATTTTTTTCTCTTTTTTCGCCCACCTTTTTCATGCGCCCCGAAATTATTTGCATGAATTACGAAGGCTATTTTCTCCCAGTTGACTGGCCATTCGGCGGAATTGCATTGAGAGTTGAACACCCTAAAGGAGTACAACTATTACATCAAGTCTCAACCCCAAATGAGTTTCCTTAATCATGCCCTCCCCTTGTCAGCAACGGAAATACAACTTAACATATCAATCAGGTTTTATATTTTATTTTTGCTTTGGACACAAATGTATATTGTTCTCATTTGTCTAGGAAAGTTTCGATGTTCCTCTTCAACTGATCTTTTCGAACTCATTGTTCTTGAAGTTTGATTGTATTTTAGTAAAATAACTTTTTTTAAAATGAGTTTGAAAATTCTAATTTTTGCTTCATTATATCCTATGATAGAGGCCCGGTGGCTGAGGGGTAGTGCATCGTGCTTCTACGCCACAGGTTCGAAGTTTAAACCCCAAGTTGGGCAAGGTCGACACAGCCTTTCACCCCTTCAATGGGACGATAAATGCGCATAAAGGTTGCTTGTGAACTTAACAGTGGGGGTTTCACGTCAGACTGACCATCTGACCGGAACATCTGCTTATGCACTTCAGGGTCCAAGGTCACTTATACTGATATGAGCACAGTAGACCTTGGCCCTAATGGGCTGTTGTGCCACTGAGTTAAGTTAACTTTTTAATTTAAGAATTCCGATACCTTTTAGTGCGCCATAAAACCCAACCCGATACCTTTTAGAATAAAAAAAAACCGATTTATTATTATTTTATTTAATAGAAAATGAATCGAACAGAGAAACGGGGATTTAAGTATTCTTTACATTTGGGCTGCTTGATAACAGCTTTCATATCGCAATCAACAGCCACGTTTCTCTGTTTCTAAAATTTTCATTCTAATTATAACTAATGATTGTGAATCTAAAATCAACTTAAACTCAGTAGTGCAACAGCCCATGAGGGCCAGGGCCTACTGTGCCCATCCCAGTATATGTGATCATTGGACGCTGAGGTTCATGAGCAGATGTTCTGATCAGGTGGTCAGTTTGACGTTAAACGCTTAATGTTAAGTTCCCAAGCAAGCTTGGTACTCATTTATCGATTATTTGAAGGGACGAAAGGCTGAGTAGCCTTTGCCCAACTCAGGAATAGAACCCGGACCTGTAGTTTGGAAGTGCGATACGCTACCACTCGATCACTAAGCCTTTGTGAATCTAAGCCTCAAATATTATTATCGTTGTTCTGAATATTAACTAACTCTTTATAACTTTAACGTCTACTTTATTTTAATAAAGTGATTTATTATTGTATTCCCGTTTGTGCTTGTTTCTCAGCATACCGTATTTAAGAAATACAGGCCTTGGGAAATATATTTGTTTTGTATAATCTTTTGAAAGAAAACTACACTGGTTCTGTCAGTAGACCATCCGGCAAACGTCCTAAAAAAAAGTTAATCAGTAATACGCGCACAATGTGCAAAGCTGTACAGTGTGCCTTAATCCCTAAGCAACAGTGCATCTGGGAAAAAGATTCGTTTGCGAGATGTTGAATTCATCTTTTATGGAGAACGATGATGGTTTTGAAGAATATAGAGTTTTGGGCAAAAATATGATTTTTACAAAAATTCAAAATTGTACTTCTTGAAAAAGTGTGATGGAGAAATTACACTAACAGAAAAAATGTGTTAAGTTTTTGTCAAGTATTTTTTCCATTGAGTATAAGAATTGTAGTAACTTATTGTCGCTTAAGAAACACGAAAATAAGCAGATGTTTTGCGTATGCGATGAGAACAATAGGACAGGTTCATGGGACATCGGACAATTTTCTGTTATGAACTTGCCTCCACCAGTTGCGGAGGAATCATACAATAATGTTATAAACAAATTATAATTGCGTAGTAAAGATGTTACGTATTCAATACAAAGTGCAGCTTTGGATGAGGTGACCCTAACAAATTCACCCGATGTTGTAAGTAGTGGAGATGGAACGTGGAAAAACCGTGGCTATTCTTCTGATGTTGATGTCCTGGAAACGAAGAAAAGGGTCACCTGCTCACAAAAACTGGAAATTTCTTCACATTAAAGAATGTTTGAAAAACCAGAATGGTTCAGTTGGTATGAGGGAAACTGTGGGAATGGTTCGTATATTTCAGCGCTCAGTTAGTCATCATTCCGTGAGATATATATCTTACATTGGGGATGGAGATTCTAGATCTTTTTCATCTGTTTCTGTATCCAGTCTATATGGTGAAGATATCCCAATCTCTAAAACTAAAGGCCTTATTACACGTACACGTTTGGAGCAATTTTTCGTCCAACTCGTACAATTTTTTACTCAGTTGCCATAGCAACGGATCCGAACAATTTTTTTCCCAGCGAGCTGAGAAAGTTTTTCCAAATAAAAGTTGCTTTAAATTCCAACCAAAGGGGTTCTTCGGCACAATACGTCATAAACAAGATGACGGCTTCGCTTTCGTCAAACGCATTAGAATGAAGTATAATATTTTAACGGTGTGGAATATTTTAAACAGAATGGTGCTCCATTTCTGCTTAAACCATCAACAAAAACGCGAGCGAAATAAAAGAAATAATATTAGATATTCGATTTCCGAAGCAGAAAAATCGGTGAGTAATTTTTCAATGTGGAGATAGAGCGCGGCTGACGTCAGTGTATATCATTTTGCTTACGGTAAGCCTTCACCCGCCCTTGGGTGATAAATTGTCCTAAACCAGGGGTACTCAACCTTTTTTTCTGCTGCGCCGCATACATTGGTCAAATATTTCACGCGGGCCACAATATGAGGATAAAGAAGGGGGGATGCTTAAAGACCAAGATAACAATTTAAAATGTGGAAAATTGATACAAATATTACAACTCAAAAGTTGTGTTTTTTTTAATTATTATTTTTTATGTATACTTTTTTGTCACCTAACACTAAATTAAAGCATTTCAGAAACTCTCCTTCCCAATTTCTGCATCAATAAACGGTTTCATATGATTACCAATAATATAACAAACTTCATGGGATGTCATTGTTACCGCTGTGATATTACCACTGATGAGACACTTTGTTGCAAAGATTCTTCAAGAAAGCTTATTTATCACCACTTGAAAGAAATCTTTGCGGAAAAGAGTCCTTGAATGACTCCTGTTTATTGGTATTTTTTAAATACAGCATTTTCCTGACAAATCAAACACTTAATGATTCATGTTTATTTTTCACTACAATATAGTCAAGCTCTCAATCGTCTTGAAACGATATATTTTCTTCAAATATTTTTGGCTTGCAAGATATGAAAAATAGTTAAAAATTAGTTCCGCCCATAAAATTGTCGCTACTCCACTATTGTCTATTATCACTTACTGTAACCGTTCTAAATAGAAAAAAAATATCAATTCGTACCCGTACGACACCGACGGCAAAAAGCAAAATTGATATATTTGATTTCTTGACGAAGAATTTCTAACCAAATTTTTAAATACAATGTTCTTAAATAAGTAAATTTCTCAGAGCAATGGACCATGACCGGGCCACTTAAAAAGGCTCGGCGGGCCGTAGGTTGAGTGTGGCTCTCCTAAACGGTTGCTCCAATGGACATGTCAAAAAGAAAAGTATGGAGACTCGTTTGCGAAAACTAAAACAAATAAACTCCAAACTCAGCGAAGAGAAATCGATTGGTGGGAAGGGAAGACTGACTGGAAGAATGATAGACCAGATTACAACATACTATGGAAATGCAATCAGACAAAATAAGACAGATACGGAAAGGTGTTTGGGCTGTAGATTTCCATCTATGTCCAAGCGACGAAAAACCAATGCACAGTTTTTGTCCTGTAGGTCTTAATTCTTGGTGTAAATACTCAAGCAGGTTATTAGAAAGTTGTGTGAAAACTTTTAAACACAATAATAAATTGCCAATGGCAGTAATGGATCCTGTAAGACTAATGTTCAATGATTTGTCGGAACCGAAAGTCCTGCACAAATGTCTAGGAGGTAAAACACAAAACAATAATCAATCCGTACAATAATTTATATTACTAAGTTACGCCCAAAAATCTTAGATTGTGGCAGAAGGAATGTAGAAATGTCCACAAATGAAGCAATTGTCTTTGTTTATGATGGCAATAAAGACAGACTAAAAATTATGTTGTTGTTAATGCCACCTGATTGGCAAAAGCCTCATCGAGACCCACGAAATTCACCATGGCAAAATGCTAAGTTGTACACCTGGCTTTAGCCGTAGCTTTGAGCACCAAACAGGTTGACTGTATGATTTGGCACACTTCCACCCCAATTTTGAGGAAGAATACCCTGGGGATGGTCAGAGACCTACCTTCTCTCTTCTCCTTCCACAAACCTCACGAGAAGACTTGCGGCTCGACGGCTATTTAGAGTATCCTCAGGCCGTGCAGGCAATACACACTTATAACCATCCGTACCTACTCCGGGATTTGAACCCAGATTCTAAGGCACAGCATTTAGCGTCACTAACCTCTATACCGGATACCGGATGGGTGGCGTAAAAATTATGCCTTCCCTTGGTTTTCATGATTTTGTTGGTGATTGTGCACAAAAATTTGTAATACTTATGGATATGAAAGGGAATTCATACTGCTGAGTGACATTTTAATCTCCGTGCAAGGTGAGTGGGACAAGTTGAAAGGATGGTATTGAAAGCTACCTATAAAATAGTAACTTAAAAAGAGGGAATATCATATGCATGCAGTTAATTTTAAATTTTAACTTTTCAGAATTACAATAATGCTCCACGTTCTTACTGCAAATTAAGTAATTTATTATTTATCAAAAGTAATTGAGAATTAAGATATTGATTGTTGTTTAAGTAATATTTATAAAATTGTTAACTTTATTTTGAAGAAATTAATCATTTCGTAAAAGGTAGCGTCGACCACGTCTGGAGTCGATAGATTTTCTGAATGCGATAAACGCCATATGATTATGTGGCATGTAAAATATCCCTTGAGTATCACTTTGGCTGTGGTACTCTCGGAAAATCAAATCACTGTTTAACGAAAGCATAGATTGAATAAAATTCAAAGGTCACAATTTGATAGCAGAAGCCGCCACTAGATGGTGCACCCTATGAAATGACTTCCACTCTTGCCGTGTCTTCAAAGACACGGCAAGATAATTGTAATAAAAGGCTACGTAAACTTCACTTTAGTTTTAACTTAAATTTAGTTATTATTTGAATATCAAAAATAATATAATTATGCATGAAACTATGGTGAATTTTTTATGTTTTGTGTGTGTGTGGTATAAATTTTCTCAAAACGTCATTTTGTCACATTTCAGGCATGATATTTTGAAAACCGTTAAAATTTTCATGAAGCAATTTCAAATTACAATTAAATAATGCAATTATTTCTTATACATTTAAAAATTAAACTTTAAATTTTTGCAGTTTATTAAAAATATTAAATCAGTGTTTCATGCTTCGTCATTTTAAAGATAACACAATTTCCTACATTGAGCTGAAAAATCATTTGCAAATATTGGAAACTACCATTGGAAACGAGTATATTCTTCGGGAGTTGGTATCATTTGTTGTGGTGCACCATATAGGTGGATATCAATTGCTACAACATAATTTTGACGCCAAGTTTTCTCCATAGAGAAAGGCACCTAAACTCTGGCTGCAAAGCTATAGTACGAATTTAATTTTGCCAAGAACATCCAAGGCAAGCACTCACTCAAGAGATCTTTACGACATGGCCGTTGTTGATTTTTTTGCAACATGAAAATCTACCAACTTGGGCGGAGTTGAACGGCAAACTTGAGCGTATGAGTCCAACGAAGAACCAGCCAGGGAAGACTTTAAAGTTGTATATGTTTTTTAATCATTTTCGATTTTTAAAAGATATGTGACTCCTGAATATAAATGTAAACCAAAATTTACTTTCATTCGCCAACTTGCAGGTGGCGCTGCGGTCTACCGCGATGTGCATTAATACTAGTGATTTGCATATTTCGTCGCTTCCAACGTAAGATGTAAATTTCACAGGGTTTGCTTGCTTCCTTCAAGGTGTTGCATTTTGTGTGGTAAAAGGGTGTATAAAAGGGTGGGTGGGTGATCCGTGATGTCGTAAGGTAAGAAATGAACAAGAGTGGCTAAACCATGACATTATTCCTTCCTTATGGGTGCCGGTTGCTAGTGCACAACACGACGGGTCCATAGCTGGTAGATAATGTGAATATTCTCCAAAGAGAAAAAAACTAAGAAGGGAAAAGAAGGAGTTAAGGGAAAATCCTCCCCCAAACAAAACTTGCAAGGTAAGAACTGAAAGAGGAAGGGGGTGCTTTGAAAATAGGAGGCGGAGCATAGCTTTTTGAAGTGCTTAGGGTGCCAGGTGGGTTAAAAACGGCCCAGCATGTTTGACACTTAATGATTTAACTTGAATTATTGTACCTATTGTAATGATAATGAACTACTATTTTAAAATGTAGTATAAAAATGGAATAGGAGATTTTAAACTAGGAGAAGAGGGATTTTTCCCTCACACTGCCTCCTAATTGTTTTAACCAACGAAATTCTTCAAATTTGACGAAGAAAGAAAAATGTGTGCAAAAATTTGGTTTCATTGTTCTCAGTTTGTATCTTTAGTTCCATTCGCTATATATTTTTTTAATTGAAACTTACTTAGTATGAACCTTAAATTTTACCCTTTTTAATTGAAATGATTCTTACTGACAATACAGTAGAGGCCAAAATCGTGGACACTTTTTAAAATTGTTATGTTTTTTTAAGTTAGTATGCTTATAGAAAATGTTACGTTGAACAAATCATAAAGTCTTGTGTATCATTTTACAGAGAATTTCATACTGAATTCAATACAAGCAACAAAATTCAAATATTTGCAACACAAAAAAGTTATGCTGCAACAACTATCGAGATATGCGTTAGATACTGAGTTATCAGAGCTTAGTGGTTCAGCCTTTATTTTACGCCTAGTCGTATAGCTGCATACGCTTGTTTACCTTCGAGTCTTAGCAGTATAGATATTAATTAAAGTAATTTTTTCTGGTAGATTCTTGCAACTCAATTTTGAAGCTTGTGTCTGAAATTTTGTATACATGTTTATTTTAGATGACAATGCATGTTTTGATGATTTATATTCCAATATCGCAATTAGTTAAAAAGATACTAATTGAAAACCTTTTACTCCTGTTAGCTTTTTATTCTGCCCAGCAGCTTATCGGATTGATTTTAAAGAAGTTCCGATTTTTCGACCTTTTTTAAAAAACCATCTTATTATTTCTCTCAAACTGAGACAAAAAATAATAACCTAATGGGAAAGATCATTTATTTCGCCACGATACGGTATAATTTGTTTAAAAAAATGATATTTTTATTTTTTTTTACAAATTTTTCTAAAATGAGTCAAAATCGATGCGTTTTCATGAAAATGATTTCTAAATCGTACTTTAATTAAAACTTTTTTTGCTATCTTTTGCAAGATTGAAGTACCCGTATTTACTTAGTTTGAAAATTTTCAAAATTAAAATCAATCAGATCAAGTTGTTTAATTTGCTTGTTTATCTACACAGGTAAATCTCCCGACAAGTTTTTATATCATAAATTGTATAACAACTTTATAAATTGATAGCAAAAAAAGTTTTAAAAGAAAAGTTTATTTTATTCCTTTTAGAGCATTTATAAATAAAAGCTTATTTTTTAAAAAAAATTTTTGCTTTTAATTTATTATTGGTTATAGTTTAAAATAAATCTCTCTTTGGATAAAGTTATGTTTATTTATTGTGTTTTGATTTTATCTGTGAACTGCAACTACCAAGTTAAAAGTCCACATTATTATATAAATACTCGCAACATGGAAAGACAATGTTTTTTCCTGTGTTTTGGAATAATCAGGGTAATTCCTCAAAGTAATAAGAGTATAAATGTCTTCCAACTAATTAAATGGTATTGAGGCGGTGTAAAAATCTTTTCATAGTAAGAGATTCAGAAAAATTAGTAAATAAAGGACAGGTTTTATAGATATTGCAGAAGTTTGAATGCAAATTAATTTCCTTTTTTATTATGGCACAGATAGATATAAAGTATTAAAAGTATGACCTTCTATTCCATATTTTTTTGTTACATTCTCTTTGATAAATAGTTTAGAATATCATTTCCTGTTGGCTTTGAGTACAAACAAATCAAAATCTGATTTTAAAAATATTGTAATTCTTTTTTAAAATTTCAGTGGATTTTTTTATGTTACAAAAGTTTTTCAAGTAGTTTTCTTCGTAATTTTTTGTTTCTGAAAATAATTGCCTTTTCCTAAATATTTTTACAAATTTCTGAATTGTAAGATCTTGATACCCAGATATATTTTGCATTTTATTTCTTCAATTATAACCAATTTTTTGCATAAATAGGAGAATAATGTTAAATGTTATGTTTAAGAGGGATTATTTTTTAAAGCTTTGTAAATTTGAGCTCATAAACTTGACCTAAATACTTATTGAATAATTAATTTAATTAATTCTGTATGTTACAGTGCATAAGGCTAACTTTTAATACAAAGTATAAGATAAAAATTTACAGGTCCATGTTCTATGCCAGAGATAAAAATGATAGCTAGCTTTTAAAATAAAAAAAGATGAGCATAAAAAATTAGATTTTTACATATTTCTTTATTTAAAATAAATGACATACCTTATGAACTTTCATTATTAGATAATATGAATAGTTTGTCATATTTGTCTTTCATTATATCTTCAGGGGAATTTGTTTGATTTTTACTGTCACTGTTACTCTGGTCCATAAATAAAAAAATATCCCCTGTTCCATTTAGATCAGTGTTTCTCAAACTGTGGGGCGCGCCCCATGGGGGGCGCGAGCGTATCGAAAATAAAAGATTTAAAATAATTTATTTACTAGAATGAAGTAAAACAAAATACTTTCTGACATAATAAAAAATATACACATTTACACGGAAATTATATATATATATATATATGTATATATATATATATATATATTATCTGCGATTTTACATCATCAAAAATAAAAGCTTCTACTTCAAAACACCTCATTTTTTAGCTACCTTTGATACTATAACCAAATAAAAAACGTTTTATTCAATTTGCTGTAATCCCATGATGAGAGATTTCAGCTACAAATGCAATTGGATTCACTCTAAATTTGATTAATAGAAAAAATAGGTTAGGTATAAAATTTAGCCCTGTGTGTAAACAATCGTTCAAAGATAGCTGTGATTTCGCATGTGATGACGCATCAAATACGGTTCGCAATTTGCTTGTAGTTTTATCAGTACGTATTACTGCTCTATGTGGTAGATAAAAAATATTATGCTCTAGATTTTCTTCTTCAAATGGAATGCGTTCTATGATTTTCTCAGAAAGATAATTATTTACAACTAATTTGTAATCCTCAAATAAGGAACTGTCATTTTTAAAACGTGATCTTAACTTTAGAAATCTTTTCCTAGCAATTTCTTCATTATTTTCTAACAATGTTTTCATGTTAGGTTTCCAAGGGAATTTAACTTTATACCGCTTATTTTGGTATGAAATTCCCGCTTCAAATTCAGACATTATATCATTATCAATATTTTCCTCATCAGACACCTCTGCTTCTATTCCTAAATTCTCTAAATCCCAAAATTCACTAAGCAGTTTAGAAATATTGGATTCATTAACAATAACACTCATTGTTAAAATGTCCTCAGAGAATCTGTACTCTGCCTTGTAAAGACCACCCGAATAATTTTTCTACTGTCACAAGATTTTTGTTTAGACGCGTAATTCTACCTGTAACTACTTGATAAAATAGTCCGCACCAATAAGAATTGATATTTCTTTATCGTTAAATTCATAAGGATAGGATAATTGTACATTTTTTAAATATCTAAATTTTTTATCAATATTTCTATCAGGAGTTGGTAAATTCGTAATAGAAATATGTTCTGTCTCTACCGCTTCTATTTCAATGCACAAATTTGGATCATCCCTGTTTTTCAATTTTATTTTAACTATATTTAAAGTTTTTGTTTCAGTTTCTTTAGCACCAAATGTGCAAATGGAAAGGTTTTCTTTTCTAAGAATTGGAAAGTTAAATTTCTCAGAAGTACTCTTTAAAACGAAACTTCTCTGTGAACCATTATCTAAAAATAATCTAACAACTTCTTGTTCATTTTTGACATCTATTAATGCGGCGCATGTTTGTAATATTACACTATTTACTTCTGTTTTAATTACTGTTGAAACTATATTATCAGTGTCCCTTTTCGGAGACAAGTCGTCATCATGTCGATTTCGAAAACATATTGAGAAATGGTGGGACCCATTACAAATAGGACACGTCTCCTTTTTTACACATTCCATTGCTCTATGACGGGCGACAAACATAAATAACAACATCTTTTTTTTCTTAAAATTTCTCGCTTTTCGTTAGCACTAAAAGAACGGCAAGCGTCGAGTTCATGACCTTAACATAGTATAAACAGTTTCGGTTTCTAGGTTCTACTTTCTCCCAGGGGGTGGGAAATGAATGTGCTCGGAAATGTACTCTATTCGGGGGTGGCTTCATGCGTTGTCCGGGGAAATAGGAGCCTTTATTTTTTGTTACGTCTTGCGGTGGAGGGGAATAATGACATAGTTTATGACTGTTTATTTGAGAAGCTCGTTCCCTAACACGGATTTCTAAGTGCAGGAACTTCAAAAGAGCGCTCAGGTCAAACCCTTCGTCCTTTTGAGAACGATTGAATTCCAAAACGAGTTCCGAGGGTATCTGTTTCAACAGGATGGGTGTTAATAAGTTTGAGTAGGATTCTCCTTTAACTCCTAAACTTTCAAGAATCCTTATTTGCGTTTCTGCTCTATCATACAAATTTCTTAAGCCCACAATATCAGTAGGGTTTCTAACAGGTGTTAAATTTAATAAATTGCTCAAATGAGCGTTAATTAACATGTTTTTATTTCCAAATCTATCTTTTAATAAATCAAGAGCTCTATCATAATTATCATCAGAAATTGGAAATCCATTAATGCAAGCAAGCGCATTACCACACAAATATGATTTTAAATAATTAAATTTATCAACTTTGCTTAGTCTATTGTTATTATGAATAGAGCTTTCAAATAAATTATAAAAATCTAACCATTCAGAATAATTTCCAGAATACTTATTTATATGCAATTTAAGTAAATTTATGTTCATACATTCAAAACTATTGGAATCAATAACTTGGATATTTCGAGAAACTGTATCAACCTGGATAGAGTCAGAATTTATTCTCCTAATTTTAGAAGAAAAAGCTTCGTTTTCCAAAATATAACTTCTCTTTAATTTCTTCCGAAGCTTCCATATCTTCAGTAATAGTGTCAACCGACAAACGATCTTCAATTAGTGTATTTAATAAACTTAAGTTACTTTCTTTATCATTTAATTGCTCTATAAAAGCTTCAAATTAATCAACAGGTTCATTTTCATTGTTGATCTTTCCTTCAATTTTATTTATCAATTTTGTCAACGAAGAACGTACCGCAGTACGCTTCTTTTTAAATTTTGAGAGATCTTCTGACATTTTAATCTTCTCTATTCAGGTATAATTCAGTTTCAATAAAAATTCGGCTTACCTGAATTCACTGTCGACGATGATATTTCAACTTCCCGGCCGATGCACCAATGTTACGATCATCGGTGGTTCAGTTAATCAGTGGTAGAATGCTTTTACATCATCAACGCTCTTATCATCACAATCGTTAGACTCAATTAAATTCGATAAATCATCGAAGACAAGTGTAAGATTAAATAATAAGTTTAATGGAATATGGAGTGCGTCTGCACTCGGTCACGTACACAAGATCTGTGGTGTAAACAAAACATGTTTTTACAAGCAGCGCCCTCTATACTGAGGGGGGGGTTCTACCAGTACTTTTTTTTTTCAAAGAGTAAATAAAACTACTTAAATCTCCAAAGTCATTTTTGAACAGACACATAATTTTGAAAATATTTATTTTCCTACATCTTGAAATATTATTTGAAATTGTCTTAGTTTCTCCAAAGGTTTGTTAACACAGAATAAACTTTTTTTTCTTTTTTTTTCTTTTGCATCACTGTATTTGAAAATAGTTGGATTAGTTGCAGTAATAATTTGAGAAAGTTTAATGCATAGAATATTACACTTATTAACGTATACATACACATTTATATTTGAATATTTTTTTCTTTAACATTTAAATAAATCGGAATTTTGAATTTTAAAAAATTAGCACAATAAGTGGAAAATTAAAAAAAAAGTATTACATAACATTTTTTTATCTTTTTTTATTTGATAACAATAGGTTTCTTATGCTAAAATCGTATTTATAATTCTTATGAAGAATTAGTTATCTGAAAGAATTTAAAAGAACAACAGAAAAAAACAACAACTTTACAACTCAGTCTGATAGTCTATGTGCTGTTAATTTCAATGAAATATGAACTCATTTTCAGCCTTTAGAAATTTGAATTTTTTTGTTTGTTGCAGAAGATTTCTTGGGCTATAATATTTAGTCCTATAAATACAATTACCAAACATACAAAATAGTCTAAACTAAAAAAAATAAAGATAAAACATGAGAAGAACCACTTCAGGTAATTAATTGAAATTGATATAATTAAATGAAAATTTCTTTTCGAATAAGAAGTTTTGTTTTAGAAAAAGAAATATTTATAACAAAATGAATAATAATAGTTCATGAAGGAATTCTAACAAATTAAAAAAAATACTTAAAAGACATAACTTTAGATTCGGGATTTTAGTTTAACATAATTTTAAAAAGAAGGGTTTTATTCCTGGTATTTATAAACGGGAAGAAACAAATTTATTGCTGCTTTGGCAAATAAGAAAGTAGAAATTTTAACATTAAGAGTGTTAAAACAGATGTAATTAATTTATATTTTTGATGGCAAAACGGGAAAAAAGAATTAATTACTGTGATGGCAAACAGGAAATAAGAAACTTTACTCTACGATGGGAAAACGGAAGTAAAAAAGTTAAATGATTGGTTGGTACAAAACGAAAAAGATTTTTTTTTTAACGAAGCCAAGAATTCTACTTTTAACGCTATAGTTAGGGACGGAAACTAAGAAATTCGAATATCATAATTGTTTAAATGAAAACCCGCTATCCAAAATTTAAAAAAAGATATAAAAAAAATGATTAGCGAATAAGTATGCTTACATTTATTTTAAAAGTGATTAGTTTTTTTTTTTAAAGTGGGAAAAGTATAATTACTTTTATTTTTTATTATTGATAAGCTCTACGAAAGTTTAATTTTTATTGAAAATAAAAGCAATATGATGCGACCCTATATGTGCTATATTTAACATTTAGCTTATATTTTAATTTATTTTTATTTTCAACTAATTTATTAATGTATTCATTATTTGTTATTGATGTGTAACATCTTTCCTCTCAGTTGCTGGATATTTGTCGGGGTGATTTCGTGAAAAGGGGCAGAAATTGGTAACAGGAAGTAACGTCAATGGGAACTAGGTGAGATCTTGGCGATAGATTCAAGTTGGCATCATATTTGGTGACTATTTCGGTGACATTGGCGAACATGTTGGCGAGTTCTTTTCGCCGAGTGAATGTGTGCTTAACCATTAGCCTGCCAGCTCGGAAGAGGAAGTGCGCGCAAACCTCTCGTTATTTTCTAATACTGTTAACTGTTTTAATGTAAATGTAACTGTGATATTTTTTTTAATGTTGCTTAGTTTGAATTTGAAACTCATGGAATAAAGTTGAGCTGAACTAAACGAAGTAATAAATCTTTGATTACAGTCTTTACAAGTTTAGAATTCTTATTCAGGATAAACTTACTTATTAATAATTATATTTACTGTTAAGCGTCTGACAACGTTCAACATTCTGAAGAAAATACGAGTAAGTAATATGGAATTATAAGAATAAATATTTTAGTGCATATCTGTTTCATATTTTATAAGATTAATTCCTTTCGCTGTCAATATAATATTTTCATTGTGTTTAAAAAAGTTTTCTCGATTAAAAATTAAACATTTACCAAGCTAATTAAATTTTCATGATTTTGTGATTTGCAGAGATGGGTAAATCCAGAGCAGAATATATGCGAAATCCAACTCTAGTAGTTGTTTTTTTTTATAGTGTTAAAGTTAGCATTTTTCAAAAGATTCGGATTCTAAAACTCGATTTCGTTTTCTTACGCCATTTCGCAATTCGACGACATTATTTCACAAAATTGTACATTACTCATGCTAGCAGAGACGTGGTTAGATAATGGCAAATGTGTTTCGATACCTAACTTCGACTGCTTCGTACAATTTAAACGATCGGGCCACAGAGCAGCTGGTGTTGCGATCTATCGCACACGGGACAACTCACATGTTGTGACTCCTCACATGGACATTATTTATCGTGAAACAAGTGGACTGGGTATTGCTAGTCAAGATAATGAGGACATATGTGCGGCAGAAGCTTATTTGAAAATGGACAAACAGTGATTTCGGTGGCCGTGTACATTTCTTCGAATCCAAAAAATTAGATTCCCTGAATTTTGTACTTTTATCATATACCGAAGATGGTTCTGTGCTTTTAAAAACAAACTGTCACTCGCTTCAGGTGATTTCTCACCTGAAGCGAGTGATAGTTTGTTTCAGGTGATCACTCAGAGTGGTGATTTCAACGTTAACTACAGTTTGCCAGAAGCTGAGCAGCTCATAGCTTTTTTGACTGATGAACTAAAGCTCGAAATTAATATAAATCGAAATGCTTCGACAATTAACAGCGGCACTGTTATTGACGCTGTTTTTCAACTCTTTTTAAATACTTTGAAATCACAAGTATATGTGTCATATTTTACTTACCATAAATCTATTGTATTCACTCTTCCCCAAATTGAACAAGAAAAAATATTTTTGATAAAAAAATTGCATTTTACTCCTAAATAAAATTTTCATTAAACATATAATTATTCGATAGAAAATTTTTTCAAAACATACTGGATTCATTTTTTTCAGGATTTAAGTTACTATTGCGTATTTACTACGATAACATGTCAGATGTTACACATCATATGCGACTACTGTAAGGCTCGTTTCTTTTTTCTTTTTTTTTATTACTCGGATTTTGTATCGAATAGTTGAAGGAGCTCCAAATAAGGAATATATATGTACCGAAGCATTCTTGAATGTCCATTTTAGTTATAAATCTTGTCGAAAATGTCCTATTTTTTTATCGAAGAAAGACATTCACCACCAACTATGTAATAAAGGGATTTATTTCATTGTTTGGCGTTGTATTTAACACTTCGTGTAATAGAATGTGAAAATATTGAGTAAGTAGAGATAATTGATTTATAAACTATAAAGAAATTTTTTTTCTCTATAAATTACGACAGAAGATATTGATACAAACTCGTTCATTTAAGTACATTTTATTCTCTTCAATTCCTACTATTAGTTCACTCTCTCTTATACATTTATCTTGTTCAAATTTTCAATCGCGTTAATAAAATACATTTTAAACCGCTCAATTGAGCTGACATTTTTTATACACGCTTATTTTGTTCAACAATATGGTAATTAAACTATCATAAATAAAAATTAATTTTTTAAAACTAATTATATTCAAAGAATTACAGATACAGCCACGTTGGCATCATTTTTGGTGACTTAGCGACCATTTTGGCGACTTTTGTCAAAATTTTAAAATGTTTTTCCTCATATTTTAAAGCCTTCATTTCAGCTAAATTTTCTATACATAATTTTTTGGAGTTCAATACGATGATTGAATTCATTAATTAAATAATTAAATTTAATTAATTAATTTAAGCTTTATAGGGGAGAAAAAAATAAATCTGTTACAAATGAAAGTAATAGAAGATGACACTGTATAGTTACTTAAAACAATTTGAAATATATTTACACTATATATATTTGTAATAATTTATATATATATTTGGGAGTGAGTTAAGGTGTAGTATAAGGAAGAGGGGGGTCATGGCGATGTCAATTTCTTTTGGTGACCAAAATCGATTGCCAAGTTACTTCCCTTAACGATAAGTGTCCGGAAACCTGAATGAATTCGTTATCTCCCCATGATATCTATTTAAAAATCACCAATAGTCCTTTATGGTATAAAATAATTTACCAGTTAATTTTTCAAATAAAAAAAAGGATAATTTTATTTTTTCATAACCTTAACTGTTTCACTTGACTGGTTTCTTTTGCTTTTTTTTTCCAGATAAATGTCGGGAAAAATTCACTAAGAGAGAAGCAGAGCAATTATTAATCAACAAAATGCACCAAAAAAGATCAGTTGCGTAATTTAAAGTTGCAATTTACATTTCTGTGTGCCTGTGATTTGAAATGATTGTAACAATGCGATTAAATTAGGACATCAAACTGTGATGGCGTGTACAAAAAATTACAAAACAAAGTCGACCGTTCAAATTTAAATCTGATGAAAAACAAACAAATAACGATGCAAACTTTTAACTGGAATATAAAATTTTTGATTAGAAATTTTGAAATTTAGAAATTTTTTTAAACTCTTACTTGTCTATCGATAGTTGTTGTTTTTAATTCATAAAATTTGCTGTATGTTGAAATTCTCGTCGAATCTAATATGTGTCTAACAGTCCAGGTTAACGGGGAGAGAAAATGACAAAGAAAGGTTTTAGAAAAAAAAGAAAGAGAATTTTTCTCTCTCTACCGCATATAACTACCAGATAAAATTTCTCATTTTGGAAATTTTGTGGTTAGCAAATTAGTTTTTAATAATGCCGTAAAATATATATAATAATCAACAAATAACTCTATACCAGAATAAGATATGCTAAATAGTTATCATGAAAATGTCGAAGTTCAAAAGAAAAACAAAGAAGTAAAATTAGATCTAAATTTAAACTTTTAGCATAGAGAAAATTAGTAAAATCTATCTAGAAGAAACACCACATGAAACGTGTTGCATTAGTTACAAAGCAGAATTTTGGTAGTTCTCGTAGATTACAATATTGAAAAATAGGTTTCTGAAATATAATATAGTAGTATAGATTAAGCATTTTTACTCGTAAGAGAGTAGGTATACATTCTTATGATATCTTCTTCCTAAGCCTTTTGCAGGCCAAGGCCGACTCGCTGATCCATCGACCCTACCAGTCGCCATAGCTCCTCCCCCTGTCATCACGGGGAAAGAAATCGAGATTTTTTTTCATCAATTGTTTTCTTTATTTTATTTATATTTGTAAATGTATTCACATCAAAATTATTTCCATTTTAACTTTAGTTATTTTTTTAAATATTATTTTTTAAAAAGGTAATTTTTTTTAAAGCGTTTTAATGTCATCCAACACGTCCAAAAAACGCAAATACTCTTCTCGATCTCTTACCAATTTATTCAAAGCTTTCATTTCTCGATTAGAACATATCATGTAAATACCAGTATCCGAAAATATTTTTGACGTTTACCCCTTCTTGAAATAAATCTTTTCAATGCAGCAATTAAAGCTTGTGAAGTTAAGTCACTGATTATCTCTAAGTAAATGGCCTTTGTTACAAGGCAAATAAATATGCAAACATAAACTTTAATTACAGGACTTTTCTTTTGATATTAATTTTTGATAAAGAAGGGTGCATACAAATAAATTCCAGTTGAATTAAAGACCTTATCAGGAGTTATTCTTTCTTTAGGCAAATCATCTATTTTTTGAGAACAAGTTTTAGGATTAAATTTAAAGCAAATTACACAATTAGGTACAACTTTTCTGCAAATATTTCGCCCGTGCATTGGCCAATATTTAAGTCTAACCTGATAAAGTAAATGTTGGGGCACAAGATGAAAATACTTTTCATAGTAGTATTTAACAATAATTTCAGTTAGTTTACTTTTCGCAGGAAGCAATATAGGATGTTTACACGAGTAGGGAAGTTGAGAGTGTTTCAGTCTTCCACCTACTCGAATGATTCCCTTATTATCTAGAAATGGGAATACATTTAAAATCTTACCTTTATTACAAATGTCATCCCCATTTTGCATAGCTCAAATTTCGGTATAGAATGAGCCAAGTTGTACTTGTTTTATTAAATTAATTTCTGCTTCCTCCATCTCATCTGAAGTAAGGGGTCCCTTTTTCTTGTTAGCTGGGTTTCTAATATTGAATAGAAACCTGTAAATAAAACTTAGCACTCGAACGATAGTTAGAAATCTGTTACTACGAGAAAGTAAATGATCAAAAAATGTTTGATTAAAATTTAATGTCAACACAATATTTTTCTTAGAGTCCTTTGATTTTAGTTCAGGCAAATGCTCTTCTTCATTCAGTTCCGGGAACTCAGAGACAGTTTCTGGGAGTTCATCAGTTCTTAGGAAAGCTAAACCATTCCACCACTTGTTGGAAAGAAGTGAATCAACACTAAGTCCCCTAGACAAGAAATCTGAGGGATTGTCTTGTCCTGAGCAATTGAACCAAGAATCAGGATCGGTAAACTTAGAGATCTCCTGCACTCTCTTAGCCACGAATTGTTTCCATCTTTTAGAAGAGCCTTTAATCCAGAATAGGACTATTTTGTAGTCTGTTCAGTGGAATACTTTGCACTCTTTTTTCTTGCGGATGATTTCTTGCATCATTGAACTCAATCGAGCTGCTACTAAAGCTCCCAGGAGCTCAAGTAGAGGCAAAGTAATTGCTTTCAGGGGACCCTCGTTTTTGAAGTGATGAGATTTACGAGCACTTCATTTTGTTTTCTTACTTTCACGTAAACTGCTGCTCCATAGGCGAGTTTAGAGGCATCGCTGAATATGTGAATTTCAATGAGATCACTTATCTCATCATTCGTTGAATCAAGAACTAACCTCGGAATTCTAAGTTGATCTAAGAGGGGCAATTTTTTTCTTTACACCAGATCAACCCCTTTTCCTTTAACTTTTGGGGTAAAACTTCGTCGCAAGTTATTTTTTTTGTATTCAAAGTTCTTGAATGAGGCATTTTATTCTTATAATAAAAGGGGAGATCAAAATCCAAGAGGATCAAATATCTTCCCTATTCTTTGTAACAGAAATATTTTAGTATTTTCGTTTGTCGAAACGAATTCTAGCAAACCTTTAGTATCCAACGTTAGACAGTCATCTAGAGTTTGCCAAGCCATGCCTAACACTTTTGTTTCGTTTTTTCCCAAGCTGATGGATGCATCCATAGGATATATGTCGAAACCTTCAGCCGCCCACTGAGCCATTAAAGCGGTATCATTGCTGATCCATTTTCTCATCTCCATTCCTGCTTCTTCCATAATGTTCTTAGCGTAGCGAGACATGAAAAGAGCTTCTTCTCGAGTATCCTGTCCCGTAATCCAATCATCCACATACATGAAAAAATCTAAATGTTGAACAGTTATGGGATAAATTTCGTTATGTTTCTCAATTTGATATTTGATTGTTACTGCTAGTAGAAATGGACTCGAATTAACTCAAAATATCTCTCTGTTAAGTCTATAAACTTGGAAAGTGAGCTTGTACAAAGTCTTTATGTTTACCCGGCAAGCAAATTTGAAGAAAAGCCTGACGAATATCCGATGATATTGCAAATCCGTTTAGACTGACATTAATTAAAGCATCTAAAAGATTAGGATTCAAATTACGTCCAGGACACAAGCAATCGTTCAGTGACAGTTCGTTAGCTTGGTGTGAAGCTGCATCAAAAACAATCCAAGTAGAAGTAGTAACTCGACCCTCCTTTTTTATCGCTTTGTGTGGTAAGTAATACATTGGTTTGTGTACATTAGTTTCAGTATCTTTGACATTTTCTATTATTCCTTGATTCAAATAATCAGAATCGTTTCCGTGTATAGGGTGTTAAATGTTTTATCCCTTTGTAACCCTCGCCATAAACTCTGGAAACATTGTTTTGCCACAGAAAAGTTATTCGACAATTCATTCCAATGTTTACGAAAAGGTAATTCAACCACATACCGATTATTATTTTACTGTACAGTTTCTTTAAAAGTACTCATAGCTTGGTCATCTTCCCGATAGCAAGGGTCATATTTTATGCCAAGGGATTCGAGCTCAAAAAACAGTTTTAATGTATCCTCAATAGAATCATTATCTTTAAGAAGGTAATATGAAAAGTTATTTTAGCTTTGATTTCCTGGAGTCATCCACCAACAACCCATCTAAATTCAGTTTCCCCGAACAACAATTCTTTGTTTACTTTATAAACGTTTTATCTTTAATTATTCTAAAGAAAATATCCGCATTCAGTAAAGCGTGAATTTCTTTAGCTTCGAAAAAATGGAGGTGTGATAATTCTAAAAATTCAGTAATTTTTATTTCCAAAACATCTAACATAACACTTGGTGTCAACCCGCTAATTTTTTTAGTCACAAAAAAAATCTACGTTTTCTCTAAATGTTCCGCTTTTATTACAAATTAAGGTATTAATTTTTGCCTTTAAATTTTGTTTCAATGAATTGAGTTCTGAAATTGAGGAATTTATTTTTTCTATTGCTATGCCAATAAAATCACACATTTTTCTAGATATAATATTAGTGTTAGACGTTGAGTCAAAAATGAAGGGGCATTTTAGTTCTCGGCCTTCATTATTTCGTCAGAAAACGCTACCAGTCGATATTAACACGTTCTTTCTATGTTAAGCAGCAGTGTTACTCAAAACTGTGTTCTGTGTGGAAGAATTTATTACATCCGATTCCCGGTCTCTCGGGTTTGTTAGTACTGGAAGTTCAGTGGAGGGAATAACCCCCTTTCTTCGGTCACCTATTGCAGCAGTACAGAAGGAGCGAGAATAGTTATTGCTGCATGGGCACATATACGTTGAAGTACATTGCATCCTTTTGTGGATTTTTTTCTCAAACACAGTTCACATAACTTATGCAGACGGACTAGATCTAATTGTTTTTCGGGTTCAATTCTAGAAACTTTTTGCATCGAAGTACCGGATGTGAAGTTTTTTCTTTATAAACTATGAAACTCTTATTTTCAACAGATTGATTCATTAAAATATTTGTTTTTGTTTTAAAGGATAGATTAGGTTTTCTTATTATTGTTTCTGTTTCGACAATACAATTTTTATCTATGGATGAAAGAATGGTTTCGCGTTGTTCTAAAAATGCAATAAATTCATCAAATGTGGGAACATCTTTTGCTTTTAAACTCAATTCGAAATTTTTTCGTGATTCATTATCCAATTCCTTTAGCATAATGTTTAATAAAAATACATCAAATAAATCATTTTGTTCCTAATTTAATAATTTTAGAGCCTGTAAGTTTTTTTTTTAATCTAATCAATCATTTCACGAATTTCTTTCGAATTCTCACGCTTTATCTTCTTAAAATTTAATATTTGCTGCACATGAATATCGACAATAAATCTTTTGTTATCTTATCGGGATTCGAGTGCTTCATACAATGAAGAAAAGGTATCGAAAGTGGAGGCAAATTCTTTAACTTCATTTGATAGACAGGAATTTAAATAATACAATTTCTGTGACTGAGTCAGTTGTTCGTTTGTTGTAATTATATCATCAAATTGGGATTTAAAGTTACTAAAATGTTCATATTTTCCCGAAAAGGTGGAATTTTTGCTTGAGCAAAAGTTCCGTTTTTGTATTTGTTTTTTTCAACTGCAGTCACAGACAATGATACATTAATAGAATTAATCAATTTTTTAACTCTTACCTCCAAATCATCCAGATGTATTTCACATTTGTATAAATCTTCTTCGAATTCCGCTTCTTCTGTTGGTTTTGTGGTTTCTATTCCAAAAAGTAATTCTTTCAATTCTTCAATTTTCCGCTGGAGTTGGTCAATTTTTTTAGTTTGACCTCTAGCTCGGTTATGTCAACATGTTCAGACATGTTATCCTTGAAGGTTACAATTCTAGTAATACTTCCTTTTTTAAGGAAGTTTTAGCTTTGTTTAATTTAGAAATATCCATAGTGCTTACGTTCGTGACTCCGGCTCGATGGACCACAAGTCTTTCGACTAAAATTTTAATAAAAACTTAACAAAAGAAGTAACGTAAGTTATTGTGGGTTTCGATGTGATAGCAGTTATTACCCACATACGTGCTTTCCACGAGTCATTCAGCTTCTGCCGAATATTCCATACGGATGGCAGAAGGCGCACGCGGTCGTCATACACGCAGGTGTCAAGAGCGCATGCGTCAACAAAACTAATGAGATCCTGTTGGTCTAGGTGGAAGAATAAAAGTATTTGCTAAATTTAAGATCAGCTCATTCTAGCTTATTTAAAAATGTTTCTCAATCTAAAGTTAATGATGTTGTTTTGATCAAAGATGATCAATTATCTAGAAAATACTGGAAATTGGGAAAATTTCTTGAATTATTTCATGATAGAGATGGCAAGGTGAGGGCTTGTAAATGAACGCCCTGTACATTTGTTGTATAATTTATATAGAAATCCAGGACTGATAATTAAAATTTGTTGTCATTGTAAATATCCAAGTTCTCTCATATACTCATTCTTGAATAACATAATTTTTAAAATGATATTTCGAATTCTTATTAATGTAAATTTTTTTTTTATAATGTGTATTTGTTTATATTCAAATGCAGTTTAGTATTTTATTTCTTGAAAATTGTGTATTGAACTATTTTTATTTTCTCAATGTGTATATTGTTATAGAAAAATTTCTAAAGTTTGACTTGATTTATTATTAATAATGTGTTACTCACATTTAATTCTTGCTTACTTAAAGCATTAATAAGTAGCTTGATTCGTATCTTATTACTAAGTAAGAAAATTTATAATGTGTATACTTTTCTTGCCAGTGTTTAAATTTTATAAAATGAAACCTCTTTTTTTCTCTCAAATTTAATAATTTTTTTTTGTTCAAGTGTTATTTCTTATTAGTGCATTGAAATTTGTTAGAATATTTTATTATTTAATTTGAATGTTATTTTTAAAATTTAACTGTGCTAGAACCAAGAAATGCTCGATTTTACAATTGAATTGCTTGAATGCATGGCAAACGTTATGAACCCTTTGATTCATCTGGGGGCAGGGTATTGTAAATTGTAGGGACCAGCCGATCTGAGTGGGTGGGGTGAAGCTGTCACAACACTCACGTGGTCTATCTTCTTGACGAAAACCACATGTAACTTATTCTGCCTCAGTGTTAATCTTGAACTTAACTTCAGCATTGATGGGTTCTGTAGTTTTTGATGGATATTTTTGCAATCTTGAATTTTGCTTCGGAATAACTAGATGTGTGGTTGTTTTCTAGGATTTTTCTCTCGAATATTAAGATCTTTTCTATAATATATTTTCCGTCTAACATTTCTAATATTTTAACTTGGTATTTCTATTTGGTTAATATTATTAAGTTTTGTTTTATTGAGAAATTTATCAAATATTATCAATATATAAATCCAGGAAAATACAAACTTGAATTCCAATATTATTTGAAAAACACCCACACATGCACCAGCAGTAATACCATCATCTATTATCAATTTACATTAGGCATAGAAGTATAGCAAAATCGCCTGAAAAGTTACATCGAAACAGTTTTGCATCTAAGTTTGAATTTTATCTCATGTTTTTTCACTGTTTTATCGCTGATAAAAAAAATTAATTATTTTGTCACTTTAATAAAGTAAAATACTTTCTTTTAACATGCGATTATATTTTGAAAATACATCCTTAAAATTACAATGTTCACAATATATGACCCTTTCTACAAATTGCTATGCATTTGCTTTGTTTCAAATTTCAAAACAAGATTGAAATATTTATCAAGTGGTACATTATCTACGTAGCTTACCCTATCCTGCCTATTCTATGAAGTTTAGGTAAAGCAAAATGCAGTTAAGAAAACGGGAGTTGATTTTTTTTTCCTTGCAAAAAGACAGGGCCAATGAAATAATCCTTTGAACGGAAATTATTTGAGTCTATCAGATGTAGCATAATAAACTGTGAAAAAAGTGTGCATAAAATATTGTTCTTGTGAAATTTCAAGTATTTGCATTAGAAAATTTAAAATGCTAATAAATGTTTTCAATGGTATTGCATAGTATAGAAAAGAATGTAGAAAGAGGTATTGTTTCTCTGAAAATTGGAAATTGTGATTAGTTATTTCGTTTAACTATATATTATTGCTGTACTATGTTTTTTCAATATTGATATTGATGGCTATTTATATTTTCAGAGGAATAAGAGAATTTAGTCAACTGTGGAATTCCAGAATCAAGTCAACAACACAAGGAAAAAAATCAGAGGTGTAGAAAAAATCCATGATGTCTGACAGAAAAATTATAAAATTTATGAGAGAAAAGATGAACTATACGTAAACATGCATTGTTTTAGCAAAGTTTTCCATGCTTAACATCAAAGGTTTTTTTTAAATGTGGAAATTAAAAATTTAGGAAGCCAACTTTTTAGATTTGAAAAAAAATATTTTCTCCATCAGATAAGAAAGCGCATCATTAGCTATGGAAAGAAATTATTGAAAACATTCTACATAAAAATTATAAATATATTTTCATTTCAATGATGCTGACTTCCAAAAGTTATTGTATTAAGTCCCCTTCATGGAAAAGCAGATAAGTCAAGAATTTTAGAGAAAAAGTTTCAAATTTAAAAAAACCTTATAAGCTCTTAAGATATCTAATCAGAGAAAAGATTTCTACGCAGTTTCAAAAGTCTTCGAATGCATGCTAAAAATGTTTAAAATTTTGTATCTCATCACCAAAAGTAATGCTTTTTTGAAGGGTTGTTACTTCAAACCAATCATTCACCAATTATAAAAGGGCAGTGTGCTATTTATCGTTCACACTAACATAAGTTGGTCCGTGTCCTTTCTGAATTTCTGTAAGAAAATATGTATTAAAGGTGTTGGGACATAACTTCTTGGTTCCGTTTAAATTGCAGTATTTTAACAGTTAAACATTTAACAGCAATTTTTTTATGATCATTGACTACATTTTAGAATATTTTCAGCAAACTCTCTCTCTGAAATGAAAATAGTTTGATGAGAACTTATTTTTTTTTAAAAAAAAATGTGATATTCAGCTGGATTTTGTTTTGTGTGCATTAATTTAAAATACAAATAGATTTCGATATTGCATTCGACTCATAAAACATTATAAAACTATCAACAACTATCCACAAAAAGGATACACCCTCTTTATATCACCTAAAATTACATAATGATTTGCGTGATCTCTCCTAAAATTTCCAATAATATAAACTAACAAGATAGCTAACCCTCAAAATGATATATTAAAACATCACTTGAGTAGTCTGCCCAACGAAAAGCCTCATGTTTGTGACAAATGCAACAAGGTATTTTCTAATAGTGAAAGTTTAAAAATCCATTTACGTATTCATATCAAGGAAAAAACTTATGTTTCTGAAATACGCAACAAAACTTTTAATCAAAGTAGAAATTTAAAAAGACATTTAAATATTCATTCCTCGGAAAAGCCTTACATTTGTGAAACATGCAATAAGGCTTTCTCTCAAAGAAGTCATTTAAAAATACATTTACTTATTCATACCAGTGAAAAGTCTCATGTTTGTGAAACATGCAACAAGGGTTTCTCTGAAAGTGGTTCCTTAAAGAAACATTTGCGTATATTCATACCAAGGAAAAGCCTCATGTGTGTGAAATATGTAACAAGGCTTTCTCTCAAAGTGGTAATTTAAAAATACATTTACGTATTCATACCAAGGAAAATCCTCATGTGTGTGAAATATGCAACAAAGGTTTCTCTCATAGTGGTAGTTTAAAAGTACATTTACGTTCTCATACCAAAGAAGAGCCTCACATTTGTGAAAAATGCAATAAGGTTTTCTCTCATTGTGATGATTTAAAAATACATTTACGTATTCATACCAAGGAAAAGCCTTACGTTTGTGAAATATGCAACAAGGCTTTCAGTGAAAGTGAAAATTTAAAGAAACATTTACGTATCCATACCAATGAAAAGCCTTATGTTTGTGAAATATGCAACAAGGCTTTCTCACGAAGCGATCAATTAAAAAGTCATTTACTTATTAATACCAAGGAAAAGCCTCATGTTTGTGAAATATGCAATAAGGCTTTCTCTCGAAGTGGTAATTTAAAAATGCATTTACGTATTCATATCAAGGAAAAGCCTCATGTGTGTGAAATATGCAACAAAGATTTCTCTCATAGTGATAGTTTAAAAGTACATTTACGTTCGCATATCAAAGAAAAGCCTCACATTTGTGAAATATGCAATAAGGCTTTTTCTCAATGTAATGTTTTAAAAATACATTTACGTATTCATACCAATGAAAAGCCTTATGTTTGTAAAATATGCAACAAGGCTTTCTCTCAAAGTGGTCATTTAAAAGTACATTTACGTATTCATACAAGTGAAAAGCCTCACGTTTGTCAAATATGCAATAAGGCTTTCTCTGAAAGTGGTAATTTGAAAAGTCATTTACGTATTCATACCAATGAAATGCCTCATGTTTGTGAAATATGCAACAAGGCTTTCTCACGAAGCGATAAATTAAAAAGACATGTACTTATTCACACCAAGTGAAAACTTTATGTTTATGAAATATTTTAAAAGAATTTCTCAGAAATTGTTTCTTTAAATGTACATTTCCCTCCGAAGTTCTGCGTGCGGTCAATAACCTCACGTGTTAATGCTATAATTACTATTAAAATCTCGCTTTCGAAAATGAAAATACTTGTAAGTTATTCTTCAAAATTTCCTTATTCAAACAACAGCAACAAAATACACTTCAACAAGAAAAGACAAGAATGACCACCAAATAATCACCCACCATCCGCGCCAAAAGTCTACGTACACTTAAAAAATAGAGCTTTTAAATACCTTTTATTGTAAAATAATTACACTAAATGGTGTTTTTAAGTAATTATAACCTTTTTTACGATTTACTTAGGAAATGAGATTTGAAAGCTTTGTGTCCATGACAAGCAACAGAGTAGAGGTCGATGCATTTTTTTATTGAAAGAAAAATTATCATAGATCATCAGAAAAGGGGCAAATTTTTAAAGGAATTGTTGAAATTGTTCATAGAAGATATTCATTGATTCAAAAAGTGTTCATTAATTACAAATCAACTAAAATGTTAACGTCCCAGCCAATATACGGCCGCCTGTCTGAAGTATCACCTCGAGAATCTTGCTTTGTAATACGCTCTATGAAAATAAATCCAAGACTATAAGCTTCATAAGTAGCTAAAAGTATTGCTGAGGTATTGCATAAAAGTGTGACTTTAATTACAATTGGAAGAAAACTCAAAAAGGATGACTATCGTGCCCGAGTTGCACTCAAGAAGTCATTCATTTTTTGAATGAACAGAGCTTAACTCCTAAATAGGACACATATGTCTTAGAAAAAGTAATATATTTCATTGAAAGTAATTATTGTAATTTTGATTAAAAAGCACAAAAATAGGCCTGTAAAAATTCCTGGACAGATTTTAAGAAAAAGAATCCTCTTTCGACAATCAAATATGGAGGAGGAGGCTTATTGTTTGGGGATGCATTGCAAGCCTTTCGGCTGGTAATATGGAATTTATTGGATCAACAATCTACAAAACTGGTTACTTGAACTTATTGAAGTAAAATATTAGGGCATATGCCGAGAAATTATGCGGTGTGTAATGATTTTTACTTTCAGCGGCTCAAAGGTACCAAGTAAATGGCTCACATTGTGAAGTCATTGTGAAGCCATGGCTGTTCTGACATGTCCCAAACCAATTACAAAAGTAACCTTAGTCCCCAGACCTAAGCACAATACAGCATTTGTGGTATTTACTCGAGTGAATAATCAGGGAGAACGTAATACATCCAAGGAAATGCTCAAATCTGTCAGAGTAGAAGATTGGAACAAAATATCCACTGACGAAACAACTAACCTAATTAAATCCTTGCCTAATGAATGCGTATATATTTGAAAACAAGTCATTTTAATTTTTCAAGTATTTAAATATTTTATAAGTACTACTTTTAAAAATTTTAATACATATATATGGTCAGACCTCTAAATCCCGAAAAAAAGTTAATTATGTAGAACAGAGGTTGGTACGCTGAGCAATTTTTGTACAAAATTATGAGGTTAAATTAAATCACTGTGTCTCCTTTCAATGTCTCATGCATTTTTTTAATTAAAGAATTCATTACTTTCAATCGTTTGTCACAAAATGATTCTTCTAAATTTGCTTGTGTGTAGTTTATGTTAAAAGAAAACTCTAATATCCCCTCTGTTTAAATGTAGCTCATCCTTAGCATTAAATATTTACACCATGTCAAAAAGATGGTGTAATACTTTTAAAATGAAACATCACTTACTGCATTGTGAAAAGAAAGATTCAGAATTATTCAAAGCAGAATTTACTGAATTATGAAACTATCTGCAAGGTAACTATCAATAAATTGACATCTATTTTCGACTGCTTCATGTCATTTCCAGAGTGATTTAATTGTTTGAAGAAAACTGTATGCACTCGGCTTTCCACTTTTGGTTCCACATGTATATATATATATGTGTGTGTGTGTGTGCGAGAGAAAGAGAGAAAGAGAGAAGAAATTTATTTCTTTTATGAAATATATTTCGAGTCCACAAAGAAATTGTTTAACAGCCGAACATTCAGAATGATGTGAGAGTCAGATTGAAAGTTACAAATTATTCCACTTGTATTGCAATATTAAGTAGAGCTTTGCAGGCAAAAGTTTCATATTCAATTAAATTTTTTTTATTTGAGGTATACTAATTATATTGCTGGAATACTTATATTTTATGCTATTTTTTAAGTTGTGTAATCAATGTTTTTACAAGATTTGTATTAATGTGTACAATTTGAATTTTTTATCTATATTGAAGGAATATATATATATATATATATATATATATATTATATTGCTTGTTTTTGTTAATATTAATATCTTTGAATACCACGTACTTTTAATATATAATAAAACTCCCAATCTGTATGTATTGCCACAGGAATTGAATTGTTTCAAATATTCCCTAATGTGGGGCATACTGAATCGTGTTGGTAGATTTGTTTGGCACACTAAGAATTAACTCTTCAGTGGAGTACAAATCTTCATTGTTGTAGTTGAAGGACTTTATACTACTTTAGTTAATGTAACATTAACGTAAAAGGGATAAACTATTTTTCTTTCATCGTAGACATCTAATACATTTCTAATGTAGGTGCGCGATATAAGTATCATTACACATAACATATTCTTTTGAATATATTATACATTCAATAAATTTTCATATTCTTTTTTGAATTATGTATATAATTCTAAGAAGCATCCCAGAATATTCTTGTTTGAAATTAAAGTATAAGATTAATAAATGGTTCAATAAAACTGGTAGATAGTGGTACTTGTGTAACTGATGGAACACATTTTATAGTTAGCACAAAACAAAAGTTAAATTATGATCGTGGGTTGACTTGCTTAAATTTCAATTGTTTCTAATTTATTCTAAGATCAATCTATGTTGAATTCAAAAGTTATACTTATAACACAATGTATATATAGTTCAAACTTAAACAAAAAATACCCATGAATGTTAATCATGGACAAAATACTCATTAAACATATATAAAGATGGTTTAGCATTTTTAATGTTTACTAAGGAATAGAGAATTATTTTAAACAGTTTAATTCTTATATAAGTTATAAAACAGTTTCTTATATAACATATCCGTATAATTAAGGTGAATAATTTTTTTTTACTATGAACAGGAATAAAAAATTACAACGTAAATATATGAAACATTTCATTAATTCAAACAAAGCGCACCAATTATGCTTTCATCCCTTTTAATTATTTACCTAAATTAGTATATTCCCATTGAATGAAATTTTTTAAAAATTATATATCATTTTCTAATCTATAGGAAATTTTGTAGCAAGATAGATCCTTCATATTGAACTTTATATTAAGTGCTGCAGTTAAATTATTAACATTCAATTTCGACTTCTCACTTGTACAAAAAGCATTGCAAATTGAAAAAACTCTTTTAAATGCCAAATTAGTCTTAGACCATTATTTGACATATTGAAAACATGTTTGGGAAAAATTCTGCATTTATTTCGTTAACTTTTCCGTTATGTCTAGATTTAATTCTTCCAAGTTTGACAATTTTCTTTTTATTAACATGCTTTTATAAGTTTCACTTGTATGCAACAGAATCTTTGAACGTGATTTTTCTCCACTTTAAAAGGTCAGATTAATTCAAAACTTTGCTCACTTGTCAAGGACTGATGACAAAACAATAATTTCATAATTTGGTTTTATTGTCCTGATCAGGATCCTCATAAATAAGGATTTTGAGATTTGGCGACTAATTGCATAAACCATTTTTAGATTTAAATTTAGATTGAATAAAAAAAAATATATAGTTTAAAAAAGCACACTTTTATAGTAAATTGAACTAAAAAGTAATTCTTAATATAAGACTAAAATGACTAACGAGAAAATTGATGCCATTGTGGTGAAAGCGTTGGGTGTGTTTTGTACTACATTTTTACACTAACCTTTTAGTTAACATAAAGCAAAAGTTTAATTCTGATCTTGGTTTGACTTGTTTAAATTTCAATTGTTAGTAATTTATACTAAGATAAATCTATGGTGAATTCAAAAATTAAATTCATAATCACGTAGTTAATACTTAAATGAAAAATACCCATGTTAGTCATGTACAAAATGCTCACTAAACATAAATATAGATGGTTTTATATTTTCTAATGTATATTAAGGAATTACTTTATACAGATTAATTCATATAAGTTATTAAACAGATAGTTTTTCTCTCTCTATTACGAGAACAAAAACAAAAAGATATTATGAAATAAACTGTAATGGAGTTTTATTTAGTATAAATAACACTTTTCAGTATTAATTTCAAAATGAATACGTTAAATTTTTGCAAAAATATTTGATCTCTCCTGAGATGTCCTAATAAATATAGCCATGTTTGTTTTGTTTCCTATAAAATGAAATTATCAATACCTTAAAACTCACATCCATGAAAATGCTAACAAAATCTCTGCTAGAAGAGTGTATGGAAGGTAAGATCCATACTCTTAAGATACTTTTTCCCCAAAAAGGTAACAGAAGTTACGTAATATTTTGGTCCAATAATGGCAGTAAACTATGATGAAGATAAATGGGAAACAAGTAATATCATATACAGATTTGTTAACCTCAAACTTTTGAGAAAAGCCAAAAGACTTTTTAGTTCTGCAATATACTCAAAAGAAACATCTGTTGGTCCTTGAACATTAACCCAAGGTGCATGAATAACATTAAAGCATATATAATACAGCATCAGTAGAATTCTTTGGGACGGGAGATGCAATGAAGTAAGCAAAAGACACTGATATGATGAAAAAAGGACTACCACTAGTTTGTTGGAGTGGTGGATGATGAAGCATGAATGATTTGTATGTTTTTATTTTTCTTCATAATGAATGTTTCAATATGTAATATTTTGTTGCCATGAATGTTACCTTCTAAAACATAGCAATGCAAATACAAAAATAAAATGTGTTATAATATTCTGATTCTTAATTGTTTTTTTTGTCCGGAATACCATTTATCAAATTTTACACCATTTTAATATATGGAAATGCAGATATTTTCTTACTTGTAGTGTAACTGAAAACAGTAACAATACAAACTTAAATTTAATAAATTTTTATTTCAGTACCTCAATTTTCATAAATATAAATAGAAATAAAAAAAAGTACAATGTGTTCTCTTCATTAGAAGTATACCAAGTTTTAATTTCTGAAATAAAGTTAAAAAAAAAGCAAGAAAACTTATGAATAAGATTATTATATTTGAGCATTCACAGGAAAATTTTACCATTATTGATTGTACTGTCAGCATTTGGCTGTTTGTTTTGCTAGATCAAAAACAATTGATATCCTGATATTAGGCATTGTTTTGAATATGTATAAAGCATAAATGCATGCAATATAAATTTCATTACTTACATATACCGTCGACCAATTTCATTAATTTAAGAGACTGCCAAATGCCACGATATACCACCAATAGAGGTAACCATCCCTGAGCACATTGAAACACAGTAATAATAATGATGGTAGTGATTGGTGACATTTTTGTAATTAGCAATGTCTTTTTGTTGAGTAGAATTGTTCAACAGTTATAGCATGCAAGTAACCAATTTTCTAGATTAACGCAAACTCAGTACATAAGTATAGTAGGTAGAAAAACAAGCTCCAATAACAGTCAAATTCTTTTATTATTATTTTTTAATGCTGAGGATTCAGCAAAAATACAATACAAAAGAAAAAAAACTGACGAACACAAATGACAGAGGAAAAACACAATTATAGATCTGGTAGTAAGGATGATCATAAACTCATATGCAATTTAAATATTCTCCCAATCAGCCATGGCCTGTCACTAAATGGAGAGGAGCCATCGCATTCTGGCGTGGTTTATCCAATACCGTATCCGAATCCTTTTCGACCCAGTTCTGGTCTTTATTTTTGTCCTGTATCTTAATTGTGAACAGTCAAATTCAATTGCAGATTTATCTCGAGTTAGTGCTATTATAAAAATGTAACTGCAGGATACAGCAATTTGGAAAATTCAGCTGCAATAAAAATAGAAATTTCACATTACACCTTTATTTGCTAATGTAATATCATAATTATAAATAAATTCAAACAAAAGGAATGGCAGCTTCAATTCATATATTTACCAATTGATTCTATAATATATCAATCTTTCAGATTTTTTAAAAACAAAAGAATAAACTTCTATATAAACAATGGCAAAAAGTTAACTTATTACTTCATGCAGAAATTTTGAAATACATTGTAATGAAAGCATTTTATTACATGAGGCAGGTGAAAAAATCCCTCAACACAGAATACATTTTGCATTTCTATAAGGAAACTGGTATCACTAGCTCTCATGTTTACTAAAGGTTTGGTCAACTTACACTGGCCTCAAAAAGTTAAGGTACAACCGGGTTTTTGTGTCTAATTTGCAAATGAATGAATGTAGAAACAAAAAATTTGGAGGATATGTGCATTAAATAGTTTTTTATTGAATGCGTCATAGAAATTTTTATAAGTGTATTGCAAAAACGATTTATAACAAAAAAAGCAATCTCTGCAGAAAAGTCCATTCTTGGAGAAAACAGCACATCACAGTGTTATGTGGTAAAATGGCATAAAAACAATACAAAAATGGGTTCTAATAAGGAATGTGTCCACCCCTAACTTGAATGCATTGGCGGCATCGATTTCCCATGCTGTTTATTAAGTTGTCGGACACCGGAATAGGAAGCGAAGACCAGACACAGAGTAAGCCTTGTTTCAGCTCATGTAACGACCTTGGAGGAGGATTTAAAGCAGCAACCTCTGCCAAGATAGACCCAAAGATGTTCTATCGGATTCAGGTCTGGAGATTGAGCTGGCCATTCCATTCGTTCCAAAACCGTGATCCTCCAGATACTCCTCAACAATCCGAGCTCGGTGAGGTCGTGCATTATCATCCATCAGAATGAAGTCGTTACCAATAGCAGCAGCATATGGGCGGACATATGGATCAAGGGTCTCATCCCGATATCTAAGACCAGTTACGGTTCCTCCATGGAACACATGCAGGTCAATGTGGCCACCGAGCGAGATCCCTGCCCAAACCAGGATTCCACCACCTCTATAACTGTGTCTTTCAATAGTGTTGGATTGATGGTATCTAGTGCGCTGTTCCCTCCAGATCAGTAGACGCCCTGAATCACTCTCCATTGTAAATCTGACTCGTCTGTGAACAGCACAGAAGCCCATTGTTGCTGCGTCCAAGAAACATGTTCTCTTGCCCAGCATAAGCGGTTCCTTCGCTGTCGTCCGTTGAGGGGAACGCACTCAACTGGTCTTCTTGCATACAGACCTGCATTGTGAAGACGATTTCGCACCGTAGTAGCGGAGATTCTTCTTCCTGATGCTTGAAAGTGGTCTGCAACGAGCTACGGCACAGTAGTGGTTCTTCTCCTTCGTGCCGAAAGAGCTAGAAAACGGTCTTTTGCAGGTGTTGTAGCTCGTGGTCGGCCTGGAACAGGTCTTCTGGACACAGAATCTTCGGATTGGTATTGATCCCAAAGTCGCTGAACAACACTACGAGACACATTGAGACGTCTAGCAGCATCAGCCTGCGACAATCCCATTTCCATTCATCCAACTGCCCGCCACCTTAACGAATTGGGTAAACGACGTCTCTGAGACATTTTCTAAACTCTATTGACTATTGTCACCGAAACTGCCAACAACTGTTGAAAATCAACACAACGTACACACAAAAGTACGAAAGCTTGATATTTGCATATTTTTCTCTCACTCATAAATATACGTTCTTTTCTATAAAATAAAAGTTGTAGCAATCGTTTTTGCATTAATGTTTTTAAAGTTTGTTATTATCATTCATGTAAACTATGCATTTTATTGTTACTGCCATTTTTTTTATGGTGAGCTTCGAAAAACATGTTGTACCTTAACTTTTTGAGGCCAGTGTACTTACACTGGTAATTAATTACACTGGTACCCGAGCAATATGGTTTTAAAAAGGGACATAGTACCAGCAATCAGGTCCTTTAATTTGTTAAAACGTCAGAGATGCCCAAAACCATAAACCAACTCGACATACCATGGTAGCCTTGATAGACCTATCTAAGGTCATTAATAATGTGTGGAAAGACAAACTCATCATTAAACTGCACGATTCACTCAATATTAGGGGCTCAGCCCTGGTTTGTATAGCAGATTTTTTACACCATAGATCCATCAGAGTTAAATTCAACAGCACATTTTCAGATCCCTTTAGACTGGGACAAGGCGTTTCTCAAGGATCAGTCTTAAGCCCTACCCTTTTCTCCCTGTTTTTGGCTCATATTGAGAAAAGAAAACAAGATCCTGTTGTGATGTCCCCCCACCTTGGGAGAATATCTCTCGGAGTGTCAGCGTGAGCTAGAGGTATAGGATTAACGAAAGAACTAGAAAGCATCATTATCTTAATATGACTTTATTAAGATATTCAACTTAAACCTTTAACAAATTAAATTATAATAATTAATGTGAGAAAATCTACGATAGAAAAATACGCAACGTACCATATATATATATATATATATATATATATATATATATATATATATATATATATATATATATATATATATACATATATATATAGAGAGAGAGAGAGATTATAAGACTTAATCTAATTCAGTTCACTATCAATAACTGAACCGCCTAATCACTGATTCTAATATTAAATAGTCAATCCTTCCTTATTACAGCTTGGAGAATCAATCTGTATTGACTTATGCTCAATCTTGTCTATAATTACTTGACCTTCATATATTAGATCACTTATAACTTCTAGTCACCGTCACGTAAAGCTCATTCAGACTGGAACCACGATTCCTCTATTGTACATCAACTACCTGCCAATTTCAATCCACTATCACAAATTGCCATACATTGCCATTTCGTTTACTCTAAGTTCCGATATTTAAAAGTTTGTTCATTTACATCTTTCATTCACACTTCACTTCTTGGATTTTGTTGGAAAAGAGTTGCCATTAATTCTGGCCCAAAGAACCCAAAGGACATGTTAAAGAAAAGACGCGTGACACGTCACAACTCCCTCCAAGAAGCAAAACGTGATTTATTCGAGGGTCTTAATGGTCCTTAAGAAATTACGTGCCTAAATTTTATTTTTCTACTTCTAACTTTCCATGCTTTAAATTTTAACTTCAAATATACATTCTAACCATTAATTTCCATTTTTCCACTTAAATTTTAATTTTGACTATTCATCTTTAATTTAATTAGTTAATTAATTTTATTTTATTAGTTTAATTTTTAATATTTCTCCTTAATTTGAATTTTTAACAGCCACAATAAATTTTACTCAATTAACTAGACCAACATTCACAGTTATGTATTTTAATCACATAGATTCTCACATGTACAAAATAAATGGACATGCCCCATCCGGGTGACGGGACCGGGGAAAAACCATATATGACTTAAATGGTAAAAAAAAAACGAGGTCCATATGTCCCTTAACTAACTTAAATCTACTTAAATACTACTTAAAGTATTACAATTCTTCTGCCTTTTCACGGTCCACTTATCCTTTGTACAAAGAAAGATTAATTCTTACAATTCTTCAGCTTTTTCACAATCTTCTTGGCTTTTGTACTGATAAAGATTAGTTTTAAGTTTTTAGCCAAATCAAAATTTTCTAAATATACTTCAGGGTTTGTCACCCTGAAATAAAAACTCTTTAAGTCATTTGTCAAAAACAAAGTTTCACACATTGCGATTACATTTCACAATTTTTATATATTATATATCACTTTTAAATTACAATTAATTTCTATTCATAGTTTCTTTTTCAAAAACTTCCCCTCAAATCGCGCAGCGCTGGTTAATGTTATGTTAGTATGCTGTCTACGCCACGTTCCCCCAAACCAGACGTACATTAATATGAAACAATGTAACCATACATATAAAGGGTGTTTTTTTAGAGGTATAGAACTTTAAATTGCAATAAAACAACGATGTATTATTCGATTGACATGAATTTTTTTTTATTCGAAAGATAATCTTGTGGCATTACATTTTAAATATGATCAAGCAAGGCGTAGATTCGTCGAATGGGCCCAAAACGAGATTGACGTTGTTCCCGATTTTCATAAGCGAATTTTGTTTAGCGATGAAGCGCACTTCTGGTTGAATGGCTACGTCAACAAACAAAACTGCCGCATTTGGAGTGAAGCTAATCCACAGGTGTATGTCGAAACACCGTTACATCCAGAAAAATTGACTGTTTGGTGCGCTTTATGGGCTGGTGGAATCATTGGTCCGTACTTCTTCAAAAACGATGAAGGCCACAACGTTACAGTCAATGGTGATCGGTATAGAGCCATGATTACTAACTTTTTCATTCCTGAATTGAACAATCATGATGTCCAGGAGCTGTGGTTCCAACAAGACGGTGCAACATGTCACACAGCTCGTTCCACAATCGATTTATTGAAAGACACGTTAGGTGACCGCCTAATTTCACGTTTTGGACCTGTGAATTGGCCTCCAGGATCTTGTGATTTAACACCGCTAGACTATTTTCTGTGGTGCTATGTAAAGTCATTGGTCTATGCGGATAAGCCACAAACGCTTGACCATTTGGAAGACAACATTCGCCGTGTTATTGCCGATATACGGCCACAAATGTTGGAAAAAGTCATCGAAAATTGAACGTCCAGATTGGACTACATCCGAGCCAGCCGCGGTAGTCCTATGCCAAAAATCATATTTAAAATGTAATGCCAAAAGATTATCTTTCGAATAAAAAAAAATTCATGTCAATCGAATAATACATCGTTGTTTTATTGCAATTTAAAGTTCTATACCTCTAAAAAAACACCCTTTACATACACTATACAATTACAAACATTTTTCAATAAAGCATTAAAACAAATAACCAAAGGAATTGTCGCATCGTAGCGAAGTCATACATAGAAGTAAACAAATGCATTTTTACAATGGTCTTCTCCATATTTATATAAAAAAAATTTGCAAGACAAAAGCTTATTTTTCTCTTCTAGAAAAACACACTCATTGTAGTGTCCACTTTTGCTTGGTTTCTTAAATTTTAAATATCCGACCGTGACTTGCTTCATTGCAATAATTTTTCCGACCACTTGTTCGAAAGTATATAGAAAGAAACGATACAACCTGATTCTTATGACTTGTAGTTGGCGTTTTCTATCAGGAGATCTAAGGATAAAGACCTTCTTGTACTCGCTCCTTTCCTTTATTGTTCCTCCCGTTGTGGATCACCTCACCGTCTGGCATTTCTGTTGCCTGATCTTGTTCGCTATGGAGTAACTTCATGGACAGACTGACGCCAGTCGGTAATCACGTGATTCCAACGTCAATAAACACCACGTGCGTTTCATACCACTGATTTTCCTATACGTTTGTTGATGTCGTTTTTAAATCTTAATTTTATCTTATTAAAAACATATGATATCATTGTATTTTTTGCATTATTCTAGTATATATATTTGTTAGGAAATAATTTTAACAACTCTTTGATATAATTTTTGTTTTATTCTAATTTATTTATCTAATTAGGTAATTGTCTACTTCCGACTAGTGTTAGCTGTTATATTTATTTATCCTAGTTCGGTTGGATCCTAGCATTTATTTATAGTTCATGGTACACTTAGGTATGATTCTTAGTTATTTTTTTGTTCTTAATAAATTAGTAGTTATTTATTAAATAGTTTTGCACAAGAATGGTTGACAGTATAGAATTAAAACTACTTTTTTAAAATTGTATGATTATCGAATAACATTGATATCATTTCTTTAAAAAAAGCTCACACCTATTATTATACAACACAGTGTCTGTTAGGTGTGAATAATATAAAAAATGTCTCTGTTTGTAATTTTAATTAATAATTTAAAGTCAGGAGAAAATATTTATTCCGAATTTTTTCAATTTGATGATAATTTGTGGGAGGAATGTTTACAAAAATTAAAGAAATGTTTTTGATTTTTACCTTCCACACACAAATAATCGATTTCTAAATTATTTATAATTATTCTTTGCTGTTAAAATTTAATGCCATTTCTTTCTTTAAATTAAAATACAATATTCTTAAGGGGAATGAAACCATTACAAAAGGCGTAACAATTTTTAGAAATGATTACATTTAATTTGATATGTTATTGTCTTATTTTTTTGAAGTACATACCAAACTTGCAAAAAAGTTTATTTCTTGAAGCCTGTGTACATAGAACATTAGTTAATATGAAAGTTTTAGATAAATGAAGAGAATTATCTTTTGGTAAAAGGGTTTTTTTCCATCCTTTTTTGAAATCTCAGTGGCTACTTAAGAAGTAAGTATTTGTTTATCCATGATTTAACTATTTTCCTTTTTTGCAAGTATTTGTTTATCCATGATTTAACTATTTTCCTTTTTTGCACAAATCCTTAAAATAGTTTAATTCCTGAAAACTCAGTAGTATGTATGTAAAGGTAATTAAGGATGCGAGCGTATGATTAATGTACATGTCTCCTGTGATGAAAATTGAATTTTTTTTACAACTTCATAAATTGCAAATTGTATAATAGTATGGCTTACCAATGGGGACATTAAACACTCTATGTGAAGCATTATAAGTGTCAGACATTTGAAATAATCCCGTAATTTTGGTTTGATTTATCAATACTATAGGAAGTTCTTAATTTTTTTTTCCTTTGTACTTATATGCTACTAGCTGATAAACCTGTTCTTCACACAGGTGTGAATTTATATATATAAATAATGTTATGCATGAAATTTCTCTCCCCCCCCCAGTACTTCATTATTTAGAAATGGTAAATAACAATTTTCTAAAAAATATATTATATTTACTCGAGTTTACCTACCTACACTTAAAATTCAAATTAATATTTTATTTCACTGTGGAACAGTTATTTGTTTAAAATGAATTTTTTTGTTTACACATATATATATATATATATATATATATATATATATATATATATATATATTGTGAGTATATATATATATTGAAGTATTGCGTATAAATACTTCATATATATTTTGTACAATATTATGAAGCATTTAAAGCTATTTGAAAATGTTTCTAATAAAATAACATTCCTATCTTTTTGACTGTCTGATTTACTTAGTAATTATCTTTTAAAAATGTTTGGAAATTTTTTAGAAATGATTGTATAAAGTAATAAAAGAAAATACAATTTCACTATTAAGTTAAACAAATAAATCATATTAATATATAATTTTTAAAAAATATTCAATGTAATATGAACTTCATCTTTATATCTCGGCTACTAAATATTATGCATTGATATGCGACACTTGGATCACAAATTCAAATTATTAATGCGAGTATGAACTATATTAAAAATTTACATTACAAATTCAATAATTTTTTAATTGCCTTTGTATAAAGTGCTTATAACATGTTGAACAACTTGTTATAAATAATTGTATAATGTTAAGGGAACCAGGACATGCTCGAAAGAGTAAAATGCCAAAATTAAGACCCTTTGTTTATGAGACATATATCATTTAAAATTTCCAATAGAGCTTAGATTTTTTTATGTCTATAATAAAGATAATTTAATTATTCTGTAGAACTACAAAAATAACTTTTTACTCCAAAAGTTTTTTTTTTACTACTTAATTTAAGTAATACATAATTTTTGAGAACTCGTAATATATACTTATGTTTAGGTACCGTTTTTTAAAAAAGTATCCTTTTTTTATGCAAAATATTTTTTACACATATATAAAACAATACATAAAATATAGTGAAACTCTTTTTTTAGTAAAATTTAGTATAGTTTCTTTAAAAAAATTATGAAACTTTGAAATTTGAAATTTTTTTATTTTTCTGCTTTTTTTATGCATAAAACAATTTTTAAAAAAAAATAGGCACTATTTTAATAGAAAAAAAATTAGGTTCACTATATGCATAGGCATCTTGTATAGAAGTATAAAAATCAGGAATCATACAGTGCAATAGTTTTTTTAAAAATGTACCTAAATGCAAAAAATATGCTTTTGAGAAAAAGTGAAAAACTAAAAAAAAACAATATTTTCACATATTATACACTTAATTAGTATTTCCTTGCCTATTTTTATATGATTAATAATAATCCTTAACCATTTTCTAGAGTTACAAAAGTAATTTTAAATTCATATGTTTTTTTTCCCTTTGTTTTAGTTAACATGAACATAATTTTCGAGATCTTGTAATACATATTTTCATGTATAGGTACCATTTCTTACAAAAATATTCTTTGAATATACAAAAAAATTTACAAATATATATAAAGTAACATATTAAACATAATGAATCTGTTTTTTAACTAATTATATATATAATTGCATAATTTCATAAAAATAATCATAAAACCTTAAAATTATGAAAATCTTAATTTTCTTTTTTTTTTACATATAAAATCAATTTTCAAAAAATTAGACACATACTAAAAGATATTTTGTTCACTGTATGCACATGTATCCTGTTTAGATATATAAAAGGTTTCAAACAATATGCTACAATAGTTTTTTAAAGTGTACCTAAATTTAAAAATATTAAACATTCGAGAAAAATATAATAAAACTTAACAAAAAAAATTTCTCCTTACATTATAGATTTGATTAATATTTCCCTGCTTGGTATTCATTTTCTTCATCTAAATTCTGTTTATCCATTTTCCTTTTTAAAGACCTTCTTTTATTTCTGGCTTCCAATGACACTTTATTTACTATACGTTCAGCCTCAAAAATTCGTTTGTTATCAATTATAAGTAAGGCACGTTCCGTGTTGTATCCTGGTTTAATGCCCAGAGCTTCAAAGACTTTTATCCTACTTACATATCCATCGTTAAAACAAATTACAGCATCCATAACTCCAAATTTCAAAGTTTCAATGCCAACAAAAACTGTTTTAGGAATTCGCTCCCAAATACATTTGTTAAAACTTTCATTGGGATTTTGTGTTCTTCCATGAAGGCACTTTTTCAATAAGTCCTTCTCTGTGAGATCCCGAAACACTTTTTTCACTTTCAATAAAATTGACTCAGGTAAAGAATGCTTGTGAATATAAAATTCCCCGTAACAATGCTACGGTTATAACCGCACCAGCTATCCTCACCAAGAGGACACAAAGCGTGTTGAGGATTATCCTCAGTACTTAGTTTATGAAAATAAATAGCCCATATGGCTCTTTTCATGTCCTCCACAGATGACAAATTTTTACGGATTGCTAGCCCATAATAATGTTGGATTGAGTCCACTTCTTTAAGCGTTAGCCGTCCACGTCCCGAAATATTTTTCCCATCTGATAGCTTAATGCCTTTGCTCATTTTTAGAATGTTTCTCAGCCTTGTGCCCATACGCTTTTGCACATGGCCAACACATTCTAATTTTTTCAACTTCTGTGCCGCCATATACTTTTGCTTCTTTTATAGTAAGAAATCCTTTTGAGTCCCCATCACCAAGATACTGCGTATAACATGCTTTTCGTGATGTTTCAGATCGCTGAAATATACTTAATACCCCCGACATTCCATTCCCCACTGAATCCTTCATAATTTTTAGCACAATTTTCACATGGTTTTTTTTTACCCTTACATGAAGAACAATATTTTGTGAGAGCTTCAAAGTCGATAACCTTTCCGTTCTCAACAGAGACGTAGCACATACAACTCCATTTAATGAAGAATAGCCTCTTTTATGCCATGTGCCATCCACAGCCACAGCTATATTTGAATTATTATCATTCGCTATGACTGCTTCGTGAACAGCTGCATTCATGGAGTCTTCACTAATTGTTTTTAAAACATTTAAAAACAAAGAATTATGGCGTTCAAACTTTGCAGGTGGTGGAGGCAAATTCATGAGCCCACAGAATATTCGAGCAGCAGCTCCACCTTTTCCAATAGCTCTCATTCCATATGTCAATCTTAGGTTAACATCATAACATTTATTTGATATTTTTGATGACATTGTGCTCGTCGATTCTCCACAGTTGTGACAAATTATTTCCAAACTCACAGCTAAACCTCTACGACTTTTTAAATCTTCTCTCAGCTCAATTTTCTCTGAAGAACAGCAATATTTACAACATAAGAGATTTTTCATAAGGGAAGATAATAAATCCAGTTCAACGATTATGTTTACATTTTGAGAATCTTGTTGTTGTAGTAAATCCGGTATTTTAATTTTTCTCCTAGAAGCACTTTCCACGGAATTCAAAAGCAATTCTTCAGTCGATTTAGACTTTTATGTTGATTGCTACTATACTTCCTTCTGCCAATTTTTTTTTATTCTTAGCATAATTACTCGTTTAAAAAAAAGTTAAGATACTTTTAAAATCTTATGAATATTAATAATTATAAGTAAAAATAAATATTTCTTACGAAAATTAATGTAAAATTAAGTAGTTGTATGCCACAAGAAACTTCGGAATAGACGAACTCGGTTCAAAACATTGCCATAAACCGAAATTTAAAGTAAGAAATTTTGTCACACAGCTTGGAACAATAGCTCACGCACAAGCGTGGCTAAAAGTAGCGGGGTTAACATTCAAACGAAAAAAAAACAATCAAAAGTTAATATAGATAAAACACAGGGGAAACTACATATTTAAAGTTCAAAGGGGCGTGGTCATTTATTTACATTTTTATTTTTCATATTTTAGGGCTATTTTATCAACAAAAATATAAGTATTATACATTTTTAGATTCAGAAAAATAAGCACTATTTTTTAGAACTAAAATTGAAAAATCGATTATTTGAAAGTCCCTTAAAGAATATTTCATCAGAAAAAATACTATAATTTTCACAAATTCAATTTAATTTCTAATTGAATTGCATACTTCTCTAAGCTATTGTTTATCTCATATTAGATAGAGTTAATATGAAAGTTTTTGATTAACAATAAATATTTATCCTTTGATGAAAATGAATCTTATTTTTATAACACAATTAATTGCAAATAAGATAGAAACAATTTAATACAATATGGAAATAAATAGTTGAATAAAATTTCCATTCACAATTTCTACTAGTTATGTCTCTATACCAGATATTTATGTTTAGTTTTAAACACTTGAGTTCCATTTCATGCAAACTTAAAACTTACTTGGAAAAATGTATTGACATTTTATTTTGTTATCACTAATATGTATCTAAAGTGTCCTTTTATATATAATTATACTTTTTAAAAAAAGAAATTGATCATTATAATACACAAGAGCCCAAAATTTATCTTCGAAACACACAAAAATAACAGTGATTTTGACCAATTAACCTCTTAACAATAATTTTGAAAAAAGATTCTCTGTAATTCTCTTCGATAAATATCATAAAATTGATCAAAGTACTCTTCTTAGGTCAATATTTGCAACAAACTCAATGCAACAAATTTATTCAGGACATATATCATGAGATTTATTTTTGCAAATGTATAAAATAAATCTAATCTCTATAATGATAAATCTACAAATTGTGCAAATACCAATAAATGCATATTTGTTATACATATGTAGTAAAAAATTTGTATATGTGTGAGACAGTTTTTATACCATACAGTCAAACTCTGAAAAACATATGTGTTAAAACCACGCAAATATATTACAATTTTTATTTTTTTCTAAAAGAATTATGAATTGAAAAATGACTTTTTTTTATTTTGGTCTTGTAGGAGTGTGTGTGAGCAGGACTTTTTTATTTAATATATGGACACAAATTTATATTCTACTATATACACATTCTAATTTAAAAATTTTAATGCCTTAATTTATTACAATATTTGGAATTCAATTCTCGATAAATCATATATTTTACCTTAAGTAGTGCAGCGAAAAGATTTTTAAAATTTAGCACAATTTTTTTATGTGTAATTTTACAAATGGTAAATGATAATTTTGATTTCTAATGTTTGAAAGTGGTTCTTATTTCATCAACTAGTATAAACATTAATAGAGCTGTAATAAAGTAAGATATTTTTCCATTTCTTTTTTTTTTTCTTTTTTTCCCTGTAATATTGTAAAAATTACTAAGTAAAATAAGTTTTATAAATATATATACTTTTTTGATATATGTATGGTTACATATCAGATTCTTGTGTTCTAATTTTAGATAATTAAATGCTGAAGTACCTCTGTTAACTACTCGGAAGATGTGTAACATAAGTAAAATTTAAGTTAACTAAACATAATATGTTCTCAATATAACTTGATGTAAAATAAACAAATATTTTCTTTTAAATATTGTAAGTCTACATCTATCCAAAATCCTTTTTGAAGAAGTATCATTTGTCTTACGGTGTTGAGAGAGAGAGAGAGAGAGAAAACATTATTCAAAGAGTGGTCAAACACTGGGAAGATGCTATATAATCCTCACGCTTCACCATGCTATCAAAGCACTTTGATTTGTTATAATGATATTATGAAATGATTTTTTCTTTCTAATTATCTTTTCTATAACTGATCGAGCAAACCATTTCAGCAAAATAAGACATTTTAGAAAGTAAAATGTAAAATCTTTAAGAACATAATAATCGTATGCAATAGTAAACAAACGACGCCATATTCACCGGTTGACGGAATCACGTGATCGTGACGTCACATGAATTTAGTCCAACTATGTAGTTGAGAGGTTGTCGTTCCTTCCTCTGCTTTTCCTGGATCGAACTGGTCCTCCCTGTTGTGTCTTTCTCTCCATGGCCGGTCGGGATTCCACTTTTCTTCCACCTCTAGGCCAAAGATTATATTGGTTCGTGCTTACCGCTACTTAATCTTGTTTCGGGCGTTTCCTTCTACCTTTTTTGTAAAATATTAGAATCATTTGATGACAATGCTCTTTTAGGCACTCTATAATCTGAACTTTTCCGAAACTTCCTAATTTTCCTTTCTGGACCACTCGACCCAGATTCTCATGCGATCTTTTATACCCTAAAATTTCCTTTTTGTTTCTTTTAATCTTTCTACTTTTCTCAGACCAAGAACTAGGTATTGATCTGATAAATGGTCCGCACTTATTGGTCTTAATTGTGTGTCTCTCACCTTCATCATTTTTTAAAAAAACCTAACCCTTTTTCCTCTAACTCACGCTTTACCTCTGACCCTTTCTTTTTACCATCTTGCGACTCATTTTATCTCCATTGTACTCTGTCAAAACCACTCTATTCATCGCGTAAACTATTGTTATCCGAACTACCAATTCCTATCTCCGTCTCGTCACATTTCTCATGACGATATATTCTAACCTGATCGACATTAACCGTTAACCTTTTTCCTGCCTTCCATACCACTACGTTGTTATTCTTTACATCTAATACTCTATACGGACCTTCAAATTTTGGCTTAAATTTAGCTACCACTATTTTTGTTGCTGAACTTAAAGGATGTGTTGCTATCAAAACCCAATCATTTACCTTAATTTGCACATCACGCCTGCGTCTAATATAATATATCTCCCATTTTTCATGCTTAGCTTTTGTGTTTCGTCTAGCCTCCTCAAATAATCTCTCAATATCTCCTACTGCAAATTCAGTTCCGTCCGATACCATCACTAATTTCTGAAAAGGTGTAATCAATTTTCGACCTAAAAATAATTCTGCAGGGGGTTTTCCCGTTGTCTCATTTACTGCAGTACGTATAGCATTAGCAAACTCACGCAAGAATTAATCCCATGTGTCATGTTATTCATTGACATAATTTGCAATCATTTGCACCACATCGTGATTTACGCGTTCTGTTCTATTTGCTTGAGGTCTATATACAACAGTCTTCACATGGCTTATGCCTAATCTTCCACTTAAATTCTCAAAAATATCGGAGATAAATTAGGGACCATTATCACTTATTAATTTTATTGGAGCTCCAAAACGCGATATATAATTATCAAAAAATATCTGCTATAACTTGAGCAGAGGCTTTTTTAAGGGGTATGATTTCAGCCCACTTGCTGAAATGATCCGTAATGACTAATACATATCGGTTGCGTCTTACTCTCGACACGGGATACGGACCTAACAAATCTAACGTAACTATTTCATTTGGATAATTTGATACAATCGGAATTAATCGACCAGCTGGTAACGCGTTTTTATAATTATTAAGGTGCCTGACTAGTTGCAGGAACATTTTTTTGAAATAATGCTGAAAATTCCTTTTTAAACTCATTTTTCGTTTGATTATAACCGAAAACTTATAAAAATGACAAAGAAAAAAAATTCAGTATATTTTTGTAAGAAAATTGACAACTTTAGGTTAAAATTAGGCATTTTTTGCACATCGAGGCAAACACTGTAAAATAAATTCTAATGGATAAGATAAAAAAAAGGCTCTTTGAATTTTATTTTGAAAGCGTTTACCTATGTTTTGCTCTATCATCTTTGAATAATTTCAATTTATCACAAAATAAGGGGCCAAAAAGTGCACAAAAGGAAAATTTTTCAAAAAATTTACATTTATCACAAAAAAAACAATCATAAAAAAGGAAAATATATTGTTTTTTCTTATTCTCTAGTGCGCAACATACATACTATAATAATAAACAATGATGCTAAATTTTATACAATTATCGCAAGGACTTTTTGAGATATCATGTTTGCCATGCGATAAAATATGAAAAACTCTGTTTCGGAGTTAAACGCATTTAAAGATATAAAATCTAAATCTTAAAAAATTATACTGCTAAAACAACCTAAAACCTCTTTATATCAGAAGAAAAAACCTTTTATAATCCCATATCAGAATTATATATTTGTTTCAAATTCTTTTTTAATTTTGTTAACAATTTTATAGAGTCAAAAAAGCTTTTCTTAACGTCTAAATGCATAGTTTTTT
>BMAU01018419.1:0-166144 GCA_019973935.1 Trichonephila clavipes
CTTTGATTCATTTGCATATCCCGTTTCCTTCTTTTACAGCTGGTTTGAAATATACGCGAATTTGCGATACCTAAAGACGCCCAAGAGTAATAGTAATAAAGTGCCGTATACATTCGTCATAATCCCCTTAAAGAAGAAAATGGGATTTATTCGAAGGTCTAAAATGGCCTGAAATAAATTACGTAACGATATTGTAAAAAAAACCCTGAATTTTTAGTCCTTAAGAATTTAATACACCTATCTGACATTTTAAGATGTTTCCTACGCTAAGGGAAAGGAAAGAATGAATACCACAAGCTCCGCTTTAAATTGCTTATTATTAAAGTTTGACGTAGACATTTACATACCTAAAATTCCCTACAGCTCCCCCAATTCCGGCTACGGACTGAGGAAAAAAACACATGCGTGGAAAAACCTGGCCGTGTGTTTTACTTAACTACTTAGACATTGTAACATCATTTCTTGCTTTACAGACGTCTCGCTGCTTTCTATACAATGATCAGGGTCAGCTACCCTGAAGTGAGAATTCTTTTAATAACATTTTCTAAGAAAAAAACATGAACATTATGCACAAATACATTTTCACATTTCACAAATCATTTTACAATACATCAATTAAAACATCTGGCTCTTTAAAAAAAAACTCCCATCCCATACGTGCTGCGCTTGTTAATGTTATTGTTAGTATTACCTAACTACGCCACGTCCCAAGCCACCAGATGCGAATTAAAAATATACATATACATAGGCTTAATGATATACAGACATACATACAATTTACAATATATATAACAAACAATGCTAGATATTTCTGCAGAACCTTCAAGTCAGAAATTGCAAACAAATGTTCACAAACAATTGTTTCCACATTTTGGAAAAAAATTAATATACCAGAGTTCATTTTTCTGACTTGAAAAATGCACACATCTTAGTGTCAACTCTTGTACAGATAAGAAATTTTAAAAAAATCTTGACTTTGCAATGCAAAAACACCTGACTGCTTGCCAGCAAGAAAACGAAAAAAAGGACAATACAACCTGATTTTTGTTATGTGCTCCTATCTGTCGGATCTCCGTCTACGGCTTCCATACTGAGGCTCTGTGGTAGGATGTCGATCCCCATACTCCTCTGCTCCTCCGGTAGTCCGTCTGGTTCTTTAAAGTGGCTCCTTAGATAATACGGGGAAGGTCTCGCGCGCGCGCGCTGTTGTTGTTTTCTTTCTAGACCAGACCGGTCTCCTCTCTGTTGCACTGTGTCCTCCGCTATCTTTTGTCCTGGTCTCTCGCGCCTTGCCAAACTCCACTTTTACTTCTCGACTGCTCTCCTCTTTAGGTGGACTGAGCCTCCTCATCTGTCCTTGATTCGATGTTCCTGGAAGTACCTCATGCTCCTGCGAAGGGTGTGTATTAGTGTCCTTCCTCACATTTTTACGTGATCTAGAAGATACTGACGATGGAACCCCTCTCTTCAGCCCCTGTGGTGGTACAGGCACTTTCCTTTTATTATGTTCATTGTCAGACCATTTAAAGGATCTTTTTCTACATATTTTTGTTCTCTTTCTCTCATCCCTCTCTGCCATGCCCGTCGACTCTACGGCTTTACTCCGTTTAATTCTCAGATCCTCCAATCCGGCATTTCCCTTATCCGATTTACAACTCTTATTCTCATTACCCGAGGTTTTTCTAGAACATCTGGATTTTTCCGAGTTCGACCTATTAGACCAATTACTTGATCCCTTTCCCTCATATATTGCCTCTTTACTACTATCATAACTACTTGTGTCATAATTTCTCGGATGATAAATCCGTACTTGGTCAACATTTACACACTGTGACCTTTCTTCCTCTTTTTTCCAAATGGTCAACTTATTTTTAACTTCCAACACTCTGTATGGCTCTTCAAATTTAGGCATAAATTTTCCTACAACTCTCCTGCCCGCTGCACTAAGAAAATGAATTTGTACCAAGACCAAATCATTGCCTTGATGTTAACCGCTCTCCTTTTTCGATTATAGTATTTCTCCCACGTCTTATGTTGTCTCTGCATATTCTACCTCGCCTCATCAAATAATTTTTCAATATTGCCTCCCACATATTCTGCACCATCCATCCGTTACCAGTACTAATTTACGAAAAGGCGTGATAGTTTTTCTATCTAAGAATAATTCAGCCGGAGTTTTACCATTAGTTTCATTAACTGCTGTACGTAACGCGAAAGAAAACTCATGGACTAATCGGTCCCAGTTATCGTGATTTTCCTCTACAAAACTAGCAATCATCTGCACTAAAGTGCGGTTTACTCTTTTCGTTAAATTAGCTTGCAGCCGATACATTAAAGTTTTAATATGTTTTACGTCCAACCTGTGACTTAAGTGTTCGAAGACATCAGATATAAATTTGGGACCATTATAACTAATCAAAGAAATAGGAGTTCCATATTGCGAAATATAATTTTCTAAAAGGGCCTTAGCTACGGCCTGGACCGAAGCTTTTCGTAAAGGAATAAGCTCACTCCACTTAGTGAAGTGGTCAGTTATTACTAAGATAAATCTACATCTTTCGGGTCGGGATGCTGGGTAGTGGCCTAGTAAGTCTAACGTCATGATGTCATTGGGGTAATTAGATACTATCGGAATTAATCGACCAGCTGGTAGCGCGTTTTTATAATTAAATTTTTGACACTGGTCACAGGTTGATACATATTTAAAAATATATTTTCTTATATAGGGAAAATAACACGTAATTTTAAATATGTCTTTTTCTTTCCTAAATGGCCTGCTAATGGTTGATCGTGAAATTCGTTCATTATTGCGTCGCGAAGAGATTGATGAATGTATACTCTGAGTTCCCCAAGAGTTGTAGAATACTTCGCGCAAAAGAGTAAACCATCAATTAGCTTAAAATCCTGGGACGAACCCTCGCATACATTTGCATTCACTGAACTATCGTCCGAATTTTCCAAATAACGATAGATATGTCCTAACTTAGGATCTTGCCGTTGTTCTTGAATTAATTGTTCCTTGGAGTTCAAAGCTAAGGCTCCAAGAGCCGCGCATGAAATTTGCGATCCTTCAACGCTGTCCACCGGATTCCTAGATAGTACGTCCGCGACTACGTTCTGGGTACCGGGGCGATGTTCCCATTCAATGTTAAACTCCGACAGCTTAAGCGCCCATCTAATCATTCTACTAGATAAATTTTTCCCATTCGTGAGTTTTGTTAACGCGCATGATCCGTTATGACCTACACCGGCAGTACCCCAAAATAAGTTCGAAACTTATTCAACGCCCATATCACCGCCAGACACTCACGTTCCGTAACAATGTAATTTCTTTCGGCCTTGTTCAGGTTTCGAGACGCGAATGCAATAGGTCTTTGATTTTGATTCAACACCGTGCCCATTCCGACTCCACTAGCATCCGTAAATAAGTTAAACTGCTCCTGAAAATTTGGCACCGCCCTGAAAGGCCAAATGGCATGTAGTTAAACGCAAAAGTGCCATTTCGTGTAATAAACGCGGTTCTGGATATCTCTAGGATTTATGGCCAATTGAAAGTAACCCGATTTTAAATCGAGGGTTGACATAATAGTCGTAAACGGAATGTTTGTGAGTAGATCATTTATCAATGGTAATGGATATCTCGGATACTTAGTAATCGAATTCAGCTTGCGGTAGTCAATCGCGAATCGATACGCCTCTGGAGAATCTGGATTGATTCATTGATTGAATATTAACGTCGCACTGTTCAGCTACACGAGGGCTTTTGGCGACGGACCACGTAATTTTGATCCATGGTCAAGTGACGTGGACGACACTTGAGCTGGAACCCCCTCTCATAACTACCACACTACACCAATGGGAGGACGTTTCAGCTCTCAACAGATTTAACGTGCACCGCTGCCCTACACGGTGGGTCTTTAGTGGTACTGTTCTCGAACTCGTGACAAGGCAAGCCACGATCCGATACCCTTACTTTTCGGCTACCGAGGCCACCTGGAGAATTTGGAGGAAGACCGTTATTTTTGCATGTTATTACTACTGGTGACGCGTATGGGGATTGAATAGACCGAATCGAACCCTCTAACATTTTCTCAATGTGATAATCGATTATTCCCTGCTTGACTCTATCATAACGATAGGGTCTTGACACTACTGGCCCCTGGTCTCCAGTATCGATTTCATGATATAATACATGAGTTAACCCAGGCTTGTCTGAAAATAGACCATGAAAACTATGAAATAAATCTTGTAATTTTTGTTTCTGCCTGTCACCTAGTTTTGTATTGAATAGATCGATCTTGACACCGGCTTTTCAACTATTGGCAACGGTTTAATTTGGTCATCTGGAATGACTAATGATTTTTTATCGAAATCTAAGGTTAGTCTTGAATCCTTCATAAAATCATTCCGATAATGCACTGGTATTGCATATTATCAAGAATATGAAATTCCCAGGTTTTCTGAAATTCTCGGATCCGGATCTGTGATTCAACCCGCCTTAAGTGGCAACAAGGGGCTCCTTGGGTCGTTACTACTTTGTCTTTAGTCTTTTGACGTGGTCTATATGAAAAGTATCTGGGGTAGAGATCTTTAGATATAAATGATTTTTCTGCCCCTGTGTGTCATAGGGCTGTGATGAACGTTTCGTTCAAAAGAATGGGAACATGAGGAAGATCCACGGGTGTCATCCTTATTGAGGAAATTCTAATAGTACTTTTTTCTATATCCGGAGCATTTGCTGTACTTTGAGATCGATCATCTCCAGACTCGCACCAGTCGCTTGAAAGTTTAAATACCTGTTTTGACCATTCTGACCCATAAAAGCCCCGTTCCTCGAACCACCTTGTCGACCGCCGTGATTATTGAATCTATGATCAGATTGATCACTTCGGCGTCGACTATCGAATCAGCAAATAATCACTAACACCTTGACCCCAAATCTGTTGGATTCCCTCTGCGGTCTGCAAGAAATTACGTGGTCCGTCGCCAAAAGCCCTCGTGTAGCTGAACGGCGCGACGTTAATCTTCACTCACTCACTCACTCACTGCGGTCTGCAAGTGTCATGATATCGGTCGTCAACTCTGGTATCCCGCCAGTTCTCCTGCCTATTCCTGTTTGTGAATTGATTATTCGCGCTACGAGTTGCGTTTCGGAAATCATGACTCGAACCCTGGTCATTCTATTTTTAAACCTCTCCTCGTATTTATCAATTAACTGTGGAAGACTAGACGTAGTCTGCGAGTATCGTACCTCCACATAATCTAAAAGTTGAGGTTCTAAGCGACTGATAATATGATCCAGAAGTTTTTCTTCCGCCATTTCTCTACTTTTAATTGTATGTGCATCTTTAATAATTCATACACAAAATTTGGAAGGTCTCTGCCTATGATTTTGGTACGACGCATAGAAACGTGTTTCGAGCTCCGACCTATTTCGAACCACGGGGAATTCCTCCATCAAAGCTTGTTTTAAGTGGGCGTAATCCGTTGCCTCTTCCTCCATAACCTTATAACCTGAAACATCAAACCAATCTAGTGTCCGTCCCATGAGATAACCCTTCAGATATGCACATGTCAGTTATGTGGGTATCTTTTAATATGTTAAATTGTTATCAATGTTTTCCTAAAAGTCCGTAACGTTTTCCACTCCCGAAAAACACTGCTCAGGGATTACTCGAAAACTAGATCCAACTCTCAACTCGGGGACATTGTGGGAACCCCCCTGGACACTAAGATTGAATTGAAGCAAAGAATTACTACACGACATTTTCACAATAACAAATAATATTTATTCACTTGAATCATTTATCAACCTTCTAAATACAAAAAGGAATCAATATGTCTACGTCAATGGGATTGAACTTGACTATTAAATTAAATCACGAAATACGATACTAATCAACTCTTAAACTCAATACCGAACGGGTTTACCGGAATAAGAGGACCGAGAGATATACGCAATTTCAATTACTAGCAATCATTAACTTTCCACTAACTATTACACATTTACTCTCTCTCATTACCCTATAATTGAAGTTTAAATATTACTTGATTTTTTACTACTTCACCCCTTTCCAGTCGGCTCAAACTTTCCGAATGTAGATCCCTGCGTGATAATCAGCCAGAAACTAATCACACAATCAACTTTAATCTTCTTAGCTCTCCGTCTATGTATTTCTTGGTTCAATAACCTTCTTTGCTAACCTACAGCACTCTCCTTATATACTTTGATTCATTTGCATATCCCGTTTCCTCCTTTTAGAGCTGGTTGGAAATATACGCGAATTTACAAGCCCCAAAGACGCCCAAGAGTATTAGTGATAAAGTGCCGTTTAGATTCGTCACACACGTATGTAGGAAGCTAAAAGAAATTAGTTCGGAAATCAAATTGACGCAAAATTCCCTCAGTTTTCTTCGAAAAAGGGTCTTTTTCTCAGGGTCATCCTGACCCATTCTTTTCATTCGTCCTTAACCATGTCATAAAACTTGACCGTGCTTTTCATCTCTTTTTTTTGAGGCTAATCTCTGCCCAAATCTATCTCTTTCAATAGAATCCGAACTCACTCATACAAATTAATAAAAGTAGCAGGAAATTACTAGAAAGAAAGGGAGTTCCATGCCGAAATTCTTTCTTAACGCCCCCTTCCTCCATGGAACCAGCGCTAAATACTCCTGAATACTCGTTAAAAAATAATTAACTTTAGACCTGGAGCGTGGCAGAAGACTTCTGTTGCTATCCTTTCTCAAAACGGGAAGCAGTTATGGAACCCTTGCTGACCATGAATGCGCTTTCGGTCTTTTGGATCTTACAAAAGTCGAAGAGAACCGGGATAAGCCAGATCAAATATTCTCTTTCATTGGACCACCTCTGAACAAACTTCCGACTAAGGGGTCACGCTTTATAATAAGTTGAATAAATATGCTGAATTTTAAATAGTTATTGAAAAATCAAAAGTCCCGATTTCCCGATAGCATAAGATAGTTCGAGCAAAATAAGAATAGATTTCAAATTCTGAGGAACATTCCTTCTAAGAGATGTAGCCTGCGTTATCAGGGGACCAGTATCAATGATACAGGCCTCCCTAGCTACAGCGGCTTCAGACGTGTGTAAGCAAAAAGTCGTAAAATGTTCTTAATGGTCATATTAAGAGTTAATTTCTACGTTTATAAAATAGTATGTCATTGGCTTCAATCGATATAAATTTTCCGTGTGAATCTGAATCTCAGGACCCACTATAAGAAAGTTTAAAAGCTGGTAAAATTACTCCAAATAATTAGAAAACAAGGAGTGATATGTGGTCAGAAAGCAGGAAAAATTTCTCATTCAAAGCGGTTCGACAAAAAAATCGTTTGAAGTGAAATACAGATAACACGTTGGATGGGAAAAATCCATTCAGAATGTTATTTGCTTGTAAATGAAAATAGCCCCTTCGCCTGTTGATTGATTGACTGTAATAAACGTCACACTAAGAAGCTACACGAAGGCTTGACAGTTGGAATTTTTTAATCCAGTGAAGGAGAATATTAGATTTCATTTATCCCTGTTCTCTTTTATTTCTGTAACAACCAAAAGGCCGAATGTGCATTCAGTCAGCAAGGGATCTGCTTCCCGTTCCGAGAAAGATCTAGCCCATAAGCGCCAGAAGTCTTCTGTCACCCTCCATGTCTATAGTTAATTATTTTTTTAACGAGTATTCAGGAGTTCTCAACGCTGGTCCCAAGGGGGAAGGGGGAGGGGACGTTAAGGAAGAATTTCGACACATCGGACAAAAGTGATAAAAAAACACGATCAAGATTTATGACATGTTTAAGGACGAATGAAAAGAATGGGACAGAATGACCCTCAGAAAAAAAAGATACTTTTTGAAGAAAACTGAGGGAATTTTGCGTCAATTTGACTTCCGAACTAACTTCTTTTAGACAAGACAAAAATCGGAACAACAAGAACGGTTAAACAACAAAAAAGGTAACTATATTTTCACTTTCAAAACTATCTTTTCGATTTTTAAAATCTAATACCCATGTGTTTTAAGTGAAAAATATTTTGTTGCATTTGTGCAATAACTATTTTATATTTATTTATATAACTATAAATAACTGTCATCAGTTTCTTAGAATACTTTCATGTTGATTAACATATTTAAGTGTATGTTTTCGTAGCTTAAATGTACCGTAATCTTTTTAAAACATTTTCAATCGATGAAAATGAATCAAATGAAAGAATATTATTTGCCTCTCGCATAAAATTAATTTCTTTAGTCACTTATGAAAAACTATAGTAGTTCATTTAAAATACAAAACACTGATGAGCCTTTGAGCACTTTCATTAATTACTTGCCATACTTAAAAGGACCCTAACAATAGCGCAACATTGAAAGAAATCACAGTTATATTTATTTGGATGATTTTATTTGTAAACATAAAGCATTACGATAATTTTGTTTAGTAATAAATGAAATAATCTATAATTTCTAAATATTTAATTTAAATTACTTCAAGCTGTGAAAAGAATTTTCAAAGAAATAAAGTATGTTCAATTTGCTTAAAGATACACACACATTTTTTGTTCTTTTTATTGAGGTAACATGTGAAACAAAAACACATAATTTTTCTAATATACTCTAAGACTGCTTAGAGAGAACCATTATTTTGTAAGATTGAATTTCAAAAAAGCACAAATTCTTTTTGTATTTATTGCTATTTTAAGGTAGTCGCGGTAGGCCCTATACCGACAATGATAAATTGAGCCATTTTAGGAACCTGTTTCTCAGAAATTGTTAAATATAAAAACTTCAAATTTTGGCTGTATAATAATTAGGCTTTTTTATTTAAATAATGGTAAAATGTTTCAAATATATTGTTTAATTTTTTCAAAAAAAATTCATCGTAAAAGTATCGCTTTGAAATTTGTGAAAATTGTCATTTTTTTTTACGATAACTGCTACTGAGCAAAATATTTTGGGAAAATCTCCACGAAAGTATCTCTATTATATATAATTACATATTATTTATGTGCAGTAAAGATTGCAAATACTATCATTGATTATTTTCTATGAAAAAGGTACACGAACTTTGAAAACAATCATTTTGAGATAATTGCATTTTAAGTGTAAAAATGCACTTAATTACAAAAATAATGAATTACAATATGTATTTGCCCTATTTTATTAAACATTAGTATCTTCTTAATTTTTAAGCATAAAATAGGAAACAAAAAGGCCTTAAAATGTTCAGAAAATACATATATAGTAATTTTCAGTTTTTTGTTCAACGAGATTTTTTAGCATTTTTTGCATCAATTTTCACAAATTATGTAACAATCTGTGAAGAATTTTTTAGTTTCAATGCATTACAAATGTCAAATTTGACCTTATAACATCATAAATATAATGTAAACATATATCAATATCTAAAAGTCATGATTTGGGAATATGTGATTTTACGACGTTAGAAAAATTTAACTATGGATTTGTATGTTCCCATGCAAACACAATTTCTAAAAGTTTCAAATTTCAAAATTTTCTCTAAACTGTACAAAAGATTTCTAAAAAAGTCAAAAATAAAACAGTTTTTATGTTTTTAAACATGAAATTTGAGTATTTTTATGCATGCAACAAGCTTCTCTCGCAACGACGAAAATCATTACACATCTGAGTTGTAATTAGTTACCTATTATATTGAAAAACTTTTGAATATTAAAGCTTAAAAACTTGTCTGAACAATAAATAAACAATAATATTTCCAATTAAAAGAAATATTTAAAATATAGTGTTTAGTTTTCTCAAAAACATGTAACATAAAAATAACACTATGAATTTTTTAATAAATTGACATTTTTTGTCACGATATATGGACTCCAGTCAAATATATATTTTGGGAAAATCCTCAAAACACCCACAGAAATATATATAGTTACATATCAGTAACATGAGAGAAAAATTTTTATGTACATTTATACCTTATATTCTGAGAAAAAGATGAATACAGTTTTAAAAACATCATTTTTGAAAAAATTGAATTTTCACTATAAAGTGCCACTTTATCACAAAAATAATGAATTACAGCATGTATTTGTCCCATTTTATTAAACATTAGCACTTTGTAATTTATTTTGCATAAAATAGTAAACAAAAAAGTCTTAAATAGCCCAGAACAGCATTTTTCAGTTTTTTTTAACGGGAAAACATCAAAATTTTCTCAAATTCTTTATCAACTTTTAAAGAATTTGTAGCTTTCATGCACTACAGATATAAAATTTGAGCAGAAAGCATCATAAATATAATGTGAAAGCGTATCAATATGGTTTTGATGTGAGTTTGAAATGCCATTAAAAAATACCTGATAATATGTTTCGTAGGTTTTTCTTAGGTTTTCGTAACATTATCATTAGGTTTTGTTGTTGCAGACAGTTTATAAGTTTTAAACTTCAAAAGTTACTCTAAACTGGACAAATTATTTCTAAAACAGACAAAATAAAACTTTCTATGTTCTTAAACATGAAATTTACGTATGTAACAAGCTTCTCGCAAAGACAACAAACATCCCATTTAATGTATCATCTCATACCTTTTTCTCAGAAACTATTAAACATACAGACTCAAATTTTTATTTATATTAATTAGACATTATATTTATACTGAAGTGATTTTTTTAAAAATATAATAATTAGTTTTTTCAAAGACAAACTTTTAGTTCACCGAACAATTATTATTATGAATTTATTAAAAATTTTAATTTTTTTGTTATGATAACTGTTTTATATTTAAATGACTTAACAATATTTCAAAAATGTCACTTCAGTATACACAATTGTATTTAAGAAACATACACACAGTAAATTTACACAATTTTAAAAATGTAAATTTTAAACATGCATACAGTAAATTTATACAATTTTAAAAAAGTAAGTTTTTGGAAACAGAAATTTTTATAAAAAAATCTTACCTTTGTATTAAACTTAATCCAAATTTTTCTTAAATATCACATAATTGTAACTTCAGGTAGTTTTAAAATATTTTTAGCGTTTTTCTAAGCTTTTTAAATTTTTAATTAGTTATAATTACTAATTATTTAAACTAAATTTAAAGTGAGGAACAGGTTTAAATTTAGGTAAAATCACTAAATATTAAATATAACATTCAAATTAAAACCACGCTTCCAAATTTGGCACAAAATTTTTTTGCATATCTAACACAGTTAAATTTGCAATTACTATACTGGTATCTAATGCGTATTAATAAAAATAAAAATTGAGGCTTCGCAACTTTGCTCCAGATTTAAAAAAACAATGTTTACATTTCTATCTGTCAAATGGGCGTGGTTCATAAGCTGATTATTTTTAAAAAATCCTTTTAAAATACTTCTAATTCATATAATGGCTTGTATGTTATATCAATGGAAAGCTCCCGATTTGGGGATTATGGAAATATCAAAACCTCAAAATCGATTTTTAAAAAGTTATTACCCTTCAGACTGCTCTTAAGAGTGACTTGCACGATACCTTCTTGATTAAGATCTGTTGCCCAGAGAAACTGAAAGAATATTTAACGCAAACTCACATTATTAATTAAATGTATAATTAATTATAAAAATACATAAAAATCGTATAATTTCTTTAATATATTGAATAGCATTCTGTATGCTTCTAATAAAGTTAACCAAAAAATTCCTCTATAACAATCTATAGCAATACTTAAAATCTTTAAAATATGCAACAATAAAAATGTCTGAACTAAGGCAGAAATTTCTTATAAAAAGCATTTAATGAAAGGTTTATTTTTACAGAACAATAATAAATGTTGAAAAATATAGGTAATATTTTTTTAGTTGCTCCTAGTAGTATAAAACTATTTAATTAAAGAGATAGCAAAATGCATTACAGAAATAAAAATATGATAAACACAATTTATAAAGTAGATTAGTGATTTCAAACAAAACAGAAATGTAAAAAACTATTTAATAAGTAGTAGGGTTGTATAATCTTGAGTATTTTTAATGTAATATTAAGATACAAATTTAGTTAAAAAAAAATTTAGATTTCTTTTGTGATAGTGTGGCCCTTGTCAAAAAGTTTTCAGTTATTTTAGAAATTTCAAATTATTCTAGAATGTTTTATTGTTCTGTTTAGTCTCAAAGTATTAAGATATTTGAAAAAGCAAACAAACAAGTATAATAATAATATTAATGTTTTATTAACTTATATTTAGAAATTAAAAAATGAAACTACCAATTTAGAGTGTTGTGATTGTTTGTGTTCCTAGTTTTTTTTTAAAAAAAAAACCTTAGAATTTTTGTGAAAGCTTACTTTTGGGGGATATATTTTAATAAATTTGATATGAGTAATCTTGAAGCCAAGATAAATTTTGTTCTAGAAATGAAACTAATAAATTTAAACGAACAATTAATTAAAGAAAATATCAGAAAAAATCAGAAAATTCATAATTCAGTAATTCATAATTTTTTAAATCAGAAATTTCATAATTCAGTCAGAAAATTTGAAAAAAAGATGGAATGTAATTTTTTTAGAGTTTGGAAAAAAATTTAAAGGCTTATAAGATTTTATTGTTTTAATTTTCTAAATATTTCATTGAAAAAATTTACAGTTTGCAATAATAAATAGAAAACTTTAAAAAGTTTGAAAAATTAGATTCGATTAAAAGAGAATTTATTTATTTTTTAATCCAAAATTTATAACTTAATTTTCAAGCATTCAAAGAAATTCCTTCACACTGCTACAGAGAAATAAATTATATTACTCGGCATCGGAAATCGTCCCTCGGAAAGATCCGAGGCTTTGTGCAAGCATCGAAGTTGCAAAAGGAATGGTCTCGACTTTCCCTAATGTAGAGATACGAGATACTTTTAAAAATATTTTTAACTATACCGATATAGAGAATGCATAAGGTCAGAGATCTTTCTCGGGGTTAACCCGACACTACCCGCGCAATGTATGTCATACCCACCGTTTACATTTATTCAACGATCCTTCTAAACCTTTTTTTTTTTTTGGGGGAATTGATAGTTTCTCGGGTAGCTGACTTTAAGACCATACCCTTTGAGGTCCCATAGCTTGTAGGTGAATTCTAAATATATATTTTTGAATACCGCCTCTTCGCGCATGTCATACCTTGCGCGTAAATCGCTGTCAGAGTTATGAATGCATGAGCATGTTTTAAGTCTTCCTTATACTATGGCGTATTATTGTAACTATGATGAAGAAATGTAATATTTAAGTAATTTAATAGATACAGTATTTAACAGATATATATATAGTACAACAGTATTTTCGGTTGAAGAAATTCTGTTCGTGATTATGATGAGGAAGAATCAAATGATGAAGAGTATAACAGCAAGTATGATTCCTCCACTGAAATCGATCCAGATTTAGAAGTGGGAGACGCAGTTAGAAATATATGTTTTGTATGTATAGACACATAAAAATTTGGGGAAAAAGGTGACTTTTAAGGAGACAACTGGTACACATCCACTTTCAGATGAATTTTTGAAAAGAAAAAAAAACACCTATTGCTGGAACAATAAGAGAAAAATAAAAAAGAAATTCCAAAATAAAATACACTCTGTCGCAAAAAAAAATATATGCACCCAGAAGAAATCAGCAATCACGAAACTCGGCAAGAATGTAGTCTCAATATGCAAATGATTAAAATTTCGAAGCCAATGAGACAAGGCTAAGTGTGCTATGCGCATATTAGTTGCGCAAAGAGTTTAAAAGCATGAGTTCCAAACGAATTGAGACTTAGGATGCCTCTAAGACGTAACCGGCGGCAGTACGAGCAGCTGAAGGGGCCGTATAATAGGCATCAGAGAAGCAGGTTGGTCGAATAGAAGTATCGGCCGCCACCTTGGTCGGAGCGATATGGTAGATAGTGGATCACAGAAAAGTGTACCGTCGCGGATAGTGACGTCCCAGGAACACAAATGATCGCGAGGATCGTGCAATCAGAAGAGTGGCCACTTCGGCACCAACAACGTCGCTAGCATCGATTCAACGCCACTTACCTCCTTCCAGACATCCAGTGCCATCAAGAGAAACCATAAGGAGACGACTGACCGAAGTTGGCTTGAGGAGCCGACGTCCGCTAAGACGCTCACCAACATCATAAGTGTCGACTGGATTTTTGCCGACCTCTGTGACAGACTGGAGACGTGTCATCTTCAGTGATGAATCCCGATTCAGTCTCAGTGCTGATGACCACCGCACGTGTCTGGAGGCGCACCGGCCAATCCGGCAATCGATTAAAAATGTGACAGTGTGGGGAGCAATTTCTTGGGACACACGATCATCTTTATGGTCCTTCAAGGCACTTTGACAGCTCGCAGATACGTGGACGATATTTTAACGCCGATTGTGCTACCCATGCTTTCGCCCAGGTGCCATTTATCAACAGGATAATGCTCGTCCACATACTGCGCGACTCTCCCAACAATGTCTTCAAGGATATGACGTCCTACCATGGCCTGCCAGGTCACCAATCTTTCGCCAATAGAGCATGTCTGGGACGCGCTGGGAAGGCAACTGCAGCCGTCCCGAGATACAGGGGAGAATTAACTGCGCAGATGCAAAACTATGGCAGGATCTTCCACAGGGGGTCATAAGTGATCTAATTGAATCGATGCCACGCCGAATTTCGGCTTGTATAGCTGCCAAGGTGGCTTTACTACTTACTGATTTTTAACCTTTTTGTTAGCTGTAACCGCTTAATAAAATGATATTTTGTTCTGAATTTTTAATCATTTGTTTATTTTCATATACACTACATGTTACAAATTTCGTGAATGTAGCTCAATTTCTTCTGGGTGCATATATTTTTTTTTTGCGACAGAGTGTATATACGGTATATACAGCTCTTCAATAAAATAACTTCATTTAAAGATATTTTTCCTGGTAAAAAATATCCAACTGAGAGAGATATTAAAAATTATAGTGAAAAATGATCTTATTCCCTTTTTTCCCAATTTCGCTCTAGCATTAAGAATTTTTTAACTTAACCTGTTTCTGTAGCTTCCAATGAAAGAAGTTTCAGTAAATTAAAAATCATTAAAAATTAATTGAGAAATAATATGACACAAGAAAGGCTTTCAGATTTGGCCATAGTCTCAATTGAATCGAAATCTCAGAAAAAACTGATTTAACCAAAACTATTAACAAATTTGCTTCTCAGGAAGCCAGAAAAGTTATTTTATAGTTACAGTAAAATTTGGCGTGTAACGTGTGTGCCCCTACACAAATTCGCCGTATTCACCCCCCTTTTTTTTTTTTTTACGAAGAAACCAGAAATGCAATTGCGCAATGATCTTGTGTTTTGAAGTCCTTTATTCGAATATTATTCCAAGCTTTACTAAAAATAGCGTAGCTTCAGAATTACAACCCTTTAAGTTCATAAGGAATGTTATTTCTTTCACAGAAACAGTATTTCGATGCATGTAAAAGTCTGATCATTTTCTATGCTCTCCTTTTTGTAAATTTAAAGCTCTCATTTTTATACCTGGCGTATAACGCGCAAATGTAAATTTCCATCGTATTTTTTGAGTTAAAAGTGCGCGTTATACACCGGATTTTATGCTCTAGTTTAATACTTAGTCTTAGTAGAAGGACTGATTTGTATACTTTTCATTTCACTAGATTTGTGCCTTAGTATTTAATTTTATTATATTGTATTTTTTGAGTAAATTCTGTTGTTTTGCATTTATAATTATAAAAATGTTTATTCTTATTCTAAAGGTTAAATTTTTGTTAATTTATTATTTTGTTAAAGCCTTTTGTCGCTATTATAACTCATTTCCTGGCCAAAAAATGAAGTTCTGCTCTTCAAATTTTATTTGAGTTATTATTAATGTGTTTTACTTTTCATTCTTATATAAGTAGATGATTTTTTAACGTCCACGTTTAGTTAAAATATGTAAAGTTCTCTAGGGGGCGGCCCATTAGGTGTTTGCACGAGGGCAGTTGAGTACCCCTGCTTTTAAATCACAAAATAGCATTAAACTGCAACAAAAAGGAAAGATAAATTAAAAGCGAAGGTAAATGAAGCGATACGAATCCACACAAAGACATCTATGTACAGGGAGAGCCTTAAAAAGAATTATCGTTTATCGCTTTGATTTCCCATTATTAAAGTAATCTACATCATCTCTAGGATTATGCAAAGAGAGCTGGGTCTTTCAAAATGAGATTTCTTATGTTAACGGATTAGTTTTCGTAATGCTATTGAAATAGAATAAAAGTGGGAAAAAGTAAAACACATACAGAATTAGATTTATAGGAAAAACACGTAGCATTATTAAAGCTATTAATGTAATGTATTACATGTTTATTTTATTTCTCTTGCATTTCTTATCAAAAAAATAATATCTGCCGTTTAGAAAATCAAATTGAAAAAAAAATGGCAAGTTAGAAACGTTTTTAAGGCACACATTTGAAATAGAAAGTTGCATAATAATATCCACTTTTGTTTAACAATCAACAACAGACATTTTAAGGGGGGGGGGAAACTAATGCCATTATTGTTATAATTAAATATGAATTAACTGTAATTTATTTTAAATTTAATACAAAATTTTCAGTATTTAAATGTGTACAGAGAGTGTACAGTAGCGAAAACTGAGTTTAAAGGAGGGAGCGAGAAGGGGACTTGTTTTACTGTTTTCAACTCCCCCCACCTGGAAATGTGAGAGGGAGAAAATGAAAACTTGAAATATGTGTGTGTGTGATACTCAAATGGGGGATGGATGAACAACAAGTTTTTTAATGGATGGGTTAAAACAGGCATGCCAAACACGCGGCAAACCCATACATAGGATGCGGCCCGCGAAGACATTTTACAAAATTTTAACTATCAATCTTTTAGGTTTTTTTTTCTTTTCTTCTGAAACTCTTTTCTGGTAAACTTTTTTTAAAAAAATGTACAACATATTAACCTGTTTTATCTGTTATTGTCCTTGTTTTAAAAAAGTTCCTCTTTAATTCTAGAAATAGCCTTTAAATGAAAATTATTTTTAATATTTTATTAATTTTTTTCTTTTAATTTTACTATAATAAATGAGTTTTTATTGAATTCTTAAATGCACACACATTTATGCATATTAATCGTTTCTAGCTGTATGGCTTGGCGTTGCACGGGCTATCTCTATTGTTATAAATTTTCCCTTTCTTTCACAAAATCAGAACTTCTAATACTCATTTTCAAAATGACTTCCCTCCCTCCACCGCTTAGCCCAGCGTTGCTCGGGCTTTCTCTTTTCCTCATGACACCAGCATTTCTGTGTGTGTGTTTGTACGCGCCCAATGTGAGTGATTTCTAAAATTATGTCAAAAAATTTCCCTTTTTCGAAATTTGTTCCATTCCACTTATTTTTGATTTAAGACAGGTTTCTTTCCCCTCTCTATAGCCCGAACATGGTTTTTTTAGTGTAAAATTATTGTTCTATCTTCCCCTCCTTCTCACAGATAAGATATAGCTTCAAAATTCGGTGTATGACTTATAAAAAAAATATTGCATTAATTCGTAATGAAATAATAGAAATAATCATTTAAAAAAAACTATATATATTTATTAAAATCAAATTTCTATAAGTAATAAATGAAAGAAATATTAACAGATAGCTATTGAGATGATTGCTTTGTTCTGAACTTTTGATTAAACATATAAATATATAAGTTAGATAAAAACAGTATGGGGGAAAGCCTATATATACGAGGTGTGGCTATTAAATAACGAGACTGTCGTTGTAAAAAGTTTTATTCTTATTTTATACATAATTATTTATTATCGCCTTCAATGTACACCCCTTCTCTATCCCTGCAACGCTCCATGTGAATTTTCCATTGTTGGAAACAGTGCTGGAAGTCATCTTTTGTCAACTCCTTCAATACTCTTGCCGCTTTCTCTTTAACAGCTTTCACGGACTCAAATCTTGTTCCTTTTAATGCAGATTTCACCTTAGGGAACAGATAGAAGTCACATGGTGCCAGGTCTGGCGAGTAAGGTGGATGCTCTAACACTGAGATGCTGTGTTTGGCCAGGAATCTCTTGACAGATAACGCGGAATGAGCTGGCGCATTGTCTTGGTGGAAAATCCATGATTTTTCCTTCCACATTTCGGGTCGTTTTTTTTCTTATTCTTTCTCGCAGATTGCCAAGTACCTCAAGGTAGTAATGTTGATTGATTGTTTGACCTTCAGGAACCCAGTGAAGGTACACAATCCCATGAATATCGAAAAAAACAATCATCATTGCTTTAAATTTTGACTTGCTCATTCTTGCTTTTTTTGCTCTTGGTGAAGTTGGAGTCTTCCAATGCATGGATTGGCACTTTGTTTCCGGATCATACGTAAAAAATCAGGATTCATCACATGTTATTACCTTTTTCAATAGATTTGGGTCATTTTTAATGGCATCCAAAATGTCAGTACAAACATTTTTGCGAGTTGCTTGTTGTTCAAACGTGAGAATTTTTGGCACCATTTTGGCGCACACTTTTTGTATGTTCAAATTGTCATGTAAAATTTGCCGTACGCATTCTTTATCAATGTTTACAGTTTCAGCTATTGCACGAATACTCAATCGACGATCAGACCGAATCAAACTAGCAACTTTTTCGACATTTTCATCCGTTTTTGACGTTGAAGGGCGACCCGGCCGCGAATCATCTTCAACGTCTTGTCGGCCATCTTTAAAACGTTTGAACCATTCAAAAACTCGTGCACGGGATAAACATTCACTGCCGTACACTTCTTTCAGTAAATTATAAGTTTCAGTAGCGGTTTTTCCAAGTTTGAAGCGAAATTTAACAACATTTCGTTGCTCTATTATTACACTAACCATTTTTTCGCCAAAATAAAATAACGATGTTAACGGAAATGAAGGTTATGACTAAACCGTGTTACTTGCGCAAATGAGGCTTAGGGCATTTTGAAGAGAAAGCTTCAATGGTGGACTACGCATGCGCACTTTTGCCTCCGCAGCGTCAGTCTCGTTATTTAATAGCCACACCTCGTATATATATATATACATGTACTGAAAAAAACATAAAAAAAAACCTCGATCTGATAAAAACATTTTGATTTTTCAATTTAATTTTAACCTTTTTCATTCTACTAAAAACATTTTAAACTTTAAAAAAGAGCGTGATACGAAATGGAAAGTCTCTTCCTCTTCAGTTTCGAACCTGGGAACTACCGTTTTTTGAAGCAGCGCTTTAAACAGCTAAGCTGTCACTTACTCCGGGGAAGAGCATTGAATCGAGGTTTAAAATAAAGGTAGATTTTTTTTCAATACGCCATTTCGTTATTCGTTAAAGTAAAAGATTTCTTTTTTCGGGTTTCATTTTTAAGTCAATGCTTTCAAACTTCATATATCGATTGAAAACATCGGTAATTTTTAAACAAAAAACTTTTTAAAAAAGTAATGTTTACATCATTATCGCAAAAGGGAAAAAAATTGAAAAACCACATTGTTTTTTAACCGTAATTTTTAAGATATTTAATCAATCTTTGTACAGATTACGTATAATATTGTTCTACACGCGGAAAAATAGTTTCTTGAGATTATTTTTATTAATAAAGAAGTTATTAGTTATATATTTTAAAAAAAATTTTGAGTATTTTTTTAAAAATCGTAAAAAAAAAAACCAGTTTTTGATATTTAATTTTTTAAATGACTGATTATAAGAGAGAAAAGCATGAACTTTTTTTAGTGAAAAATATTTTTTTCATTAACGCGAAAGAAAGTTCAAGCACAACAACTTATAATTCGTATTCAAAAAAAGGAACCGATTTCGACTCATTTTAAAAAAAATCGTAAAAAATACAAAATATAATTATTTTGTAAAATAAATTATAGCATATCATGGCGAAATAAATGATCTTTACGAATTTGTAATTATTTTTTGTGTGAGTTTCATGAAAAAAATTAGATCGTGTTTTAAAAACGTCTGAAAAAAAAAGAAGTTGAAATTAAATTGAAAGTTATATAATTTTTAAATAAGTTTATTTATATTCAAAGTTTCGTTGTTTGATAAAAACAGAATTTTTAAGGCGAAGTAAATGAAGTAAACGATCTTTCCGATTCTCGACTCGACAGAACGCGCCACGTGCATAATAAACTACTAATTATACGTTTAAATGCGTTTTAAGGTTTCTAATTAATATCTTTTTAACTAATTGGAATATCGGAACATAAATAGTCAAAACGGATTCCTCGGATCATTCTCAAATTTTTGGTACCTTCGGCGAGTTTCTGCGTCGTGTGGTTCGTGAGAATATATGGAAACATACATAGTTTACCTACGAATTTTAATAGTGTAGACTTGCTGCATGGCCCGGCGTTAAACGGGCTATCTCTATTTTTATAAATTTTCCCTTTCCTTCACAAAATCAGCACTTCTAATACTCATTTTCAAATTCAAAATGACTTCCACCTCTCCCCCTCCACCGCTTAGCCCCTGCGTTGATCGGGCTCTCTCTTTTCCTAATGAAACCAGCATTTCTGTGTGTGTGTTTATACGCGCACAATGTGAGTGATTTCTAAAATTATGTCAAAAAATTTCCCTTTTTCGAAATTTGTTCCATTCTACTTATTTTTGATTTAAGACAGGTTTCTTTCCCCTCTCTATAGCCCAACACGTTTTTTTAGTGTAAAATTATTGTTCTATCTTCCCTTCTTCTCGCAGATAAGATATAGCTTCAAATTTCGATATATGACTTATAAAAAACAATATTGCGTTATAATTAAAAAAATATTAATGTGAAGCAATAAAAAGAAAACAATTCTGATGCTAAGAGTAAAACAAAAAACGTTCATCATTTTTTAATAATAGTTAATTTCTAAGAATTTAAAATAATAAAATAGATTTTTGATTTGCATGAATCAATTAATCGTTACATATAGTTAGCTTAAAAATGTCTCTAAAATGTATTTTGAACCAATGTAATAGACGATGTACTTTTTTAATTAACAAAGAATTCCTTTAGTAATGAAATAATAGAAATAATCCCTTTTTAAAATAACATATATATATTTATTAAAACCAAATTTATCTAAGTAATTAATAAAAGAAAAATTTACAGATGGCTATTGAAACGATTGCTTTTTTCTGAACGTTTGAATGTTTGATTAAACATATAAATATATATAAGTGAGAAGAAATACAGTATGGGGGAAAATCTAGATATATATACTCGTATTTATATATACGTACTGAAAATAACATTTAAAAAAACCCGATCTGATAAAAACATTTTGATATTTTATTTATATATTTATATAAAAATGCAACAAAAATAGTGCTTAAATATTTCTCGCAAAAAGAGAAAAACGAAAGTATTTTTGAAAAATTAAAAAAAAAAAAAAGTTTTGATATTCAATTTTGCCAAAGCTGGTGAATTTCAATTTTTTTTTTAGGCACACTTTCTTTTCTAGTGTAACCTTTCATCAAACGTAGAGGTCCGAGTAGAAAAAGAGTTTTCTTGCGCAAAACAGGTTTTCCTGCCAAACTCAGAGCTATTGTAAAAAATTGATTTTTTTTTAAAAGTTTAAATTTGTTTTTGGGCTTCATTTTTAAGTTAATGCCTTCAAACTTCATATTTCGATTGAAAACAACGGTAATTTTTAAACAAAATATTTAAAAAAAGTAATGCTTACATATTTGTGTCAAAAAAGGAAAAAAAAACGAAAAACAAATTTTTTTATTTAAAAACTGTAATTTTTATGATATTTTAACAATCTTTGTACAGATTACGTATAATATCGTTCTATACACGGAACAAAAGCTTCGTGAGATTATTTTTATTAATAAAGAAGTTATTAAGCATTTAAATAAAATTTTGAGTATTTTTTGAAAAATCGTAGAAAAAACAGTTTTTGACATTAAATTTTTTAAATGACTGATTCTAGAAGAGAAAAGCGTGAAATTTTCTAGTGTAAAACATTTTTTCAATAACGCGAAAGAAAGAGCGAGCGGAACAACTTAGCATTTTATATTTAAAAAAAATGAACCGATTTCGTGACTCATTTTAAAAAATTCGTAAAAAATACAAAATATAATTATTTTGTAAAATAAATTATAGCATATCGTGGAGAAATAAATGATCTTTACGAATCTGCAAGTATTTTTTTTATGAGTTTCATGAAAAAAATTAGATCGCGTTTTAAAAACGTCTGAAAAAAAAAAAAGTTCCGAATTTTCCCCTGTAGGTGAGAAATGGTGATAATTATGCGTTTTAAAGTTTTTAATTAATATCTTCTTAACTAATTGGAATATAAATGGTCAAAACTGATTCCTCAGATCATTCACTAAATTTAGGTATCTTTGGCGAGTTCTGCGCAGTGTGGTTCGTGAGAAAATATGGAAACATTCCTACATAGATACGTTTGTTTACCTACGAATTTTAAAAGTGTAGATAGATCGCACTACGATTAATCGTTTGTGTGCGTCTTTTATTCCTCTTTGGAGTTTCCAATCAGCGAGAGGTGAGTAGTGTGACGTCAGAGGCAGTCGAAAATTTATTTTTTAAAATTTAAATACCCCAAGATGACCAAGACAAAAGGCAGTTCACTCAACTGATATTTGCTCAATCGCTTGTAAAAGAAAATGGATTTTTGGTTGTTATTCATATCAAACTAAAAAGTTATTTAACAAAAATATAATCAAACTTTAAGAACAAAGATGAACTGAAGATGAACATCGTAATTTTCAAGAAAAATGGAAATTGAATTATTTTTATGCCCAAAACAAGAATAAAATATTGTGCCTGTTATGTATAAAAACTGCAATTCAGTTGCTAAGGGATATAATTTTAAAAGGCACTATGGACACAAATCAGAAAACAAACTATGACTAATATGTTGCGAAACATTGTGAAGACGAATTGTCCAAATTGAAATCAACTCTTCAAAAAGGAGGGAGGGAAAAATGATTCACTAAATTTGCTGAGTTATTGAACAATAACTTCGCACTGTTCAGCTACTCGAGGGCGTTTAAAGACGCACCTTGTAATTTTGAACCATGGTCAATTGATGAGGACGACACCTGAGCTGGCACCCTCCCTCTCCTAACTTTCACATCACACCACACCAATGGGAGAATTTTGAGAGGAGCACTCAACATTTTTGACGTGCATCGGTCCCCTCTACATGGCGGATCTTCAACGGTACAAGGCTCATACTCGTGACTAGAGTCGGTTACCTTAACCATTAGGCTACCGTGGGCATCTAAATTTCTTGAAGGCAATACAGCTGCATTAAAAACTAATTACATAATATCCTTTTTAGTCGCAAAAACACAAATTGAAACTATTTACTGAAGAAGAATTTAATAGTGAATGCTTAATTAAAGCAAAGGAATTACATATTTACTCGAATCTAAGCCGCACTTTTTTCCATTGTTAATGTTACTGAAAATTGGGTGCGGCTTAGAATCGAAAGAAAAGAAATTTGTTAGATGGGGTGTTTAGAGAAATTATGGGTTCATGTATGCAGTTAAAAGTTTATAATACTGACAAAATAACAAATTTCATTCACTTCTTATTAGTTATTCTTTTAAACTGTATTTTAATTTCATAAAATTTGATGCCGATAAACCATTTTACACTATTTTCCTTTTTCTCAAAAACTTGTTGAGAATTTGGAGTGCGTCTTACAATCAATGGTGGCTTAGGTTCGAATAAGTACTGTATCATGTACGACACAAATGAAACAGTTTTAAAAGTGTAAGTTTAAGTCGAAATGCAGTAACTAGCAGAGCCGATGAAACAGTTGTGAGAATTATAGTCAAATCGAGTCATGTATTATGTCATGTATATCACATATTTTATGCACTTTTAGAAATTTTGATGAAGTGTAAGTTATCCTTGGAAAAATGGATTTGTCTTGCAACTGATAGAACACCTACCAAGGAGTTACTAAAGTATTACTAAAGGAGTTACAAGATTAAAAGAAACAAGCAAACATTATGACAATAATAATTTTAAACATTTTCATTGTATTATTCCGTAGCAAGTACTGTTCTTGGATATTGGACATGTTTTAAAATAGTCAGTAAAATTGTAAACTATATTCGATGCTTAAGTTTATATATATAAATTTTAGCATCGTCGATTTGCTTCATTTGAAGAAAATTCTGAATGAGAATTTATCGGTGAACCTTATTACTGGAAAGTTCGATGGATTTCGAGCCATAAAGTGTTAAAGCAATTTTTTAAATTGCTGGAAGAAATCATTATTTTCTTAGAAACAAAAAAGTTATGAATGTGCTGAATTAAAAGATGAACATTGCGTAGAGCACCTGGCTTTCTCAATTGATATTACAAGTCAGCATAACTTAAGCTGCAAGGCAAAAATCTTTTGGTTACAATGCCATTTGATATTATTAATGCTTTCAAGCAAAAATTATTATAGACAAATTATTACAAACAAAAAGAGAAAACTTATCTCTTTAAAAACTTTCAAAATCTATTGATTAACTCATTTAAAATAAAATTTACTGAATATTCTAACCAAATTAAATTGTTAGAAATAGAATTCGATCGAATATGTTTTGATTTTAAAAATTTTGAATTACAATTTCGTTTCTTAACTTCACGTCTATGTATCGATACTGAAATTGTTGATGATAACTTACAAATGGAATTAATTGAAATCTATTCTGTTTCTTTGCTGAAGAAAAAATGTTTAGAAGTTGAAAAATAAACTCTAGATTTTTATACATATTCCTCTGCAGATCGGTTTCTTAATATGTTATCCTTTGTTAAGCGTATAATGGTTATGTTCAGGAGCACATTTCAGGTTAAATTATTAACATTTAACAACATTTCATTTCCTACTATTATAGCTCACTCTCTCTATATATTTATTTATTTATATATTTATCTTGTACAAATTTTTTTTTAATCATTAATAAGATACTTTCCCCATTCATCCAATCAAGTTCAAATAAATTTGTTTAAACTTGTAGTGGATGAGACTTGATGTTAATAGAGTTTTTTTAAATACTAATTAATTAAATTAAATTAATTACTGGTTTTTAACGCCCACTTAGAGTCGTCTCTATAGTTGCAACCATGCAAGTGTTAAAACCAAGACGAAAGTTGGCGTCGAAAACCTGTTTTTCAGCCAAATCGGGTTGTGCATTGGTACAACAATGCAGACTAATCATGCTCTTTTTCCAATTCCTACTATTAGTTCACTCTCTTCCTATATTTATGTATCTTATTCAAATTTTTAATCATAATAAAATATTTTCTATTCATCCATTCAAAGTAGGAATTGACTTAAAATTTTTTTCTTGTATTACTCGTTTTTAAAAATTACATCAGCTTAATATGTTCAGCCAAATTTTGATGATTTGCTTTGAGAACAAAAAATGATTTCAAATATCTTCCAAAAGAAATATTAAATTGTATTTCGTATGATAACTTTTATTTTTGTCGTTTTGTGAAACAATATGAAACATGAACAGTTTAAAAACTGAAAGGAAATATGAAACGATTATGTATGTATAATCTATATAAATAAAAATGTAATGTGTGTTTGTTCAAAGCCGCTAATCTCGGAAACTACTGGACCATTTCCTCTGAAATTTTGACATAACGTTGCATTTGAATCCTGACGGGTTCTTACGTACTTATTATTTCGCAATTCTTTGTAAATTTTTTAAAATTGAATTTTTAAGTGATTTTCCAGTGTTATGACGTCATATGATGTCCATTTTCTCTCTAAGTTGAAAATATATATTTTACACGCAGTTTTTCAAGATTATTACATATTTTTATTATAGCTATGTTTATCGGTTGGAATGTTTATCCAATTTTTCTATTCTTTGATATTTATAATTAGGATTATTTTTCGAATAAATCATTTTTTAATGATTATTCTTCTAACTATTAAAATTTTGTTTTGTTGTTTTGGCAACATTTAGATAGTATTATCGCGGAATGTTTATGTGTGTGATTTTGCTTACAAATTACAACTTACATTTTCGGTATTTTCTCGGATTATTCTCAGTATTTACTTCTTTAGAATGCGAACATAATAATTTTTACAAACCAAAACTTCTTATTGATAAGGGTATTTCTGTTCTTGTTACTGCAATTAACGTTAGTATAGTATTTCCGTTTTCGTTATCTGTTTTAGATAGTATGAAATTAGTATGAAAATGTTAGTAGCAATCTTTCTCTCCCGTATAATCCTTTTTTAACTCAATATATAATTATTGTTTTTTTAATACTTTAGTACTTACGTTTTTTGTTTTTGTTTTTTTGCTTTCCCTTTGCGATGTTTTAATTTGTCGAAATTACTCGACGCGATTGTTCTTAAATACGTTTTTTTTAAATATGTTTTTGACATGTTTTATATTCCTCTGAAATATAAAATAAAGATTTTCTTATAAATATTTTGTGTTTGTACGAAACTGCTTTTAAGATTTAATTAAAATATTAAGCCTTATTTTATTTTTGATATCTTCTTAAGATTTATATTTTATAACTAGCTGTACCACATGTTGCTGTGGCTGAGTCAGGTTAAAAAACTGGTGCACCAAAAGGGTTACAAAAGTAAATAATACTCTAAAATTGAAACAAATAAAATAAAGGGTACTTGCGTATTGCAGCGATAACCAATTCTATTATAACTCCCCAAATTGGCAACCCCGATTTCCTATGTATTGAATTGGCAACCAATATTTGGATGCTTCATTTCACATAATGTCGCCAATAGGTTGCGATAATATGTAAGCACCGTTTGCTTTTGTCAGGTGCATAGCTACCACTGTATCAGCCGTACTAATGATACAAGGCCCCCAAGCTACAGTGGTCCCAAAACGTATTACTACAGTCACTAATATGGGGCTCATATCTGAAATCAGCCCCTAAAAGTGTTTTGATAAAGGGCCCACTCGGAGCAGTTTTGCAATTTCACGTGTCTTTATTTTAATCTTCAAGTGCAAAACTTATTGGCTTCAGTGCATAAAATTGCCTTGCAGAAAATCAAACTTGGGTAATCATACTGCCCAAGCAAAACCAGTGTTGGTAGTAATTACATATCAAACTGGAATAGACATCAGAGAATGAGCAAAACAGACAAATGGCTTAAATACCTGTTGAGGAAGCAGGTGGTCGTAAGATTAATTATTTTTGGTACTTATGTACTATCCTAACAATCGCCAACGTTCAAAATAACTTGCTAAGTTGGCAACTCTGATTTTGCATATTATATATATGCTGAATTGTGAGTCATGTGCTTCGTTTCATATAATGTCGCCAATAGGTTGCGGTTATATGTAAGTACCTTATTTTTTCAAGTTATGCTTTTGCATTGATAGAGTTAGTTCAGTTCTTTTTATGTCAGTTAATGTTAGTATTGTTCTTCATTTTTCAATTTATTTTTATGCTTGGGATATATATACTTTAAATAATTTTTTTTATTTAGTACTTACCTATTATTGTACAATCACCAACATTCAAGACAACTCGCCACTTTGGCAATCCCAATTTTGCGTGCATTAAATTGGCAATCATGTACTTCATTTTGTATAGTGTCACCAATAGGTTGCGATAATACATAAGTACCTTTAATTCTGTTCATTACTATAACATTAGACAGGCCACAACATATCAATTAGACGTGATTTCAAAATCATGCCAAAAACGAGTAGCCTACGAATATGAAATTAATATTATGAGTATTATCTTAGCCTGTTTTATCTTTCTCTCCATTAATCCTTAATTAATTGAATATATAATTTTTGTTTTTTTATATTTTAGTACTAACATTTTTTTTGGCGATTATGTACTGCAAATATTTTTTTACACATTGCGATGTCTTTGGCAAAATTAATCGGTGGTATTTTTCTTAAATATGTTTTTTTATCTGTTTTTGACAATTTTTTAAATTTTGTTTGGTGTCTGTCTGAAATGTGTATAGCAAAATAAATATTTTACAATATATATAGTGTGTTTGTACGAAAATGTTTATATTGATTTAATCAAAATATTAAGCATTCTTCTATTTTTGATATCTTTTTAAGATTTAATTTTATGTTATAACTAGCTATACCCTGCTAAATGTTGCTGTGGCTCAGTCAGCTTTAAAAGACTGGTGCCCCATAAAGTATGTCATGAGGCTTAGTAAAGTAATAATACACAAGAATTAAAACAAAAAAAAAGAAAAGATACTTATATATTATTGCAATAATCACCAACTCTATTAATAACTCGCTAAGTTGGCACCCTTGATTTTTATGTGTCGTACATGCTGAATCAGCAACTAAGTGCTTCATTTCCTATGTCACCAATAGGTTGTGATAATACGCAAGCACCAAAATAATTTTAAACGTTTTTTTTATTTTGGTTTTGGGATCAAAGATAGCTATTTGATGACGTAATATCACCAGATAATATACATAAATTATATCAGTGTAAATGTGTATTTTTTTATTATGGAAGAAAGTATTTTGTCTTACTTCATTCCAGTTATTTTTTTAAATCTTTTAATTTTCGATACGCTCGCACCCCCTTGTAGAGTTATCACGCTCCCAGGGGGCACACCCCATACTTTGAGAAACACTGGTGTAGGAGAGTAAATGCATACAATACTAATCAGTTCCTATCTGTCGAGCATCGCTTCGTTAACTAAAAGTATTTAATTTTTAAAGGAACATTATTTCGTAGTCTACCAGCAAGACTAATTTGATGAAGTTCTGATATTTTGATTTACATTGATAACGTAAGTACTTAAACTTAAAATTGCTATTTAATTTATTTAAAATTTTTTTTCCTATATTTGTCTTCATTACAAATGATTTAATCGAATCAGCAGTTTGAAGAATGGAATGGAACTCCAAAACTGTTGGGAAGGGGGGGATTTTAAAAAAGTTTTGAAACTTTTCTTATTTTTTTTAAACTTTTGTGTTTTATTCTTACATCAATATTTAATTATTTTCATGTAACAGAAATATAACAATTTCATAAACAAGAAATCAGTGACACAAATAAAAGCTCTTAAATATAAAAGTTAATATTTTTAACTAACGTGGTCGTTACTCCAGCAGCAAATAATTTTTCAAGTACTTGTTAATAATTATCTCTTAGTAGCAACATCAGAAAAATAATTGATTCAGGACAGATTAAAAAACAATTTAAAATCAAACTTGGTGAGGCTTTCAAAACAATTCCTCGGACATCACCTGAAATTCAGAGGATTTTCTGCTACAAGGTTATTTATGACAAAGCTAAGAACTAGGCTAAGTGATTAAAGCTCAGATTACGTATGTTTGCTCAAATCACAGTTTTGTATAACTGAGCATAAGTTTTGGAATTGATATGTATCCTTATTTTATTTAATTTTTATCGATGCCAATTAAAAACAATTTGATCTTAATTTTTCCGAAATTTTGATGTATTCCCAGAAATGGCTATTACGTTCCCGAGATTTCCCGGAAAGTTCCTGAAATGGAAAAAACCGGGAAATCAGAAACCCTAGTCTGGTCCCTAGATGTTCAGATGCAATGGGACATTCGAAGACTATACACTTAATGTGACCCAGAATAAATCCAAGCAGGTAAAAACTGGAGTACGTGGTGACCAAAGAACAAGTCTACCTTTTTCTAATTCAATATATCATTTCAGCAGTCACTCCATTTTTATCTGCAGCCCCATGCATGAAATGCGAAGCAGTGAGTTCTGAATTGGTGTAATGATGCATTCTGCGCGAAATCTGTGAAGCGGAATGGTGAGTAAAGACAACAAAGCGATTTCACCAATCGATCTCAACTTCACCCTCTACCATCTTAGCACGGCATTTCCTCACCTCTCCATTTTAGAGTTAAAATATACAAAAAATTTTTGTAAAAGAGTTTTTATTTTAAAATATAGAATTAGATCATAAATATATGAACATTAAAACGTAAATGAAAGCATAAACAAAAACAGCACGGGTTGCATAGCTAAATAGTCGGAAAAAATACATACCCGTGAAAATCGCGGAAGGGCATCGAGAGGGTTAAAAAAGAAATCTACTTTTGGATTTTTCTTCCAAATGTTAAATCTCTCTTATTTATGCTGAAATACAAATTTTATTAATTTTTGAAAGGCAAAAAAAAAAAAAAAAAAAAAAAAAAAAAAATGTTCAAAATGAAAATAAAATCGCAAATAAAAGAAAAACTGTTATGCTGATCTTAAATATATATGTATGTATGTATAGAAAGTGATACTTTAAATCTGTGTATTAATTTCATGAAGTATCAGTTTAGCATTATTACGTAAGAGCTGATAAAAAATACACAATTTTTGAACCTACTTTGATAAAATAACTACGCAGCGAGAAGGTAAAGCATGTTACTTTGAAATGTTAATCCTAGCCCCTTGTTTTCCTCCCAACTCTATATTTTACATTAAATTTAAAAGTTTTAAGAAAATACAAGAATAGAGTGTATCACAAATTAATACATTATCATTTAAAAGTTAAGAAAAGAAAATCAAAACTAAAAAAAGCATGTCACATCTTCAAATATTAAATTATTCTGGTTATTAATACTATATGGATCCCAATGACAATGAGAAAAATAATTAAAAAAAAAGTCCTGCTTCCCCCCTGGAATGTAGATGGTACCCGCACGATCATGCGGGTTGAGCGTTATCTGTGAAAAAGGTCACTCTTGAAATTTTACGAGTTATACATTTTTAGTTCTAAGTTGATAAAAGAAACAATCTTAATTCAACTAAAATTGTTACAAATAAGGAAATTATTGATGAAAATTAACTTTTTTATTAATTCATTATTTATTTACTACAAAAATCTTTTTTTTTTTCACAAGTATAAATAAACATTGTATATTTACAACATGTTTTCGAACTGCTTTCGTAGTTTTCAAATCTGCACTTGCGAGGCCTTGAAATGTCATCAACACATGAAAAAACGGCTAAACATATCAAGCCTTTTATCCTGGAATGGCCAGGATAAAAGCCATGGCATGTACAGCAGGTAGATTATAACGTTTCGATCTTTTTGCGAGTGGAATTACAACACTGTTATCTTCATCATCAGTTAAAAAATTTTTGTTAGGAGGTGGAGAGGCTGATAACGCTTCAATTATCTCTAACTTAAATTTTAAGCGATCCATTTTGATTTTTACAGGAATTTTATTTGATATTGCATCTTGTTTGCACAGAAACCAAGAATTTGTAAGAGCTAAATCAATGTAATGAATGTATTCAAGATACTTTTATGGTAAGGAATGATCCAAAATTATATTTTCATTTCAAATATTCCCATGTGTTTCTTCATCGCTCTCATCTGAACTTGATTCTCCTTCCAGTATGCACGATTCATGTGCTTTGCTCGCAGCATTGTCATCATCCGAGATATCACTAAGTTTTGATCTAAGTTTAATCTGATTTATTCATCAATTGAAAAATTTCTTCGGTGAGAATTCTTCTTCTTTAAAATCCCTGAAAAAGTTTTTGGTTAAAAGTTAGCACAGTATTCCATAAAAAATATTAAAATGTATCAGAAAATTTTATTATTTAAAAATATATATGTATTTCAATCACACCATACTAACTATAAACGGAAAACCCAGATCTTTTTTTTGGGGGGAGAGATATGGAGGATGCAGATAACTGTGGAGAGGATAAAAATGCCATACTCCTCAACAAATGTGTGGAAAAGAAAATTAAGTGCAAAAAGAGAGAGACAGAGAGAAAGAAAAAAAAAGAGACTCACATCTATGGCGACCCCCAAGATAATTTGGTATTATTACATAACTATGTATTTCCTTTTTATGTAGGCTTTCATCTAAATTATTGAATCAGAAAAGAAACTTCGCATGGTAAGTACTTACCTTTACAGCTGCAGTGACCCAAGTAACGCCCAACCCGCACTATCGTTCGGCTCACGAAATCCCGAGCCCTAGAAGCCACATTAATATGATAGAGTTAATATTTTTTTCTATTTTACAATTATTGAAACATTGAAAAAGATGAGTATCCAAGCAATTAGAAATATATTGATCATTACTTTTTTACGACAGATAAGAAGAAAACGTGTTTTCGTTGTATGTGAAAACCAAGTTAGATTTGCCAGCTGAAAGTAAAACATATACTACAACCACCGTATGTTGATAAAAAAATGATATTTTACACCTTCTGCAAACACGCTCAATTGTTGGATTTGGAATTTTTTTACATACGACTATTCCAGAAGCAAAAATGTGTAAGAATGTCTAACCCGCACGATCGTGTGGGTCGGATCTTAAAGGGATGTGATAAACACAATTGGGATCAACAGGCGCTCTTTCAAGAACTAATACAAATGTAGAAGCTGGATAAATAAACGAAAAATAAGAAGGGTAACAGAGGAAGATAGAGAGGTAATGGAAATGTCATTATGTAAAATCAAGTAAAAAAAATATCAACTTCATAAATTTTCTTCTTCCGCTTCGCTGAGATTAACTTCTACTATATTTAAATGAAACAAATTTTAAATTTACATCAGAGTCATAACAGAAAACCTATTTCTTTGTAATTTACCGTTCCAAGCTGTAATTAAAGTCTCAGACGCTACTGGAAAATCTATTACTAAAGCAAAAAAAAAAAAAAAAAGGAGGGAGGGGGTGGAAAGAAAAAGAAAAGATGAACTTTGCATCTCAATGGAGAAAAATAAAGCAGTTAAAATTCCTCTTTTAAATACCGATGAGACTGTGTGTGCTATCTATTAACATTCCCATGCTGAACTAATGGTGTCGTGGATGAGAGTGAAATTTGTTTTTTTCACGGGGAATATCTCCACCCACTTCCCTCGACACCAAACCTTCCTTTCTCAACTTCAAAGAAAGCCAATCGCATATTTCTGTGAACATTGGGTTAATGCATATTTAACTGCTAGGTTACTGCGGTTCGAAAGAGGGATCAAGTTTCATTCCAACCAATAGCGACTTTCTGGATGAGAACAAATAAAAAAATAAAGATTAAGTAACGTTCATTTCTTTTTCCCCTTGTCCAGGAATTGAAATCTTATTTTTCAGAACAGAATCGCTATTTTCTCGATTGACTACGAATTAAGCATCACAATAGGCGCCGCTGCTCTTTTATTACCAGAAAACCTTTGAAACAGCAAAGCGTGGAACTGAAAAATTGTTTCGCTTGACTGGTTTCCTTTTTTCCCCCTGATAAATGTCGGGAAAAATTCGCTTATGTATATAAGCAGAGCAATTATCAATCAACAAAATGCACCGAAAAAGATTAGTTGCGTGATTTAAAGTTGTAATTTACATTTTTGTGTGCCTGTGATTTGAAATGATTGTAACAGTGCAATTAAATTGAACACTTAGAACATCAAATTGTGATGGAATGTATAAAAATTACAAAACAAAGTCGGCCATTCAGATTTAAATCTGATGGGAAAAAAATGAAATAAACTTTTAACTGGAATATATATAAAATCTTTGATAAGAAATAAAGCTATGCACATAATAACAAACAAAAGGGAAGAAATTAATTCTTACGCGTCTATCGATAGCTAGATGTTATTTTTAGTTCATAAAATTCAGTATATACTGAAATTCTCGACGAGTCTAATATGTGTCTAACATTCCAGGTTAAAGGGAGAAAATGACCAAGAAATGATTTTGAAAAAAAGAAAGATAATCTTTCTCTCGCATATAATTATCAGATAAAATTTCTCATTTTGTAAACTTTGTGGTTAGCAAGTTAGTTTTTAATAATGCTGTAAAACACACACCAACAATCCAATCCAGTGGCGCACACAAGGGGGTCCTGGGGTCCGGACCCCCCAAAGTCCTTGATTTTTTTCCGATTGATTATAATTCTTATATAGTACGTAAAATTTAATTAATTACTTGATATTAATGATTAATTTTATTAATTAATGCTAATTATTTATTCAAAAACTAGTTTTTTACTGTGTTTTGTTACCGAAAATCTACAAAATCAAAAGGAGCATGATACAAGAATGAACACTCTCGACCCCGGACCCCCCCTTGAAAAATTCCTGTGTGTGCCACTGATCCAATCTATACCAGAATAACATATGTTAAATAGCTACCGTGAAAATTTCAAAATTTCAAAGAAAATTAAAATTAGATGTAAAACTTAAACTTTTATCATAAAACAAATTAGTAAAATCTATCTAGAAGAATTACCACATAAAAAGACAATTGTGTTGCATTAGTTACAAAGTAGAATTTCGGTAGTTCTCGTCGATTACAATTGAAACATATGTTTCTGAAATATAATATAGTAATACATTAAGAATACACATTTACGCAATAGATATTAGTCCTATGTGATAACAGGTGTCCATTCTTATGATATCTTCTTCCTAAGCTCCACGGCCTTTTGCAAGCCAAGACTGACTCCCTGATCCTCCTCACGATCAGTCACGATCGCCTTCCATCGGTTGATTCCCATTAGTCCTTTTCAACATCGTTGAAGAGGTCGTCCTCTCCATAAGGTCCTTTTAATTTTCCAAACAGTTGCTGTTTTGGTAAGAAAAGCATAGACATATCTGTATAGATGGCTCAGCCATATAATACGTGATGCTATTATAGTTCTCACAATGTCAGTCCCGCCATATGTGTCATATTTCCTATCAATTTCATGATTGTAAACGATTCTTCACTCGTTGCTCTCTTGAATAGGTTCAAACATTTTACTTTTACTTTCAAAAAGGAGTAACTTTTCTTCCTCTGCTTTATTGAGGGTCTAATATTCACTCCCATGCAAAGCAATAGACCTGATTATATATAGGCTCAACTTGGTGTTTATAGAAATAAACTTAGACTTGAATTGGTTTCTGAGGCCCTGAAAACTTCTATTTATTATGATATCAGATATGTATTATTATTTCCAAAATAGATATATATTTTATATGTAGTGTGTTTCAAAAATATTTGTCAAAAATGTTAAGAAAGGTAGAGGGAGCCAAAATAGATTTAGTATAGAAATTTGGTATGGAAAGGCTGTGAGTAAGCGCTTGCATGTACATAAGTACTATCAGTTAAGTGAAAAAAGATCCTGGTAAAGTCAAAGAAGAAACAAACATTATAATGCAGTGGTCTTCAAACTGTGCTTCACAGAACCTTAGGGTTCCACAAGGCATACCCAAGAACTCCATGAACCCCAACATAAAAAGCGAGGAGAAATAAATATGTATGCAAAATTGATTCACGTTCTCTATGAAGTTTCTATAGTTACAAATATCTAAAACTCGCCCCACACCTCTTTATATATACACATATATTTCCTAATAGATTGTTAATTTTCTTTTGTTTGCCAACTCATATTGGGAAAGCCCACAAGCTATGGGTATCATCTCTTCATCGTCCCCGTGACCTAAGTTTGAGGGGATAAAAGATTGACCACTAATCACTTCCATAATAAAATTTGTTTATCATTATCTCAATTTATATTCACAAGTCTAGGACGCTTATGATCAGGAGTGATATGCCATCAACTGCAATTCTAACATATAGCGCAATAAACCACCGAATCTATATTTATAGATGGCTCCTTAACTTACTAGAATCCACTCTAGTATTAAAGTTTAATATAATCTATCTTACCGCTCATCCACGGTGAATAGCTACCAGTCTTTATATTGTCAATATAATACTTGATCCAACTTGATCCGGCAAACGAATAATCTTCGGGCTTCGAAACCACTTAGAACTCTCTTTCTTAGAACTTCACTTAACACTCATAGAACTCCCCTAGCACTTCCTAGAACTTTCTCCTCTTCGAACCCCGCTAGCACTATTAGACCTCCTCATAGAACCTCCACTCGAATACTAAAGCTCCAATATATACACATTCCTAATCTGCATAATCGCGTTCACTTCTTGAGTTGGTTGGAAAGAATTGCCATTCTGGCCCCAAAGATTTCCCATGAGGGTTTTAATAGAAGATGCAATAAAGCCCCGTCAGAACCCCCTCCAAGACTAGCACTATTAGACCTCCTCATAAAGCTTTTAGAGCCCACGCGAATACTAAAGCTCCAATATATACACAATTCCTAATCTGCATAATTGCGTTCTCTTCTTGGGTTGGTTGGAAAGAATTGCCCAAAGATTTCCCAAGAGGGTTTTTAGTTAGAAGGCGGGATAATGCCCCATCACAATTTTTATTTCAGTCAGCATGATAGAAATAGAGAAATGTTTAAGTGAGATTGAGATTTCTCTGAATTGATGAACAAATCAAACAGTGAAATAGAGGAAAGTAATTTTTTTGAAAAAAAAAACTGTTGAGGATCTTTGGCTATTGAAATAATTGATTACGTTGATAGTTAAATACCGTCGAACCTCCAAATTACGAATCTGTATATTGCGAATTTTTCTATATAGGGAACTTTTTCTTGGAACCAAGAACATTTCACTATTTTCTTCGTAAAACAACCTCCCAATAGCGAAGTACATTTTCTATATTACGAACTTTTTCTCTTATGATTCAATTTTTTTTCTTCCTATTTTTTTAGTATTTCTGGGCATTTCAAGTTTTTCTCTCTTTTAACGCAATTTATGGTGGTCTTAAATCTTGAACTGGTTTTATTAGGTGCCTAACTCGCCAAGAGCAATAGAATTCTGCGCGTTCCATCAAAGAAGTGCAACGTTTAACCCCCATTGTCCAGTTCACAAGAAACATCTTCGATAAATAAATAACGTTATAAAATAATATATGTTTAAAATTACTTGTAGGCTTTAAATTAAAAAAACGTCCTTAAAATTCATTAATTTTAATATAATTTATTTTCTTAATGTTGAAAATACAAAGTATTTCTTGGCATTCATTTTTCTTGTTTTCCTTGCAGGATTTTTTCCCTTCTCCTTTATTTTGGTGGGCAAGATAGATAAAATAAATAGTGTTAATTTACAAAAAGGTGTGAATAATTACTTTTTTAATGTATAATTTTTTTTAATTTAAACTTTGTTTTATGTGGTTTATAAAATATATTAAAAGATGAACCTCTATATAACTAATTTCTCATATGAGAAACTTTTTTTCGGGATTTTGTAACTTGGTTAGAGGCCTAACTGTACTTCCAAAAGGTCTGAATTTTGCTGGCATTTTTTACCATTGGTCATCTTAAATTTCATTTTGTTACGTTAAAATTTCAGGTAATGTGCTTCTTGTTCTTAATTTTTTTTCAAATTGTTTTGGCTTCCTTTTTTCACTATTTGCTTTGCCATGTTTGATTTTTGAGCAAAACACTTGTGTTTCTAGTTTGATAATGTTTTCCTTTGAGTATTTCTACATTTTAAGTTTTCTAATCTAGACAAAGGGAAAACTCCATTCGTCTGTTGACGAAGGCTGAGCCCAGGACCGATCCTAGGGTGTGAGAGAATTTTTCATCTTTTCACTAATACTTAGCGTTGAAACTATAAAAAAACTCATCGACTTGCATTAAAGTAAAACATCCTTTTGGGGGGGCGACAAAATATTTTAATTATATAATAAACAAACAAAACCTTTGAAATAAACATAGACATTGGATGATTAGAAATATAAAATAACTGTATTGACTCCGAAAATGGAATTGAATTAAAAAAAAGTGCTCAGCCACATAAATCTCGTGTAACGGGTGAGTGAGTGAATATTAACGTCGCACTGTTCAGCTACACGAGGGCTTTGGGCGACGTCATTTTGAACCATGGTCATGGGACGTGGACGACACCTGAGCTGGCACCCCTTCTCCTAACTACCACACCTCACCACACAAACGGGAGGACGTTTCAGCTCTCGACAGATTTAACGTGCATCGCTGCCCTACACGGCCTCGTGTAACGGAAAGCATGTGTAAGTCAGTTCTTCTACAAAAAGGTGACGGGTCTATCCACGCGCGTGTTTTCTTTAAGTACTAATCCTCTTGGGAAATATTGGGTCTTGAAAAATTATTATATTATATAAAGCTTTCTTCCCCGAAGAAAAAGTGACCATGCAAATTAAGACTTGTATATATAAAGTTAAAACTTTCAGGTTAGAAAAGAGAGGTAGGGTAGACTATTAACGGGAGCAGTGATTAATTAAACTTGAAGTGAGAAGTAGACATTTAGCTGCCGATAATTTTAACATCTTATTTGACGATGTGTCACTTTAGAAGTAAGCTAGATTAGGTACCTAGGAGGTAAAAGCCATTGAATAGACGTAAGTATATTCTAATTTTTTAAAGTCTTCTTATATCTCGCATACCTCGTTAATTGCTCTCCATACTTGATAATTGGATGCATCTCTTAACTTTGGTTAATTTAATTTGTGTTGTTGGTACTGTGAATAAATTGAGTTACTTTGAATATGACTAGTCTTCCTTTCGTTTCTCCCATACCATTAGACGCGTCGGGCAGACCTTTACAAAGACTACCTAATAATTAACTGCCAAATAACATTTCTGGCTTTCTGAGAAGACTGAATGCACTCGTAATTTTCGGGAGGTATAGACGTATCATTCATGAGGAACCTTTTTTTCTAATGTCTTAAACTTCTTAGAATATAATACTCCATTATTCTGGAGAATATAAGCAGCGTTCCGTATAGCAATTCATAAAATAAATAAAAAAAGGAAACCTATTGTATGGCAAAGAAAAAAATAGTTTTTTTAATGTGACCATGTTACTATCATTGAAAAAAAAGCGGATTTTATAGTAATTTATCACTGTCAAAGATCGTTGAACTAAGTAAACAAACCTGGTTCGCTTTGCGGTTAAAATTTAAAACAAACACTACAAGAGTTCCCACATCAGAAAAAGATAACGGTGTTGCTTACATAAATTATTCAAGCGTAAACCTGTAATTTCGCAAATGTTTAGATTCATCGGGATGTTTTCTGCTTAATGTGAATATATGTGCCGACCGTAAGTGTATGGTTGGATTGATTCAAATTTTTCCTGAGTGAAAGGTCAAGTAATTCTTTGTTTGCCACCTGTGGATTTTGTGACTGTTTTCATACTGAGAAACGCGTTGTCTGTCCCGATCCATTGTCTATTTTAAGTTTTGATTAAAAAATTTTTTTGAGAATCTCAAATAAAAATGCTCGTGAGAACGTCCGGTTTTTGGATTCGCTTTTAGACGAGCGAAACTAATTTCCCCAGCCCGAAGAAACTATGCTTCTAGAATCGGCTTTGTTCGATTTATGTATGAATTGATTAGAGCGGGGGGGGACTGATGGATTGGAGTAAGATTGCTTCTAAGTAACGTTCACATGAAAGTTAGAACAAAATAGATTTTAAATCGTACAGTAAAATGCGCTTGTCGCGAAAACGCTTAAGACGAAATAATGCAACGGTCCCGACCAACTCCTACGTATTTCCACGCATTTTTTTTCTATTAACGAAACGAAAATTGCTTACGCAAAAAGATTTCCCTTCTGGGATTTACAAAATACTGAAAATACCGGTCGGCTTGCAATGTCCTATTGTATTATCGGAAGAATTCATTGCAGTAGATGATATTGTGTGTACAGCCCCAATTATGGTAGACAAAGACATTTTTTAGTTCGTTCATAGTTCAAAAAATATCTTTGATGCAGACTCCGACGAAGAAAATGAATAATGCAGTTCCTGTTCCCATAACATACAAAATGAGGAACATCATGAAAAGTTTGCGCAGATGCACATTCCAGTGATGAAATGAATAACAAAATGGACAATATCGAGCAATTTGTTGACAATCTGATGCTAAAGAAAACAATGCAAAAAAAAATTAAGATTATTTTTCCAAAAACTCAAATAATGGTTTGTTTTTTCAAACCAAAAATTGTGTTAAATATATGCATGTATGCATATCTATTTAAATAAAATAAACTTTAATAAACTTAATATATATTGTTGATTCATTGTTTTTTTCTGGCAATAGCACGAAATTCTTTCAACATGAAAAAATATTTCTATCCCATCAGTTTCGTGTTAAGCGATTTTCACTGTGTATGAAAGATATTTTTAAAAAATTATAGTAGTTACCTACCATAACTATTGTAGTAGTTATAGCTAACCGAATGAAAATTTTTAATTATAGTTATTTTAAAAGCTTGTAAGAGTATTTATGCTGTAATAGTTATCCTATGCTTATTTTGAAAGCGATTTGAAGCGACATCTAAATTCTTGGTCTACATCATTTTTTCTAATTCATTTATAAATAAGTTTCTATCTCTGGTAGTTTTCCACCACTAGGAATTTTTTCTTAAAACTAAGCTTACGAGAATTTTGTTTATCGATTATATTTTGAGGCTTAAATTACTCAGTTTAAACTAAACTTAACTGCAAATTATGAATTTACGAAAAGCATGGACAATTCATCTCTTGACTGTACCATGCGCGGAACAATGCTCTTGTGGATGTTGCTTTCAATAACTACATTTACTCCTCGAATAAATTCATAAAAATTGTTAAATTTCTAACTTTTCAGTATTAAACAAAAAAATAAACCCTTTTTTTATTATTATATTACTAGCTGCATGGCCCGGCGTTGCACGGGCTTTCTCTACTTTTATAAATTTTCCCTTCCCTTCACAAAATCAGCACTTCCATTATTCTTTTTCGAAAATACTTTGACTTGTTTCTTTCTTTCCCCTCCGCTTCAGCCTGGGCTTTTACCGAGTGTGTAACTTAATCTCCTCTTTCCTTCATGACAGCAGCACTTTTGTGCGGGTGTGTGCGCGTACGATGCGAATGATTGCTATAATGATGTCATTAAAATTCCCTTTTTCGAAATTTTTTTAACTTCTTTCCTCTTCAGTTACCCCCTGCTTTGCACGGACATTTTTGAATGTATAACATATTGTCATGGAAATTCCCCTTCTCCTCTAGCTGTTAGCACTTCCTCTTGTGCGTACATGATTTCTATATTAACGTCATTGCAATTCCTTTATTCGAAATTTCTTCCACAGCTTTCCATTGTCAGACATATTTCTTTTATCTCTCTAGAGCCCGGCATTACAGTGGCTTTTTTGAGTGTGGAACTATTCCCCCCCCATTATTTATAAATGATTAATTAAAAAATTTTACAGATTGCTATTGAAATGATTTTTTTTCTGATAGTTTGAATGTTTGATTAAACATATGTAAGCATAAAAAAACATTATATATATACACACGCACATATATATATATATATATATATATATATATATATATATATATATATGTAAGGATAATTAAATTAGATTAAAAATTAAATTCCCTATCTAGCACTTGATATATCTTTCTCAGTTCACATCTTCAAGTATCAAAGTAATCACCCATTTATTTCTTCCGAACATATGGCCTAGCCAATAAACATGTCTAATTCCAGATCGTTAGATTTAACAGCCCCCATATGTCAGCATTAACTTTCAAATACAATCATAAAATCCACGATACCTACCACATGTGTTTTTCAAGTGTTATCCACTTGAAACCACCACCATGGCGTGCTTTTTTCCTCCCTGCTCTCAGGGCAGAACATATGTAGAAATGATCGAATAAAGACATTCCTTTTTAAACTTTAATCTAATTCTGTCTTCAAAATCATGAAAGAATTAAAGCCGGCAGGATTTTTTTTATCTGCGAACAGGTTTCAAATCTTAACGTAAAAAACTAATCTTTTTTATAAAATGATTTTAATATAAAAACAAATGCCAACTGCGGTAATAAATGATATGGAGAATTTGACGGAAAACCGAATGCAACGTATGCCTATATATGAAGACGTCGAATTGCCGGAATAAAAAATGATACGGGAAAAAAAACGCGCTAATAATCCTCGGAAGAACATCGCTCTAAACGCCGAGAAGAATGCAGTGTTTACCGCCGAACGATATTCTGTCTTTGCTGAAGAGGCCATCCAGTTTACCGTGAATGGAAGAAACATTCTAATGGACAGAAAATAAAAAAAGAGAAGCGTGAATCCCTTATTCCCCGTGATGAAAGACGCCACTACCTTTCGCCAGAAAAATAAAAGGAAAAAATCTTCTTCACCGGAAATTCTGCACGGTAATATTGTGAATTTGACCACCATATAATAATAGTGAAGTACCAACATTGAAAGAAAAATAAATAAATAAAATTTTACTAGTGAAATAACGTAACAACAGCATCTAGATTACCGTTCACCAAGGGTTTCTGCCGCTGCAAAGTAGAGGTCAGTTAAATTGTATATTTCCAATTTTAGTAACATTGAAATAACTGAGTTTTGCTGAACAGAACTTTCCAAAAAAGAATAATACATGATATGATATGATATTTAATTTTTATAATATAGTTGTGTTAAAGGAGATATTTTCTATATATTTTAATTGAGAAAACAAAGTATATAGAGGTTTTGCCATACCAAATTTTGAGAAATTTTAATATTGTCACGGAGTTCGAAAGAAGTACACAGTTCAATTAAACAAACAATTAGATTTATTCTAACGCTTGGAGCTCGATACAACACTGGACTGAGAACATGCCCAACTGGCGATGAACTCTGCTTTTATACACTTCGGAATATTCGAGAAATACCCAGTATGCACTCTAAAGAATGATCTGGATTCATCTAGAACCTAGAGAAACAATACATTAAAAACGAGAACAAAATTCCAGTCTTTGGATAAATCTGCCGGGGCCGGGATTCGAACCCGAGACCTGAGGAAGTTCAGTCCAACGCTCTGCCAACTCGGCTATCGGGACTTGGTATCGGGACTTATGCGTGCGGCATTGCTCCCCTCGAAAAAGAAGACAGCGCCCCGCTGTCATTTTGTTCAAGGGTCTTTATTCTGGAACGAGTGATGGGTCCTTTGTATGATTCTTTGGGAGACATATCCTCGGTTTCGATTTGCTCGGCGGGATCATGGTACGGTTTCATACGCAGTACATGGACAACTTCTCTTAGTTTTCTTTTTCGTGAAGCAGGATCAAAATCTTGTACTGCGTAAGTCACGGCTGATAAACGGCGTAGCACCTGATACGGTCCGAAATACCTTCTTAAGAGTTTTTCGGAGAGACCGACTTTTCTAACTGGAGTATAAATCCATACGAGATCTCCGGGAGCGTAGAATACCATTTAGTGTTTGGAATCGTAACGTCGACGATCTTTGTCTTGAGCTCTCAGAGTGTGCACTCGGGCTAGCTGTCGTGATTCTTCGGCTCTGGCTGCTATCTTGGTGATGTTATTGTCATCAAAATCGTTAGGACAGAATGGTAGCATTGTATCTAGTGTCGTTTCCGCTTCACGACCATGAAGTAAATAGAACGGCGTAAAACCTGTGGTCTCTTGTTTAGCGGTATTATAAGCGAAGGTTACAAATGGTAGAATTTCATCCCAATTTTTCTGCTCTACATCCACATACATTGACAACATGTCGGCCAAGGTCTTATTGAAGCGCTCCGTCAGTCCATTTGTTTGGGGATGATACGCCGTTGTGAAACGATGATCAATGTTACACAAGTCGACGAGAGAGGAAACAAGTCTGGATCGAAAGACGGCTCCACGATCTGTGATAATTACTCGAGGAGCTCCATGCCTGAGGACAATTTCTTCAAGTAAGAACTTCGCTATTTCGTCGACTTCGGCTGTCGGCAAGGCTTTTGTTATTGCATATCGCGTTGAGTAATCCGTGCAGACTATTATCCATTTGTTTCCATGAGCAGACTTTGGAAATCTCCCAAGGAGATCAATTCCAATGCGATGGAAAGGAGCTATAGCTGGAGGGATGGGAACTAAACGTCCAGGTGGTCGTTGAGGAACGGATTTTCTCCTTTGGCACTCCCGACAATGCATGACATACCGAACGACATTTCGGTACATTCCCGGCCAGTAAAATCTCTTGCGAATCCTGTCATAAGTTTTCGCGAAACCAAGGTGTCCTGCGGTGGGGGCGTCATGAAAGTGCCTTAGTATGTCTGCTCGTAGATGTTTAGGAATGACTGGTAACCACAACTTTCCATCTGGATCAAAATTCTTCCTGCAAAGGATACCGTCGATGAATCTGAATTCTTCGTTTTGGATGAGTTGCTCAAAAGTTTTAATTTCGCAAGGTCTTGATCTTTTTTCTGTTCCATCGCAAGGTTCATACTCGTCGTGACTGCTAAAAATTTGTCTGGTGTTTCCGTTTCCTCTTCCACTGGATTTCTCGAAAGAGCGTCGGCGTCACTATGCTTCTTACCGGTTTTATATTTTACGTCAAAATCATGCTCTTGAAGTCGGAGGGCCCATCTGGCAAGCCTTCCTGAAGGATCCTTTAAATTCATGAGCCAGCACAAGGAATGATGGTCAGTTACAACAGTAAAAGTGTTTTCCGAATATGTACGGCCGGAATTTGTTGGTAGCCCATACGATGGCAAGACATTCCCTTTCTGTGGTGGAATAATTCTTTTCGGCTTTTGTCAGAGTTCTAGAAGCGTATGCTATAACTTTCTCGACATTATTCTGAATTTGTACTAGGACAGCTCCGATACCGTACCCGCTTGCATCAGTATGGATTTCTGTAGAAGCTCTTTTGTCGTACATCCCCAATACTGGATCCGAAGTAAGTGCTTTCTTAAGACTGTTAAATGCTTCCACCTCTTCAGGACCCCAATGAAACTCCACGCCACTTTTCAGCAACGACTGCAAAGGTTCGGCGAGATAACAGAAACCTTTAATAAATCTTCTAAAGTATGAACAAAGGCCAAGAAAACTTCGTATGTCATGTATATTCTTTGGAGTGGGAAAATTTCTTACGGCTTTTATTTTGTCGGGATCGGGACGAACGCCATTACTAGATACATGATGGCCTAGAATCTTTACTTCTTGGGCAGCAAAAAGACACTTCTTTGAATTTAATTTAAGACCAGCTTCCTGAAGACATTTTAGAACAAGTCTTAATCGTATAAGATGGTCTTCAAAAGTTTCTGAGAACACTATTATGTCATCTAGGTAACAAAGACACATAGTCCATTTAAAATTGCGTAGCAAATTGTCCATCATTCTCTCGAAGGTCGCAGGTGCATTACAGAGACCAAACGGCATGACTTTAAACTCGTATAAGCCTTCGGGGTAATAAATGCCGTCTTTTCACGATCCGCTTCGTCTATTTCTATTTGCCAATAACCAGATCGGAGATCCATGGAAGAAAAGAACTTGGCACCTTTCAGACAGTCGAGCGTATCGTCAATACGAGGCAGAGGATAAACGTCTTTTTTCGTGACGCTATTCAACTTGCGATAATCGACGCAAAAACGCCAACTACCGTCTTTTTTTCTTACGAGCACAACGGGTGATGACCAAGGACTTTCAGAGGGTTGGACGATACCTTCATCAAGCATTTTCTGAACCTCTTCATGAATGATGCGTCTTTCAGTCGGCGAGACTCTGTAGGCTCGTTGGTTGATTGGAGCATGATCACCAGTAAAAATCCTGTGTTTCACATTCGTCTTCGCGGCTGTCGACTTGTCGGTCTTCGTGAAAAGCCCAGAAAATTTCCGGAGTAGTTCGGATAGCTTGTTTCTCTGTTCGTCACTTAACTCGGGTGACATCATTAACGAACAATTCATCCGTGACTCCGAAGTTTCTTGCTGGTCATCCAAGCAACCCGATGTGTCGGAAATAACACATAGATGCCCTTCATTTAGTGGTTCAGCTTTGCCTATGCACATTCCTCTAGGGATGATTTGGTTTCGGAACTGCAGGTTGGTAACCCAGACATCACTTTTTCCGTTACGATATGTGGATACCATGGACGGTGTAGCAATATTTTTCTCGAAGAGCAAATGTTTGCTGCCGTCTAGAACTACATTTATGTCTCCTCGGATTTGATATCCTGATACTGTTATTCTAGTTAAAGAATGCGGCTTAAGTGTATAGTCTCTGGTGGCATACAAATTCCAGGCGTCAGGCGCTGTGGAGTCTCGACAGATGTCTTCTAGAACAAGTTCATTTTGTCCACAGTCTATAACGGCTTGAGACGCCTCTAAAAAGTCCCATCCTAGGATGACGTCATGGCTACAATGGGATAAAACAATAAATTCAAAAGGCAGTTCTCGATTGTTTATACGGACACGTAAAACACATTTCCCTATCGGCCGAACAAAATTTCCATCCGCAACTTTCAGCATAACGCTCTTGGCATCAGCAAACAGAACTTTCTTTAAAAATCGGCGATACTTATCGGATATGACAGAAAACGATGCCCCAGAATCTACTAGAGCACGTATCGGCTTCTTATCTATTATTACGTCTAGTTGGTTACCAGTCATCTTGGCGGTCGACGGAGGATTTCCAGTACAAGCGGCCTCACCTCCTTGGAAGGTCGCTCTGTTTAGTTTTCCTCGCTCCTACGGCCTGGCGACTGACTGGATCGGCGATATGGCGACGGGGATCTGTAACGACGTATTGGGGATCGGCCTCTCGTGGGACTTGGCGTAAAACGGCGAGAAGAGTTTGGTCGGCGTATTTCTTCTTCAGTGCCAACGTCGTCGAAGTTCCGTCGGCGGTTTCGAGAGTTGTCAAAGACAGCCTTTCTCTCTCGGCAGTAGCGCATTACATGTCCAGGACGTCCGCAGTGAAACAAACAGGTCTGTTGTCAGCCGTTCTCCACACATCTGTTTTTCTTGGTTCAGGTGGGAATTTCTGAACAGGAGCTCTGTATTTCCTAGTTACAGCGGCGTATGTTGGTCGTGGTCTAGTTTCTGTAGATTTTGCTGACACTGGGGCCAAAACCCTTTCAACTTCGTCTTGAACGATCTCTTCTAAGGATTGGGGATCGGAGTCCAAAGATTCTTGCGTCTGGTTAACTAGTCGATGGACTTCTTCTCGTACGATTGTGCGAATAAGAGAGACCAAATCAGTCTCATCCGTCAGGGATGCAACCGGTACGACGTTTGGAAGCCTTTCAAATCTCGGTCGACCAACTCTCTTCTGCTTCATATCTTCGATATAGTTGCACCATTTGATAAAACTTGCTGTGTCGTTGATTTCTCTCGTCAACAGGGCCTGATAAATATCCTCAGCAACACCTTTCATTAGGTGTGACACTTTTTCGTCTTCTCTCATCAGAGGATTTACCTCTTGGCAAAGTCCTAATACACTTTGTATGTAGGACTGTGTACTCTCGCCTGAACGCTGGGCTCGGCATTTTAGTTGTTCTTCTGCCCTTCTGGTATATCTTTGACGGTCACCGAAAAGTCCACTTAGTCCATTTTTAAACGCTTCCCAGGAATCTAAGGCGTCTTCGTTGTTGACATACCACTGTCTCGCAGTACCGTCAAGAAAGAAATAAATGTTAGCCAGGCACATCATGTCATCCCACTTGTTAAAGTTGGCTACTCGATCGTACTCTTTAAGCCATTTGAGAGGGTCTTCCCCAGGCGCTCCTCGGAAGGTCGATGGGCTCCTCCATTGCTGTAACGAAGGTGTTACTACAGCGGGCTTGGCTTCTTGCTCGGTCGGCATTTTTGTCCTCTTCCTACTATTTTCTTTTAACAGTCCAAATTCGGGGGATAATCCTCTTAACCGGAGGCTCCTGCGAAGGTTGTCACTATTATCCACGTTTGACGTAATTGTACCCCGCGCCTCCACCAAACTTGTCACGGAGTTCGAAAGAAGTACACAGTTCAATTAAACAAACAATTAGATTTATTCTAACGCTTGGAGCTCGATACAACACTGGACTGAGAACATGCCCAACTGGCGATGAACTCTGCTTTTATACACTTCGGAATATTCGAGAAATACCCAGTATGCACTCTAAAGAATGATCTGGATTCATCTAGAACCTAGAGAAACAATACATTAAAAACGAGAACAAAATTCCAGTCTTTGGATAAATCTGCCGGGGCCGGGATTCGAACCCGAGACCTGAGGAAGTTCAGTCCAACGCTCTGCAAACTCGGCTATCGGGACTTGGTATCGGGACTTATGCGTGCGGCAATATATATCTCATAATTTTATCTTAAGATGTCGAATGAGTTAACAGTTACGATAGAAATTGGTGTTTTAAAGTTTAAAAACATAAATTAAGTTTTTAGAAATATGATTAATGTAATAATACTAATGATATTGATTTTGATAAGAAACACAAGTAAAGTCACGTTGCATTCTTTTTTCTCCACTGAATTTAAATGCTTTGCTAATTATTTTATTCAGCAGTAATCTTATTGCATGTCATTTAAAATTTTTTCATTTTGAAATTGTGTTTTGATATACCGGCCCTATATCAGGATTCACTATTTTTTAAAATTTTCCTTATCTAAATTTAAAATTAATTTTATAACTTGAAGTTTATTTTTGGATATTATACAGTGGATGAGGGAGAATACAATCATTATAATTTTGTATATGTCTCGAAATATTAAGAGGACAAACTTGTTTAGTTTGTTATGTACACCTCTCATTGTTTATCAGCATCCCTGAACATCTGTGAGTTGATCACGCAGATTTCTCAGAGAGATGTGTTCAAAATTAAGTAATGTAATACAGTTTATATTAGTGAATGTGTGATGTAAGAGAAACTCAAGAATTTTTGTCTATGAAACGAATTTTTAGAAGGTCACGGAAAGATTCAAAATATTGTATGCGATATTGTTAAGTTACAGTGAATATTGAGAAAATTTTGGTAAATACTAAAGGTGATTGTTGAAGTGAGTCTACTTTTCCGACTCAAAATTAATAAAAAAGAGCACTTATATTCTTATAATTTTTATATTTTTATATTTTATAACGCATGTAAAATAAAATATTGTTTATTGTGTTGAATAGTGCATATAAGTAGTTGTATACCGTTTTCATATTATTAATAATTTCACTTTATTAGTGTCTATATTTTTTTAACTTTTTAAAAAATGTATTTCATATATGCAAAAGGTGTAAAACAATATAAAGTATTACTACGATGGCACCAGAGTAGATTTTTATACAAAATTATTATTTTAACATTTGTATGATATCATGTATTTTTCTATTTGCTATCTTATTGTTAGATATATATTATTTTCCAATATAATTTTTTTTGAAAACAATATCTACTAGCTATGATACGAATCTATTATTTTGAAGGAATAGGAGGAAACGCGAGCTCTTATTCTATATGTCGAATAGATTTGAACAAGCTAATCTTCAATTATATGTATGGAAATTCTTTTTTATCAATTAATATGTTGGAAGTGTCATTACTATGTGTTTGTTGTTATAGTTTCGTTTATTGTATTGCATTTAGATTTTAGTACTCCTATTGCTTAAATATTTCTACTGTGTGTAATATGTCTTTCTAAATAATGTTATGTATTGTTTTGTGTTTGTTGAAAATTGATTAAGTTTGTAAAGTGAGAAAAAAACCACGCTATGACTCCCTTTTAAAATTGGGGGCAAATGTAAGGATAATTAAATTAGATTAAAAATTAAATTCCCTATCTAGCACTTGATTCATCTTTCTCAGTTCACATCTTCAAGTATCAAAGTAATCACCCATTTATTTCTTCCGAACATATGGCCTAGCCAATAAACATATCTAATTCCAGATCGTTAGATTTAACAGCCCCCATATGTCAGCATTAACTTTCAAATACAATCATAAAATCCGCGATACTTACAACACGTGTTTTTCAAATGCTATCCACTTGAAACCACCACCATGGCGTGCTTTTTTCCTCCCTGCTCTCAGGGCAGAACATATGTAGAAATGATCAAATAAAGACCTTCCTTTTTAAACTTTAATCTAATTCTGTCTTCAAAATCATGACATATATATATATATGGTGAAAAGCCTATATTCCTAGTTTACATTCACTAAAAAACATACAAAAACAAAAGAATACTGTCTGATAAAAATATTTTAGTATTTTATTACAATTTTGTAGTTTTTCATTCCATTGTGTTTAGTAAATCATTTAAACATGTATCTGACGAAAAAAAATATATTATACGAAACTAACATATTCATTATAATTTAGACAATAATTATTTTCTTAGAGCTTAAAAAAATAAAAGGGGTTTGGTATTTTCATTTACTCAATCAATCGTTGTATAACAGTAGTTTCCTTTTAAGGTTTTGAAAAAAAGCAACTGATTAAAAATGTTCATTGAGCAATTACTTGTGACATATTGTTATATTAAAAATGACTGTAAAAGAAAAATCTTGTTTATTGATAAAAACATATTTAATATTTAAAAATACTGTAAAATAATTAATCCATATTTATAAGATATATATTACTTTTATTATATTAATTATAAAATATTTCTCTATATTTGGTCTCAAATTAAATAATAATTTAACAAAAACAAAGCTTTCAATGTAAGTGAGAAAATTAGCAAGCTATAAAGTAAACAGAAATGAATGAATGTTAAAAGAAATAAAAATTATATCAGAAAAGTAATAGCAGTAGTAAGTTTTTGCTACAGAAATGAATGAATGTTAAAAGAAATAAAAATTATATCAGAAAAGTAATAACAGTAGTAAGTTTATGCTATTGAAGTATGGGTGAAATAACCTGAAATAGATAAACCGAAAGAAAAAATTAATGATAATAAACATTAACATAATATCACAAATAAGAAATATTAGGAAGCCATCAACAGAGGAAAAAAATTAAATTAGAATTACATGAGGAATGGTGTAATACTATCTAACATCTCTGTAATATACCTAATATAAAGTATTAGTTATAATTCAATACTAAAAAAATTAAGTTAGTATGAACTAAAATAAAAAATCTATCTAAAATAGGTCCCTGTTGAAATAATCTAAAATCAACAACAGTACTGAATGATACAAACGATAAAACATGTTGCTAAAAAATTAATTATTCTAACAATGCTTTTTCGCAATATTTCTATTAACAAATGTAACTCTATTACGAAGAGCACAAACAAATGAGTGCATACAATTATAAATAACTATAGTGATAACTGAATTATATATATCATATATGGGAAGTATGAAAATATATAAGATATGTATACGATCCCCAAAAAACTACATGAGGATAAAATTATCAGAAGCAACATTAATTAAACCATCAGATGTAAAATCACATCAACATTGAATTTTAAAGAAATCCAAAAGGAGATATGAGAAAATCTTTTCTAGGTGCATATTTTTTCAGCTAACACTTTTTGGATCACAAATGATTGATTTATGTATTGCAAAATTGTCAGAAGCAAAGTTAAGTCGAGACAAAAAAAATCAGGTCAACATTGAACTTAAAGAAATCCAGAAGAAAATATGAGAAATATTGTTTCAAGGTCAGCAAATATATCATAGTTGTATCCTAGATCAGCAAATAGCTTTTTGTTAAAAAAAATTCTGATTTTTTTTTATTTAAAACAAAGATGAGATCTTATCGGTCATAGAGATCATAAGGCCATAAACAGTGACATACAAAAAACATGGTTCACAATATTACCAATTTGTCGATAGCAATTAGTTTGAATTATAAGTGTCATTTTCTCTGTTATACTTCAAGAAATATTTTTCTACAAAGATGAAAACATTGAATTAGCTGATGAAGGAAGAATTGCAAAAATCTTTATTTTCAACGATAGAAAATATTATAGCAATGTATTGATATGTAAAAAAGGTATACAATGCATATGTACAATTAGCTAAAAACTACATGAAGAACCGATTGTCAGAAGGAACATTAAGCAATGATGCCTCAAACAGTTTTGAACAACAAAATAACAGAAAATCTTACATACCGTAAAATCCGGCGTATAACGCCCACTTTCAGCATAAAAAATGAACTTAAAATTTAAGGGTTCAAGAGCTTTAAAAACAAAAAAAAAATTGAGTATAGAAAAAAATTTTGACTTCTAGAAATATCGAAATACTGTTTATTCAAAAGAAATGCACTCCTTATGAACTTAAAGAATTGTAATTCTATATAGAGGTTATGTTGTTACTGGGATTAATTCGTAAACTCCTTTGACAGAATAATCTGTTTATTTTTAAAATAAGAATAAATAAAAATGTAGAATAACAATCAATTAATTAAATGAACATTTAAACGTCTTTGCCTAATTGGCTTTCATTATTTTTAAAGAAATATAACGGCTCTGTCGATATGCGTCTGCTTCCCTTACGGTCTCAACGTATTCTGCGTGGTTCTCATGTTCCTTCTCTCGCTGCTCCTTTTCCCGTCGGGGACATTGCCCTCTCGTTTCCTTTCGAAACTATCTGCTGGGGAATGCTACGGGTGTTTGCAGTAGCGCCTTCTACTTCACAATCGGCCATCCTGAAAATGAGCTGACCACAGCGAAAGAAAATCCAAAATGTTGTAAACAAGCCTATAAAACAAAAATTGAAAACAGTGAAAAGAAAAAATAACAAGTGCGATGCTTTCCAGTATTTCACACAGGTGTTGTTTTTCTGGAAGTGGGTCGTCATTGCTGCTCACAGCTATTTAAAAAAAAGCTATAAAAAGGGAAAGAGAAAAAGGAGTTCAGTTCGTTATTCAAAGTTCTGTTCACAGAGAGTCACTGTGGGGGGTACTCAAATTGCAGTCGTAAAATCGTCAGGCATCAGCAGTTGACCACCTCTTCATGAAATCAACAGCTGTGGATGTAAGATGAAGACCTTCGTGTTGACCATTATCTATCATGGGGGTTTGACTGTCTTTATTCTATAGGGTCCGTAGAATTTGGGTCGTAATTTGAGTCCTGTACCGAACTGGGTTCTTTTGATTGCCACAAGTTCGCCTTTTTTATATATGTGGGGTTGTTTGCGTTTTTTATCGAACTGGGCTTTACTGATGTCTTGGACGTGTTGAATGTTTACTTTTGCGTCGTGACGCATTTCTTCACGTTCTTGCATGAATCTTTCTGTATTTTCATCATTTAATAGTTGAATTATTATTTCGTCATCTTTAGTTTTCATTTTAGATCCTGTTAATAACTCGAAGGGAGAATATTTAGTAGTAGAACTTACAGTACTATTTAAAACTCTCTGTAGATTAGGAGCATGCTTGAACCATTTCTCTGGTTCATTTATTGAAAGTTTAGTTTGAACTGGTATGAGTGTGTTATGGATTCGTTCGACTTGTCCATTACCCCGAGGTATGCCAGTAGTAATTTTGATGTGCTCAATTGACTCATTTGGCAATAGTTTTCAAAATCGTGTGATGTAAACGAAGTACCTTGGTCTGTAATTATACGTGACGGGTTGCCAAATGTGCTTTTTTGAAGTTCTAAACTACGTAATGCGTCTGATGTAGAGGTTGTCTTTACAAGATAGATCCACGTAAATTTCGTAAATGCGTCTATAACTGTAAATATATGTTTGTAATTTTTATTGGTGGATGGCAATGGACCTAAAAAATCAATGTGGTATGTATGTAATGGCGTATCCCTTTGGGTATAGGATTCAAAAACCCTTCTTGTTTTCTATTCACTAAAATACAATGAACACACTTAGCTAATACATTCTGAACCTTACTAGTTAATTTTGAAAAGTAATAATCTAGTGTTATAATTTGTTCAGTTTGTGCCACAGCGAAGTGACCTTTATCATGAGCTCGTTTAACCCTCCAACCGGACAGCACGGATTTTTCTGCCCTACTAGAAAGGCTTCGAAAACGGACCACACTGAATTCACACTCACCAAAAATGAACCAAACTGATTTTTTCCTCCTCAAGTAATGTGTTCAAAAACGGAAAAGTAGTGTTTTTCCGAATTCTTCCCCCCCCCCCTCCTTTAAAGGTTTAGTATCTTGAAAGATAATTAGAGACGGTCGGGGAGACCCAATGGGCATTGAGGGGAAGTTTTATGACTCACGGGGAGATCGGTACTTTCCCCTGCAGCAATCGTAAAAAACTGGGAAGAATTTCTTTAAACCCTAAAGTGTACGGAAATAATTGCAAGTCAACGAGTTGAGAATTCTCATTTTTTTCTTTACCTTAAAATTCTCAAATGGAATTAAGTTTTTATAATGTATGTCTAAGTTTTTAAAAAATACCTGTAGTATTTAAATTCAAATTATATATTAAAATATTGAGGATAATTTACTGTTTCATTTTTCTTATTTTAATCAATACTTTCAGGGATTTTTTTTAAAATGATTATTTTGTTATGTGTCAAAAAAATAAAAAAAAGGTTCAAAATTTAAAATTTTTTAAAAATTCGGACACTTCTAAACATGAATAATTTTTAAGCTTCTGTATTACATTATTTGCAAAAAATTTTTATGCATTGTTAAAAAAACCCCTATTTAAATCTTTTAGTTTTTCATAATTTTAAAGTCAGGGCATCTTACATAGAATCCCTTGTTTTGTATTGTTCAGATAACAAATTATATTTGAATTTTGAATGTCTGAACATTAATTTCATTCAAAGAGAACTTTAACTGCAAGCTTATATTTTTGAACTTGAATCTTCAAATAAAGAGTATTTAAAAGCATCTGGACAAATTTACAGTTAACATTTGCCCATATAAATAAATAAAAAGATCCTTTTTAAATTCAAGTTAAAAAAATATATATTTATGCATAATCCCTCATCATTCATGTTCCATTAGTGGTTGACTGAAGAAAAGGTTATTAAAATTTGGACATTTTTATAATCTTAACCATGCAAAACTAGGAATTTTGTATTAGCTCCACTGAAATTCTCCATTGGAATTTCGAAAAAGATATTTATACGTGTCTCACATACTCAGTTGAAAAACATATATTTACCATAAATACTAATAATTATTTGGATATTTAAAATTATCATTAGATTAATTTTTAATATATATATATATTCGACTTCTAATTTTTTTCAAGTATTCCTTAAATTTCATATAATTTAATTAAGTGAGGGGATATTAAAGTCGCACTCTGTCTCTCTTCTCTACTCAACTACTTGAGGGCTTTTGGCGACGGACCTGTGGCCGGGGTACCAGGTGGTCAAGGTATCGAATCATGGTTGGCATGTCTCGAGTTCGAGCCCAGTGCCACAAAAGACCCACCGTGTAGGGCAGCGATGCACGTTAAATCTATCGAGAGCTGAAATGTCCTCTCGTTGGTGTGGTGTGGTAGTTAGGAGCGACGTTAATATTCATTCACTTGGCGACGGACCTCGTAATTTTAAACCATGGTCAAGTGACGAGGATGACGCTTGAGCATCGCTCCCTTACACGGCGGATCTTCAGTGGGGCTGGGGTCGGACTCATGACACGCCAGCTACGAGTCCGTTACTTTGACCATTAGGCTATCGCGGCCTCACAATGTGGTTGAAAACTGCATGTTATGAGTAAAAATATGCTGAAACATTTGATGAACTTATAATAGATTTTTGCATAGAAGATAGATGTGTGATATGCTAAAATGACAATATGTAAAAGTTATGAGAATATCGATGACAATTTTTGAAAAATTCAATTTAAGTTTCAGTTTGAAAATTATTCGTTTTTTTTCGCATTTAATATTAAATAGTTGCGATAACAAATGAATAGTTTAACGCATTCATAGATTAGAAAAAAAATAGTATAAATGACATTGTTGGGAATAATAAGTTTTTATAGTTTTGAATTCAGACTTCTTTGCAGGAGTGTAGACTATTAAAAGGCTGATGTAGAAGTTAGAAAACTAATATTTAAAATATATGGAAAACAATATCTGCAATTCCATGATCTTTACGAGCAGAAGACGGCATTTTTACTTAGTAGGGCAGAGTAAGCATAAGGTAGGAGCTTGTGGAGTAAACAACCAGGCCTCCGCAGTTTTGGCAGGTAATAACTCCCATTTGTTGCTTTCAGTAAGGAATATAAAAATAACAAATACAAAAATAAGTCATGTAAAATTTTATATATTTTAATAACAATGAATTGTGAACTTAATTTCCAATTCTTTGTCACGAGTTGGCAGTAACTACGGTACTCTATCGACCGTACTTCTTATATCTATCTATCTATCTATCTATCTATCTATCTATCTATCTATCTATATATATATATATATATAAAAGAAGTACGGTTGATAGAGTACCAATAATTTTAACGCAATTTTATGTTTCGTTCTCATAAACTTTACTCCTTTTAAAACATGTATTGCCAAAATACTCTCCTTTTGTATATTTATAAAATTTTAAAAATATAATGGTTATCTTACCCAACATTTTAAATCAGGGGCGGCAACTGTGTAGCTAAGACGTGCCAAACCAATCTGTCAGTATCATTCAGCGTGCCACATAGTAGGAAATTTTTGAAATCCTTCGATTCTTACGGTAATATTTGCAGATTTAAAGAACAGAGGTAAATAATTTAGATTTACAGTTTTATTTTATATTAATTATGGATCAATAAAATACATTTATTAACATAAAAATAAACAATATAAAATGTTACTATTTCTTCAACAAAGATAAAAAAAAATTAAAAATGTATGTTTCCAACATATTTATTTAAATAAGAAATAGACAAAGTGAAATATAAATTATTCCCTTCATTACAGTTAAATAAAAATTGTAATGCGAATTAACTCTTTCACGACTCTTCTTTCATATCGCAAAACCAGGGGTATAATGCATGACATGATTCTGAGCATTCAGTTGTTAAACAATTTCTTTGCGGAGTCGAAATATTTTTCATATTAGGAAATATTTTTTACTTTGATATGCCGAATCATAAGTGGAAAGCAGAGTACATGCAATTTTCATTTTTCAACAATTAAATCCCCTAGCAATAACACTCAATTATTTACAAAATAGCTGTAAATTTATCCTTAGAATTATCTTTCAGATTATTTTGTAGTTCCATAAATGTCCATAACTCAGAAGATGTTTGTCAAATAAGGTCTATTATCAACTTCCATCCACTCAAGAATTGACAAATTTGTAGAGTAGTGCTGAGTGCCACTAAGAATTGTACCACGTGCCACAGGTCCATAGATTGCCGACACGTTTTAAATGTTCTTATTAACTAACCATCTCCTATTCAAACACAATTTATATGATAAAAAAGGGTTTTCATTCATTTTATATGGAATTGTATTAGATTCAACCATAAGTAATTTTGTGTATCAAAAAAATTATATTGTTTCGGGGATCCCCTTAGAGCAAAATGAAAGGAATTTGACATAATTATAGTAAGTTTCTCTAAAAGGGGAAACGTTCACTTTCAAAATACACTGCATAAAGTGGTTTTAGGTGTACGAAGTTATATTCACTATTATTCCTAAAATAAATTTTGATATTTTGGTTTTTCGTTAAGTTTTGAAGTTATTTCTTCAAATATACTTCTCCATTACATTTCTTTCAAACTTGCTATTTTCTTTTGCGGCCACGGTAGCCTGATGGTCATGGTTATGAACTCGTGTCCAGTGTTCGAGCCCTGGTACCACAAAAGTTTAGCGTTGAAGAGGAGCTGATGCACGTTAAACACGTCGAGGTCAAAAGTCCTCACGTTGGTGTGATGTGGAAGCTTGGAAGGGGAGTTATCAGCTCAGGTATCGTCCTCGTCACTTAACCGCGGTTCAAAATTACGTAGTCGCTCGTCAGTAGCCACCGTGTTGACTTAGAATGCAATATAAACCCTTGACGTGTGCACTTGAGTTAATTCGAGTGCGCTAAAGAGTTCCAAATATGCACATTAGATATAATTCAAACGAGGTCGCATTTTATGCTGCTGTAATTTTCTCACTCAAATATCAGCGAGCGCCGTCTGCACTCGTGATATTTGACTGTTGTTTCTTATATTTACGATTTAGTCATGAAACATCAAAAACTTGGATAAAATATTTGTATAAAAAATTAAGGGAAAAGAAATACTTAGATTTTATAAGCAAATTACTAGAAAATATGTTAGGGAATATTTACAAGATATTTCACGACTCTATCTTGAACAGGAAAAACGCCTAAGGGATTACAATACTCTCTCATCTTCAAAATTAAAAATCTGAGAAAACGACATTTAAAATTTGTAAAGGCATAAAAAAAATTCCAATGCCTGTAAAGCTTTAATTTTTTAATATGTTACTATCCAACTTATTTTCTACATGAAAATTCTACTTGAAATATATACATATGACTGAAAATATTTTTTTGAATTCAAAATTTTCTTCGACATAATATTGATAACAATTGTTAATTTGATCAATTATTCCGTTTTATCAAAACCTTATATATTCTCAAGAGTTTTAAATGCAAAATATTTATACAGAAAATAGTAGTGATACAAACGTAATCCAGAAATCACCAAGATTGTAAATAACATTTTTTTTCTCAGTTCCCCATCGTGGCAGGTAAGCAAGTTTAAGTTTTTGTTGCATGACTTTAAAATACTGTAATGTAGTACTACAATATATTTATTATGATGTAGTTTGTGGTACGTCAGGCAAATATTTAGTTCATTCTGCAACATTTGCATTCTGTAGTCTAATTGTAATATCACCTGAAAGCTGGATTTTAGATTTACCATTTTCAGTCATATTCCATCCCTTTCAAGTATTATTTATCACAGTAGCCTGCGTACATTTTGGTCATGGCATTTTTCAAAAGGAAAAAAAATAATGAAAACAAAGTAAAGAGCTTTTAAATTATATAAACTATGTGTCAAAAAATATATTGGTCTTTAAATCAATCTTAATTAAGTAAATGTGAGAAAACTCAAAAACTTAAAAACATAAGCAAACAGAAAGGATTTTAGAAATTAAAATTGCAGTTAATAGACATTTCACACGAAATAATGGATTGTGTTAAAAAATATTTTTAATTAATTCAATCTAGGAATTCAAAAATGCTTTAAAATGAAACCGAATTTAAAATCAAAACTCAGAAAATTAAAATTTCTTAAAACCTAATTGGTTTTTAGATCAGAAATTGAGCCAGTTTTCCAAATATATGAAATATATATTTGCAATAAATTGGGGTGGCCGCGGTAGCCGAGTGGTATAGGTATCGGACTGTGGCTTGCTTTGTCACGGGTTCGAGCCCAGTACCACTAAAGACCCACCGTGTAGGGCAGCGATGCACGTTAAATCTGTCGAGAGCTGAAACGTCCTCCCGTTGGTGTGGTGTGGTAGTTAGGAGAAGGGGTGCCAGCTCAGGTGTCGTTCACGTCACTTGACCATGGTTCAAAATTACGTGGTCCGTTGCCAAAAGCCCTCGTGTTGCTGAACAGTGCGACGTTAATATTCAATCAATCAATCAAGCAATCAAGCAATAAATTGGGAGAAGTTTCTGTTGGCCGTGAAGTGGAGAAAATGTCCATTTCACAATCCTCGCCCTAGGCCACAGCTGTGAATGAGAAACCTCCCCTTTCGAACAACACAGAAACCGAAAAGCAATAAAATCATACCCTGCAAAACCATTTGAGGACCTCCCGCAGTTTTAAAGGGGGAAGGCATAAAACTGCGGTGCGCTTTCGAAGCAGTTCGCGAAATTCATCCGAAATGTTTTCGCTACCACTAGCTTTGAAAAAGTAGACCGCTTTCGAAGTGAAATTCAATTAGCGGGTCATCCACTCAGAGGTTTAATTATTTCGGTTTGCATAGAATCAGGGATAACCAAAAGTTCTTTTCCGTCAACCAGTTTAAACAGAATATCATTACGTATTTGAAAATCATTTACTTTATCGCTATCTACAAGTTGCTTTATCGTCGTTATGTATTCATCATTACTTTGAGCATTCTTAATTTTTGCAGTAATTTCGTCATATGTGATATTCATTACTGGGTGTCTACTTAATGCATCCACGTGTTTCATTTGGTTTCCATGTCTGTGTACAATTTGATAATCAAACTGTGATAAGAAAATAGCCCATCTTGCGAACTTAGGTGTGATGTCTTTTTTATTAATAGTTTGCTGAAACGCCGCACAGTCGGTAAAAATTTTAATCTGTGTCCCCTGAAGAAAATAACGGAATTTTTTAAGAGCTTCTATGACAGCCAACATTTCTAGTTCATAGCTAGGGTATTTTTCCTCATGTGGGAGAGTTATCTTACTCATGTAATAGATGGGATGGTATTGCCCATCTTCCGATTCTTGTAATAATATTGCTCCATAACCGTATTTGCTAGCATCTGTGTGCAATTGCAATTTAGCATAAGGTTTAAAAATACACAAAACTCGATCGGATAAGAGAGTATCTTTTAATTTCTGAAAAGCAATACGCTGGTGTTCCTTAAAGATAAAATAATTATAACACATGACTTAATAAGTCGCTAAGGGGTTTAGCTATGATTGAATAAGATCTAATGAACTTTCGAAAGTATCCTGTTAAACCTAAAAATTGTTGAACGTTTTTAATTGACTTGGGTTCTGGGAAATTATAAACGGCCTTAAAAGTTTAACAGGGGATGGTTTAATGGTTCCGTTCTCGATTAAATATCCAAGAAATTCGATTTTGGAATACAAAAATTGGCATTTCTTAAAGTTAATCTCGAGTCCAAATTTTGCTGCAGTGACCAAAACACGTTCAAGTTTCGTTATACCTTCTTCAATGTTCTTAGAAGGAATGATTATGTCATCCATGTAAACAAGGATAGTGTCGTCGCGCAATAGGTCTCTCAATACATAAGAAACATATCGCTGAAAAACAGGTGGGGATAAACAAAGTCCAAACGGGGCGAAATTAAATTCAAAAAGTCCTTGATCAGTAATAAATGCTGTGTACTTTTTACTGGATTCATCGATGGGAACATGAAAAAAACCATTTTTAAGGTCAAGAGTGGTAAAAATTTTTGCTGAATGTAGTTTGTCGATGACGTCTTCAATGAGTGGGAGAGGAAATTGATCTTTAATTATCTTCCTATTCAATTTACAATAATCGACATAAAGGCGTGTAGAGCCGTTTTTCTTTTTTACTAACACAATGGGGGACGCATAATCTGAGGAACTTGGTCGCATTACCTTGTTGTCTAGCCATTTTTGAATTTGATTGGTAATCTCTGATTTCTCGGCATACGAGAATCGTCGCGGCTAGTGAACAACAGGAAGATCGTCAGTTAATACTATTTTTAATTGAATATCAGTAGTTTCAGTCTTGATCGGCTTATAATGGTGCAAGAGATGTATTAATTGTGAGTGTAATTTAGATGGGACGTGTTGTAACTGAAACTGGTTATCCGACTCTGAAATATTAATTAAATTAATACAATTCTCTTCTGTTTTGGGTAATAATTCGATACCCTTAGAACTGACTTTAAATTCAGCTTGGTGTAAAATGTCAGTTCCAATTAATAAGTCTAATGTCATTAGTGAATTGTCAATAACATATACATCCGTCTTAAATGTTCTATTTTCGATATCAATAGTAGATTTAAAGGATCCAATGGGTTGAATCTCACCTTTACCGAAACAGTTAGCATTATTTTCGTTGGATTTAATGTCGGCATTCCCAGATTTGCATAAACACTGTAGCGCACTAAAGTAACAGTACTACCAGTATCAAAAGCATCAAAAGAGAGAGAGAGCATCAAATAAGAGCATCAAAATCATATCCATTAATATTAACAGTTTTACGCATTTCTGATGAGGAATTGATTTCATTAACAACTTCACTAACAACCTCATTAACAACTTCATTTTTAACATCGGGGTTTTTAAATACACACTGAGAGCTTTTATGACCAAATTGGTTACAATTAAAACGTTTTAAACCTTTCTTTTTATGGAAACATTCATTAGAGGTATCATTAAATAATCCACAATTATAACAAAGTATACGTACATTACTCTTATTAGCAGTAGCATCATTAAATTGACCTTTTTTATGAAACTTATTATCAGAACACATATTTTTATTAGATACAGGAAAATCATACTGCTTAACATTTGTACTCTTATTTTTAATATCAATACTATAAGAATTATTTTGCATAAAAACTTTTTCATATATCTTTAACTTTTCTTTAAATTCTGAAATACTTTTACATGCATATCATATCAATTTATTATGGTTTGAATCAGGTATACCACTTATACAATACATAATTAGGCTTTGATCGTCTAAACGAAAGTGTGCTTTTGAAGCAATTTCACGCATGGCCAAAAAATATTCAAATAGAGATTCCATAGGGCGTAATTTCCGTTTTTGCATTTCCTTGTGTTCGTCGTAAGAACAAAATAAATCTTCAAATTCTTCAATTAATGCAGCTTTTAGAGAACTATACGTTAATATGTTATGGAGAGTTTGGATAAAAGTCTTTGCAGGACCTTGAAGCAAACGTTTAACACAAATAATTTTTTGCAAATCAGATATGTGTGGGATAAAAATAAAGTTTTCTTCCACGTCGCGAAAAAAAGCTTTAACGCTGTAATTATCATTTCCCGTAAACGACCTCATAGTTGAAAAAAGGTCCTTTAACAAAAATGCATTCTCTTCGTTCCCTCTTTGGCTTTGATTTCGTTGTGTTTGAAGGAGGGGAGCAAAAACATCTTGCGGAGAGGGCAAGTGATAAATTGGCGGGGTGAGGGGTTGTTTATTCGCGACGTTCGTAGATTCTAGCGAAAAGGGCGCAGAGTCTTCGTCTTCGTCATCCGTGAATTGTTCGGTAAAATTATTTTTTAAAGATGCAAGGTCTGATAAATTTTTAAATATATTCTCGCTTAATTCTTTGGCGCTTCCCGCGCAATTCAGTCCTAATATAGTGCATACGGTAATAAGTACAGTTTTCGTAAAATCCTTTAAAATTTTATCCTTTTGTGCTTCAATGTCGTAATTCTGTGGGAAACCCGCGAATTTTTTTAGCTCTTTTCTAGAAGATTTACTGTAGGGTTCGTCATTTACAATTTTGTGCAGAAGTTGTACCGTTGAAGCAGGAGCCGTCTTTAATATGTTTGCAATAGCAGCAATTTCCTTTAGACAGACCATCGTAAATAAATATCTTCAGAACAATAAAGGAGTAAATTGGAATGGACTCACCGTTGATGATTTCGTCGTTGTGGTTTGCGTTGCCGGTTCCGTCGTTGAAACGTGTGTGGTCCACCAGTCTTGACTCGTTGTATTTTCTAGGGTTTATTTTATTTTAATTTAATTTGAGGCCGAGCTCCCAAATGTTATGTTGTTACTGGGATTAATTCGTAAACTCCTTTGACAGAATAATCTGTTTATTTTTAAAATAAGAATAAATAAAAATGTAGAATAACAATTAATTAATTAAATGAACATTTAAACGTCTTTGCCTAATTGGCTTTCATTATTTTTAAAGTAATATAACGTCTCTGTGGATATGAGTCTGCTTCCCTTGCGGTCTCAACGTATTCTGCGGGGTTCTCATGTGCCTTCCCTCGCTGCTCCTTTTCCCGTCGGGAACATTGCCCTCTCGTTTTCTTTCGAAACTATCTGCTGGGGGATGCTACGGGGGTTTGCAGTAGCGCCTTCTACTTCACATAGATGTATACTATTTTTTCTATACCTTGGAATAATACCTCAAATAAATTACTTCAAAACATAAGATCATTGCACATGTACATTTCAGGTCTCTTCGTGCAAAAGAGGGTGTGCATTATATGGCGAGCATAACAAACATTAAAAAATGCAGCTCAAAAGTATAGGTGAGCATTATACGTCCGATTTTATCATAATCTCATATTTTTCTTTGCATTGTTTTTTAGCGTCAAATTGTTCGATATTGTCCCTTTTTTCATTCATTTCACCATTGGAGTGCGAGTCTAAATAACTATGCATATCTTTCATGATATTTAACATTGAACAGCATCTGCTGATGAAGAAAGAAAAACAATTATTTTTTTTCAACCGAAGAAAATGTCACAGAAATGTAGATTCATAAAATTTTTAAAAATATATATGAAGAACAGATTGTAGAAGAAAGTTAAATCATAATGCAAACACGACAAAAATTGCATTAACTCTGAATTTTAAATTGCAAAAAAGAATTATTTTTTTGAGCATTCAATCCTATCCACAGTCTGATTTTGATGAAATTACGATAAACAGCTCAGAAAATCTTAGACGTAAATAAAAATTCGCATTAGCATTTGTATTCTTACCTTTTAGCATCATTGCATTTAAATTGGCACCAGGCGAACTGTACTATTTCCCACCAAAATCTTACAAATCTTTTTTGTTTCATATAAAAATCTTTGTTGTTTTGATATCAAGAAATGATTCGTGTGGCGCCAATTTGGTTGTGGTGACACTAATTGATTAATACCTAAAAATCTAACTTAAATCACGGTATCTACAATCTTATAATCCCAATAAGTTTTGCACTGAGTTCCATTTTCTTTTTGTTATCCTAATATTATAATTGCTAAAGTTTGTATGTATGGATGTTTGTTACTCTTTCATGCAAAAACAGTTGAACGGGTTTTAATAAAACTTAACAATAATATAATTTTTCTTGCTTATTGTAGTTTTAATTATATGATACCGTGACTCAAGTTTTTAAGTCAAAAATGATTTGTGAAGCTTTTTGTAAACAGAAGCTTAGATAATGTGGTACTTATGTATTAGCATCACCACAGCAAAATTGGTGGCATGCGAATCACACCTTGATACCAAAGTAACAACAATTCTAACATTTTATATAAAATCGGTCAGATATTATTCATGAGGCGTCAATTTGGCTGTTGTGACGATTATAAGTAAATACTGATAATAATTACTTATTCTTTAACACAAATATCAGTGGATTATTTTAGGCAATGAAATTCACTTCTTACCTGCTTTTATTCTTACGTTCAAAAATAATAATAATCTGTTACTAAAAACTTTATTGCTTTTCTTTGTTCAACGACAAGTTCTAAATCTTGCTTAGTGTAACAATAAAGTTGAAAATCCTAGCTAGCAATATAACAAAAAGAGAATATAGTAATAAATGAATTTTTCTACTCACATTTTTTTAATGATTTTTTTCACGTCTGGTAGTAACAAATTGATCCTTATATCAAAATAAATACTTTTATCACTTCTGGACCATAATAATAAAATTTAGTTTGCATGTTTCTTTTGTTGAATTGAAATCTGCCAAGAATGCTACGGAGGAATTGATGTTAAAAATTCCGTTTGGGCTCTATTAGATTTAGACTTGAAATTTAGCACATATATTTATTTTACGAAGTAGAGATCCATTTAAAGTTGCTTTTGTGGAAATTCACTTGGTTATTGGGTTAAGCGAGCGCAAAAATATCTTTCTCTACTTTTACTTTAGATATTATTAGAAATCTTAATTCTGACCTTTTTATATCAAGAGACGAGAGTTACAGCTATAAATATATTTTTCAATACAATCAAATTCTTAATGCTAGATATCAAAAATTTATGAATATGTAAACAGTATTTATTTATACAACATCGTGAAATACACAAGAAAGCGGGTGGGTAATGGCTAGTCAGCTATAATTTCGTACTATTTTGCAACTGATGAAACATGGAATTAGCCAATAAAAGGAGATCAATAAGCTTTTCCAGACCAAATTGTCAAGCTATTAAGTTGGAAGTAGGTAAGACGTAACGCTAAAGTGTACGGATTTTCAGTCAATGATATAATTTCAAGCTTTACTTACTTTGGGGCTTACTACCTTGATATCAAAATCAGATAAATTGTAGACCAAGCACAACCCTAGATTGATAATACAAAAAAAAAAACATGTAAAAAAAAATTAACTTAAATCACACAATATTGGCAATCTGTTAATCCCAATTAGTTTTAATTGTCATTTCTTTCAGCATCTTTCTACTTTTTTGTTACAATGGAATTTGACAATAGAGGAAAAGGGTACTTACGTATCGGCGTCACCTCAGCAAAATTTGCGATATCAAAACAATAGATTCTTACGTGTTTTATATGAAAAAGAAAAAAAAATCAGTCTAATTTTTGTGAAAAAAAGTGCCACTTTGGCTGTTGTGATAAAAATCTGATGGATTTGAAGGAAATGTTGGTACTTGCATTTAATCGCACCAATGTGAACATTCAAAATAACTCTCCAAGTTAGCAGCTTTGATCTTCGCTTAGAACAAACTTGTGTTTGCAAATGTTTTTATTAAAGTTTAAATTTTTTAAGGGATTAATTTTTAAGTTAAAATTTCCAAATTTCACTCATCGGTAACTAGTTTTTTTTTAAAAAAAAGTACTGCATTAATGAATTCTTGAAAAAAGGGTTTTATTTCAGCAATCTGTTTTTCCATTAGTTTAATTTATCACTATATTCTCTTTTTGTTATACTTCTAGGTAGGATTTTCAACTTTATTGTTACACTAAGCAAGATTTAGAATTTGTCGTTGAACAAAGAAAAGCAATAGTTTTTTGTTACAGATTATTATTTTTTAACATAAGAATAAAAGCAGGTAAGAAGTGAATTTCATTGTCTAAAATAATCCACTGATATTTGAGTTAAAAAATAAGTAATTATTATCAGTACTTGCGTATAATCGTCACCGCAGCCAAATGCTATCAAGGTGTGATTCGCATGGCACCAATTTTCCTTTGGTGACGCTAATACATAAGTACCACATTATCTAAGCTTCTGTTTACAAAAAGCTTCACAAATCATTTTTTGACTTAAAAACTTGAGTCACAGTATCATATAATTTACACTACAATAAGCAAGAAAAAATTACAGTTTAGAAAATAAACAAACATAAAACTGTGTGACACTAAAATTGAAATTATAGTACAGTGGGTGATCGGTTAACGAACATAATCCGTTCCAAGACTATGTTCGCTATCCGAATTGTTCGTTAACCGATCATCTATTCACCATAGACTTCTATGTGAAATCGATTAATTCGTTCTAGAGACTCTAAAAATTAAATTTTAAAAAATGTATAATTACTTAGTAAGTTTTTTAAAAAAATAACACATACATATAGTCTTGCATATTAGTCAGTCCTTTTCATTTTTTACTTATGGGGCGTTGAAGAACATGCCCAACGTCGATTGCTTTTCTCTCTTTTTCAGGATTTTCCGGAAGTAATTAATAGCATTGTCGTTGTAAAGATCCCCAACCCTACTGACATCAGCTTGGTTGGGTGCCACTCTAAGACCATTGCTCTGACATCCGCCCACTTTTTCACAAGATCTTTAATGGCAGATGTCGGCATTGGTCCTCTTTCGTCTTCCTCTTGTTCGGAAGGAGACACATTTTGATGTGTTTCTTGGTGTTCTTCATTCAAAATTTCTTGGAGCTCTTCTGTCGTCAGTTCATCTTCATGTCCCATTAGGAGCTCTTCTATGTCATCCTCGTTCACCTCCAATTCCAGATCTCTAACAGTTGTCAAAATTCCATCCATAACTTCAGGGGTGTATCCCTGATCACCTCCGAGTATGTGTGTTCGTTGTCTAAACACAAAAATCTTTCTTGAAAGTGTTCGTTATCCGAACACAAAAATCTTTCGTGAAAGTGTTCGTTAACCGATCACCCACTGTATTAACTTAATACAAAAGAATTCATATCCTAAGACATGGGAAATCTAATGTTATCATATTTGTGTTGCAAATCCAAAAAATGAAATTTAGAAAGAACATTTTTCGAAAAACGAATGTAATTCCACCATAAAGAGTTAAACTATAAATAAATATATTAACAATAAAATGTGCTAAAATACCCCAAAAAACTGCTCTTAACATTAATTTTCGCAAAGTTGACTTGACACGTCTGATGACATATCTCCAAAGCAATTTTATTTCAGCAATATTCTGATGTAACATTTTTCGTTATAAGCTTTTTGATTTATGTATTTTTCTAATAGGAAGAGGCATTGGTCTTCCATCTAAGCGTATTTTATATTTTTTCAATAACTGAATTAAATGATTTTAATATACATGTCTGTTTTGCATGTATTTTATTTGATTATTCCGAACCATTTCTTGGCTTAGATTCAATTCTGCGGCTCCTTATTCAGTTTAAAAATATCTGATTTAGGTTTAAGCCATGTGTGTCACGTTTATTATTCTTTTTTTAATTTTAAACCTTTATATGTATACATTTGATACTTCCGTACTGTTTCGAGTTTTAGATTTAAAGTCGTCTCATTTCTTTTCCAGGTTAAGAATTTCTGATAACTTTAATGTTGCTTTCAAAAATTTCATATTCTTTATTTTAAAAATGATGACCTAATTAAATCTAAAACCAGAAACAATACACAAAAATCAACTGTAAACATGAAAAAAGAATAAACGTTTAGCTGCCTTAAACCAAAATAGAAATTACAATATGAATACCACTGTGACTACACAAAAAATAAGTAAGAAATTTTTAAGCTGAAAAAGAAATGACAAATTAGATCAATACGCGAAACAAAAATGTATATCAAACTAATCTGATTTTTATTGAAAAAATAAAAAGTAGACTTAGCTTGAAGAGTGATGCATCTTCCAACTGTAATACTGTTTCAAAATAAACTCTAACGAATACTTAAAATACATAAATCAAAAAAAAAAAATTTAATTCAGCATATGATGTAGCAGATTATAACGCTGGAAAAAAATGCTACAACTAAAAGCTGATAATTGAAATTTTGGAGTGCAAAAATTATTCAAGCAAATACATTGTGTTGCCAAAACAACTAACTAAAAACCCAGTTGATGAAAAAAAAATATGGAAAAATCGTTTAAAAATTTAATTTTAAAAAATCTAAAGCGAATTTTGAAAAAAACTCTTCGCAGTGCACATCATCAGGACCTAGAATAATTATGTGCCAAGTTTCATACTTCTGGGTTGCTTAGTTTGGGCTGTAGAGGTGAAACACACACGCTTAAACTCTCTTTTGTTAATACATAGATTAGTCCGATTTCCACTGCAAAAACACGGCGGTTCTGTATAAGCTTTCTTAGTTTGTGCGTATAGTTTTCAAGGCTCGTATAAGAAAATACTCATCAAAAATACCTGTCGGCCCCTTAATATATTTCTAAGGCTATAAATTTCATACTATTCAATCTATTTATATAAAACTAATTATTACTCATAGATATAAATTAGAAATATAGTGAATTGATGAGAAGATATCGTTCGTTCATATCATAATCGAATCCAAGTTTTATCACATGCCAAAGATGGTCCTAAACCATACTTATAAAGGATTCCTTATAAATCTAAGGTGTTTCCATTATTTAGATAAGCACCTGTATTAGTGACGTAATGGAGAAAATATTAGCCCTCCCCCTGCAAAGTCAAGTTTTGTGTTCCAGGTCGGATCATACATTTATTACAAAACCTTAACATAGCATAGGCTTTGGTACCCCTAGAATGCTGGTCCACTCCACAATGAGGAGGTGTACGTTACGCCACTGACCTATATATATATATATATATATATATATATATATATATATATATATATATATATATATATATATATATATATATATATATATATACACTGCTGGACAATTCCTAAGGACGGATAACACTATCATCCATAGCAACCACAAAATGAAAGGAAGCAAAATGTGGAAAATTAGAATAAGTGCGGGATATTAGTAAGAAGAAGTATGAGTATGCAAATTATTTTTCCCACGTCTGTTCATCACGTGATAGCGTTCATAAGAGCTTTAAAGGTTTTGACGCGTGTGGACAGTTGTTGTTTCAAGTCAAAGTTTTACAGGAAAGATTTAATAGACGAACTTAAAATTTTTGGCATGTCTTCCCGAAATCACATAGATGATTTCATGCGTGGCCGAATTATTGGAAAGATCGAAGAAGGGCGAAAAATAACACATGTTGCCAGGGAGTTCGACATCGCTCACAGCGTTGTTTCACGGCTGTGGAAGTCATTTAAAACTACTGGAATGTGTTGTAGACGGCACGGGGTAGGTCGTGCTAGAAGTACGACGCCTGCAGAAGACAGATATATCGTCCTATCAGCAAAAGGAACAGGCGCACCACAGCTCAGCAGGTGGCAAATCAGTTTCTTGCTGCCTCAGGAAAGCAGATCTCCCGAAAAACTGTTGCCAGACGTTTGAGGGAAGGAGGACTATACGCACGCAGACCTGTTGTGTGTGTCCCATTGACCAGACAGCACCGTACTGCCCGTTTGCAATGGTGTCGTGAGCATCACAATTGGACTGAACTGGACTGGGCATGCGTACTATTCTCAGATGAGAGTAGGTTCAGTCTGTAATCGGATTAGTCGCCAACTGATCTGGCGCGAGAGTGGTACTGCTTATCGTCCAGAAAATATCTAGGAAAAGGACCGATATCCAACATGCAGTATCATGGTGTGGGCCGGCATCATGATCAATGGCCGCACGCGCCTACATGTGGTTGCGAATGGGACTATGACGGGCCAACGATACATTGATGAAGTTCTACTTCCTCATGTTCGTCTTTTCCGTGGTGCTGTAGGTGATAAATTTGTTTTTATGGACGACAACGCAACATGTTATCGAACACTCGCTGTTCAGGATTGTCTAGACAGCGAGGGTATTCAACGTCTCGTATGGCCAGCACGTTCTCATGATCTAAACTCCATTGAAAATGTGTGGGATGTTTTGGGGAGGCAAGTTACTGGTCGAAACTATCCTCCGACAAACAAGAACACCCTCATCCGTACACTCACAGAGGAATGGGATAAATTGCCTCAACAGCTGCTGGATAATGTTGTGCAAAGTATGGTACGACTCCACAGTGGACATATCCCGTATTGATACCTTTCTTAAAGGTGCCTGCTGACTTTTAGATGCACTCTTCCATTTCTCTGTACGCAGATCAAATGAACATTTTTTTCTTTCAGATGTTTCACAGCTTTTGTACTTTCCAGAACAATAAATATTCTTTATTCTAATGTCTGAACAGTGTGGCAACTATATTTTATCCTACTAGGCCTCATGTCTCGCTTAATGTTATGCTACATAGCAATTTGTGATCCGTCCTTAGCAATTGTCCAGCAGTGTATATATATATATATCTATATATATATATATATATACACACTCTGTCATTAAACTTCCTCAAAACGCGTATTGTTAACACAGTTGTGGAAGTGGGAAAATATTAGATTAAAGAGAAAAGAGCAACTTTTAAATATTTTGTAGGTTATTTTAAGTAATTATATTATTTCATCGTACATAAATAGCTCTAAATAATATCATTATTAATTTGCTTTGGAATTCTTTGCTAAATAGTTCGCAAAGAGCTTAAATGTTGAATGAAATATTTAAATAGAAAACCATACTACTGTTTTTAAAAGCAAAAAAATATGAAAAAGCAACACATAATACCCCAGCATATAAAGATAAGTTGAAAAGAATTTTGAGTGCCTGTGTTTCCAAAAATTATTTTTAATTAAATTATTATGATAAAAGAAACTGCAAAATTTTAATTTTATACCTTACTTTGATCTTTAAAATTTGACTTCAAGCTTTTCTTAATACAAAATTTTAATTCATTCCCTTATAAGTGAAAATATTTCATAATGGAAAATTGCGCATTTATCAATTTTACTAGGAGGCGAGGGGTACAGGGCCGATCCTAGGATGCCGCCGCCCACAAGCAAAGACCTAATGTGCCACCCTTCAAGAGAACTTTTCATGCTTTGTCTAATACTTAACGTTGACGCTATAAACTCATCTACATGTATTAAAGTAAAAAGTAAAACATTACTAAAATGTAAATACAATTTTCAGTGCAAAGACTTTTTTTTGGCCAACTAATAGGTTAAAGTAACTAAAAAATACTTTAATTAAACAATAAACAAACAAAAAAAAAAATACTACCTTTGAAATAAAATTGGATATTTTATAATTAGAAGTATAAAAAGTAACTGCCCATTATAAACAACGTACTAAAGCATAAATCTTGTGAAACAATAAGTATATGAATCAGTCCTTCTTCAAATACAATTTAACTATATAACAACTTTTTTGGCTTTCTGAGACGAAAATTTATCAACAGTTTCGGTGAAATCCATTTTTTCTGAGATTTCAGATTCAATAAAGATGATTACTAAATCTGAAAGCCTTTCTTGTGTGTCATATTATTTCTCGAGTAATTTTTAATTATTTTTCATTTACTGAAACTCCTTCCCCCTGAAATTAGAGAAACAGGTAAAGTTACAAAATTCGCATTGCTTGAGAAAAATTTGGAAATCATTTCTGATTATAATAACGAGCAAATACTGATTAGCTGATTTTACCTACCGATCTCAATTAGCTGTTTTTACCTGAAAAAATATCTTGGAATTAAGTCATTTCATTAAAGGGTTGTATAACGTGTATATCTTTCACAATACTTCCTTCCTCCTGTACCTGTAACATAATATTCGGGCATTTCAGGCTTTTATAAGATCATCATCAGAAATGATGTGAAATTCATACAAAAAGCAGAATATCGAATAGCACTCAGATAAGAAGGAAAATCGTCCATTAGCTGAAGAGATCGCGAATTGCTGGAAGGAATTTGGAGCTGGTTCATCACTGCCTTCATAAACAAATAAATATACCCTTTTCCTAAGCTTTTAGATGGAAATTTGGGATCAATACCTAAATCTCTAGCAAGTGTTGTTTTTGAATCAACACATTTTAAAGTTATCATCAGGTCTTTGGGAAACTAAATATTTTTTAAGATTATCTAAGCCTTTTTTTTCAATGCATTCTACGATGCTTAATTTAGGATTTTGAAGCAATTTACTCAGTACATCAACTCTTGATGATAAATCATACCAAATTAAAATTTAACACTAATTTAAGTGTTGAAATCTTTTCCCTGTCTTTGATGGAGTCTTCAATTAAGGCATTTAAAGCGGTAATAATATTTTTAGGTTTTGTTTAAGAGGTCTAATAGCGTTGATACGACTTTCACTCCTTGTTTCCCTTAACGGTTTTAAAGTTAGACTTTTCACGTGTTTTTTTTTTGGTAAATCCAATCGATAAGGGCACTCAGAAAAGCAATTACATACCTCTTGTACCATATAAAGAAAAACCAGAAATTTCACCAATATTACTGACAGCGTCACTCACGACGAGATTGAATGTGTGAGCCACACATAATAGGTACCTACACGTAAAAAAAGTGAGAGTTTTTTTCTTCTTTTACATTGCCACGTAGATATTGATGTAGTAAAAACCTTTATCTCGTGTTAATGACTTTATATTTGCTGATAAAATAAGAAATGGATTTTAGCTCGTAATATTAAGAGTGCGTATGTGCGATACTCTTAGATTAAAAATCTTTAATACGAAAATCCCCTTGGAATTCACACACACACAAATTGTTTGCTTCTGTCCTCTACGTTAATTTAAACGGATTTTTCGTATTTTGATAAATGTCACTTTATTTTTAATATTCATGTAAAGGTAAAGGTAAAAATAATAAAACCAGGAAAATAATTTTAAATAATTTTTCATTAGCAATTAATTTTTGTTACAAATTACCGTTAAATCTGGAAAGCAAAATTTTAAATCTTAACACCAAATAGTATATATAAAATACGTTGAATTGTTTAAAAGATAGTTGACTATATAAACAAATTATTCCCTACATTTTTATAGCCAATTTCTAAACGTTGAAAAAATGTTTTCAAGTTCTTTTTTAAAAAAATATTTAAACCTCTGTTGAATGAATAAATATATCTGAAATTTTTAGAGCAACAAATAAAATAAAAGAATGTCTGGCCGTATACCAAAACCGACAACAATAGATAATTTTGATACTTAATTTATAAATGAATGTACCAGGCTAAATATTTGGAAACTATTCAACACGGCTTCATCAATTCAGTCTTAAACATGATGTTTACAAGAGATGTTATGAAGAACCAATGGACATAATGCTGCTAATATTAAGAAAAAAGTAAAAACGGTGACACGGTAAGGGGAATAGATTGCACGAAATTACTCTTCAGTTAATATATATATAAGCTTGGAAATCCATGTACAGTAAAAATCGTTTAACACGAAACTGAAGGGACTTGTTCCTCTCTCTTGTATCATATAAAGAATATTTTTTCCCGTTAAAGGATACTGCAATATATATATATATATATATATATATATATATATATATATATATATATATATGTAAGGATAATTATAAATTAGATTAAAAATTAAATTCCCTATCTAGCATTTGATTCATCTGTCTCAGCTCCCATTTTCAAGTATCAAACTAATCACCCATTTATGTCTTCCGAACATATGGCCTAGCCAATAAACATGTCTAATTCTAGATCGTTAGATCTAATAGTCAACATATGTCAGCATTAACTTGCAAGCACCATCTTCAAAGCAGCGACACTTACCAGATGTTTTTCACGTGTTATTCACGTGAAACCCCCACCATGGCGTGTTTTTTACTGCCTGCTCTTAGCGTCAGAACTGATGTTGACATGATGGAATAAAGATCTCTTTTTTTTAAACTTTAATCTGATTCTGTCTTTAAGATCATGACAGAATTAAAGCCTGCAGGATTTTTATCTGCGAGTGGATTCCAAATCTTAACGTAAAAACTAATCTTTTTATAAAATAATTTTAATATAAAAACTAAAGCCAGCGACCATAATAACTGATATGGAGAATTTGACGGAACACCGACTGCACCATATGCCAATATGCTAAAGACGTCGGATTTCCAGAATAAAAAATGGTACGGAAAAAAAACGCACTATTATTCCCTGGAAGAACATCGCTCTTAAACCCCGAGAAGAATGCAGTGTTTACCGCCAAACGTTATTTTTACCGTTGCTGAAGAGACCAGCAAGTTTGCCATGAAAGAACCAACTTTCGAATGACGAAAAAAGAAACAAAACAAAAGGGGGAAAGCGTGAATCCCCTAAACTCCATGATGAAAGGCGTCCAATCCCTTCCCCCAGAATAATAATAATAATAAAATATGTTCTTCGGATGGCATTGCGATTTAGTTCCAGTGATACAATGATGGGGAAGGACCAACAGTACCAGAAAAAAAATATTTTTCGCCGGAAAGTCTGCACGGTAATACTGTGAAATAGTGAAGTATCAACATGGAAAAATAAATAAATAAATAAAATTTTACTAGTGAAATAAAGTGACAACAACATCTGGATTGCCGTTCACCAGGTGTTTCTGCCGCTGTGAAGTGGAGGTCAGTTAGATTATATATTTCCCAAATTGTAGTAACACACACATTGAAGTAACTGAGTTTTGTTGAACAGAACTTTGCGAAAAAGAATAATATATGATGTGATATGGTATTTAATTTTTATAATATAGTTGTGTTATAAATGAGATATTTTCTTTATATTTTAATTGAGAAAACAAAGTATATAGGTTTAGTCATACAAAATTTTGAGAAATTTTAATATACTTCTCATAATTTTATCTTAAGATTTCGAATGAGTTAACAGTTACGAGAGAAATTGACGTTTTAAAGTTGAAAGATATAAATTAAGTTTTTAGAAAAATGACTAATGAGAGAATAATACTAGAGTTATTGATTGTTATAAGAAACAAAAGTAAAGTCAAGTTGTATTCGTTTTTCTCCATTGAATTCAATTGTTTTGTTAATTATTTTATTCAGCAGTAATCTTATTGCATGTCATTTAATTTTTTTATTTTGAAACTGTGTATTTTGATATACTGGCCATATATCAGGATTCACTATTTCACGAATTTTTCCTTATCTAAAATTGAAATTAATTTAATAACTTGAAGCTTACTTTTGGATATTATACAATGGATAAGGGAGAATACAATCATTATAATTTTGTATATGTCTGGAAACATTAAGAGGACAAACTTGTTTAGTTTGATATGTACACCTCTCATTGTTTCTTATCAGCATCCCTGAACATCTGTGAGTTGATGACGCAGATTTCTCAGAGACATGTGTTCAAAATTAAGTAAGGTGATACAGTTTATATTAGTGAATGTGTGATGTAAGAGAAACTCAAGAATTTTTGTCTATGAAACGAATTTTTAGAAGGTCACGGAAAGATTCAAAATATTGTATGCGATATTGTTAAGTTACAGTGAATATTGAGAAAAATTTCGTAAATACTAAAGGTGATTGTTGAAGTGAGTCTACTTTTCCGACTCAAAATTAATAAAAAAGAGCACTTATATTCTTATAATTTTTATATTTTTATATTTTATAGCGCATATAAAATAAAATATTGTTTATTGTGTTGAATAGTGCATATAAGTTGTTGTACACCGTTTTCATATTATTAATAATTTCATTTTATTAGTGTCTATATTTTTTTATCTTTTTAAAAAGGTATTTCATATATGCAAAATGTGTGTAACAAGATAAGATATTACTACGATGGCGCCAGAGTAGATTTTTATACAAAATTATTATTTTAACATTTGTATGATTTCATGTATTTTTATATTTACTATCTTATTGTTTGTGATATATTATTTTCCAACATAATTTTTTGTAAAATATCTACCAGCTATAATACGAATCTATTATTATGAAGGAATAGGAGGAAACGTGAGCTCTTATTCTAGATGTCGAATAGATTTGAACAAGCTAATCTTCATTTATATGTATGGAAAGTCATGTTTATCAATTAATATGTTGGAAGTGTCCTTACTGTGTTTGTTTTTACAGTTTCTCTCGTTTACTGTATTGCTTTTTGATTTTAGTATTACTTTTGCTTAAAAATTTCTACTGTGTTTAATATGTCTTTCTAAATAACTATGTATTGTTTTGTGTTTGTTGAAAATTTATTAAGTTTGTAAAGAGAGAAAAAACCACGCCATGACTCCCTTTTAAAATTGGGTGGCAAATGTAAGGATAATTAAATTAGACTAAAAATTAAATTCCCTATCTAGCATTTGATTCATCTGTCTCAGCTCCCATTTTCAAGTATCAAACTAATCACCCATTTATGTCTTCCGAGCAAATGGCCTAGCCAATAAACATGTCTAATTCTAGATCGTTAGATTTAATAGTCAACATATGTCAGCATTAACTTGCAAGCACCATCTTCAAAGCAGCGACACTTACCAGATATTTTTCACGTGTTATTCACGTGAAACCCCCACCATGGCGTGTTTTTTACTGCCTGCTCTTAGCGTCAGAACTGATGTTGACATGATGGAATAAAGATCTCTTTTTTTTTAAACTTTAATCTGATTCTGTCTTTAAAATCATGACATATATATATATATATATATATATATATATATATATATATATATATATATATATAGATATATATAAGACGCATTTGTTGTCTGTTTGTCTGTTCCCTCCTAACTCAAGATCCAGAAAACCAAATAAAGTGAAATTTAATACACGTACACAAAATTACACGAGGAAGGTTCTTAAATAGGTTTTGGCGTTCATAATTCTATCCGATTTTATAAAAATTTAATTTTTAAGTGATTTTCCAGTATTATGACGTCACGTTTCTCACTAAGTGAAACATTTATACTTAATACGCAGTTTTTCAAGATTATTACATATTTTTACTATAGCTATGTTTATCGGTGGGAATATTAATTCAATTTTTCTATGCTTCGATAGTTAATTAGGATTATTTTTCAAATAAATCAATTTTTTAAGGATAGATCTTTTAACATCTAAAATTTTGTTTTGTTGCTTTGGCAACTATAGGTATTATCGCGGGATGTTTATGTGTGTAATTTTGCTTATACAACTTACATTTTCAATATTTTCCGGGATTTTAATTTTGACAAACTAAAACTTCTTATTGATAAGGGTATTTCAGTTCTTATTACTGCAATTAATGTACGTATAGTATTTCCGTTTTCGTTATCTGTTTTAGATAGTATGTAATTAATAATATTTAGCAATTTCATGTGTCTTTATTTTAACCTTTAACTATTGGCTTCAGTGCATAAAATTGCCTTGCAGATAATCAAACTTGGGCAATTATTCTGCCCAAGCAAAAGCAATGTTGGTAGTAATTACATGTCAAACTGGAATAGGCATCACAGAATGAGCAAAACAGACAAATGGCTTAAATACCTAATGAAGAAGCAGGTAGTCGTAAGATAAAATATTTTTGGTACTTATGTACTATCCTAACAATCGCCAATATTCAAAATAACTTGCCAAGTTGGCAAGCACGATTTCGCATGTAATACACACTGCTGGACAATTGCTAAGGGCGGATAACACTATCATCCATAGCAACCACAAAATGAAAGGAAGCAAAATGTGGAAAATTAGAATAAGTGCGGGATATTAGTAAGAAGAAGTATGAGTATGCAAATTATTTTTCCACGTCTGTTCATCACGTGATAGCGTTCATAAGAGCTTTAAAGGTTTTGATGCGTGTGGACAGTTGTTGTTTCAAGTCAAAGTTTTACAGGAAAGATTTAATAGACGAACTTAGAATTTTTGACATGTCTTCCCGACATCACATAGATGATTTTATGCGTGGCCGAATTATTGGAAAGATCGAAGAAGGGCGAAAAATAACAGATGTTGCCTGGGAGTTCGACATCGCTCACAGCGTTGTTTCACGGCTGTGGAAGTCATTTAAAATTACTGGAATGTGTAGTAGACGGCACGGGGGAGGTCGTGTTAGAAGTACGACGCCTGCAGAAGACAGATATATCGTCCTATCAGCAAAAAGGAACAGGCGCACCACAGCTCAGCAGGTGGCAAATCAGTTTCTTGCTGCCTCAGGAAAGCAGATCTCCAGAAAAACTGTTGCCAGACGTTTGAGGGGAGGAGGACTATACGCACGCAGACCTGTTGAGTGTGTCCCATTGACCAGACAGCACCGTACTGCCCGTTTGCAATGGTGTCGTGAGCATCACAATTGGACTGAACAGGACTGGGCATGCGTACTATTCTCAGATGAGAGTAGGTTCAGTCTGTCATCGGATTGTAGACGCCAACTGATCTGGCGCGAGAGTGGTACTGCTTATCGTTCAGAAAATATCTAGGAAAAGGACCGATATCCGACATGCAGTATCATGGTGTGGGCCGGCATCATGATCAATGGCCGCACGCGCCTACATGTGGTTGCGAATGGGACTATGACGGGCCAACGATACATTGATGAAGTTCTACTTCCAAATGTTCGTCTTTTCCATGGTGCAGTCGGTGATAAATTAGTTTTTATGGACGACAACGCAACATGTTATCGAACACTCGCTGTTCATGATTGTCTAGACAGCGAGGGTATTCAACGTCTCGTATGGCTAGCGCGTTCTCCAGATCTAAACCCCATTGAAAATGTGTGGGATGCTTTGGGGAGGCAAGTTGTTGGTCGAAACTATCCTCCGACAAACAAGAACACCCTCATCCGTGCACTCACAGAGGAATGGGATAAATTGCCTCAACAGCTGCTGGATAATGTTGTGCAAAGTATGGTACGACGTGTGGAATGTTGCATTAAACTCCACGGTGGATATATCCCGTACTGATACCTTTCTTTAAAGTGATTTGACTTTTAGATGCATTGTTCCATTTCTCCGTACGCAGATCAAATGAACATTTTTTTTTCTTTCAGATTTTTCACAGCTTTTGTACTTTCCAGAACAATAAATATTCTTTATTCTAATGTCTGAACAGTGTGGCAACTATATTTTATCCTACTGGGCCTCATGTCTCACTTAATGTTATGCTACATAGCAATTTGTGATCCGTCCTTAGCAATTGTCCAGCAGTGTATATGCTGAATTGTGAGTCATGTGCTTCGTTTCATATAATGTCGCCAATAGGCTGCGGTTATATGTAAGTACCTTATTTTTTCATGTTATGCTTTTGCATTGATAAAGTTAGTTCAGTTCTTTTTATGTCAGTTAATGTTAGTATTGTTCTTCATTTTTCAAATTATTTTAATGCTTGGGATATATATACTTTGGATATTTTTTTATTTAGTACTTACGTATTATTGCAGAATCACCAACGTTCAAGACAACTCGCCACTTTGGCAATCTCAACTTTGTATGCATTGAATTGGCAATCATGTGCTTCATTTTCTATAATGTCACCACAATAGGTTGCTATAATACATAAGTACCTCTAATTCTGTACATTACTATAACATTAGACTGGTCGCAACATACCAATTTGGCGTGATTTCAAAATCATGCCAAAAATGAGTATGTTGATGAAGCAGGTAGTTAGTCGTAAGATAAATTATTTTTGTTACTTATGTACTATCCTAACAATCTCCAACGTTCAAAATAACTTGCCAAGTTCGCAACCCTGATTTCGCATGTCATATATATGCTGAATTGTGAGTTATGTGCTTCGTTTCATATAATGTCGCCAATAGGTTGCGGTTATATATAAGTACCCTGTTTTTTCAAATTATGCTTTTGCATTGATAGAGTTAGTTCAGTTCTTTTTATGTCAGTTAATGTTATATATCAGTTCTTTTTACTGCAATTAACGTAAGTATAGTATTTCCGTATTCGTCATCTGTTTTAGATGTATGAAATCAATAATATTTTGCAATTTCATGTGTCTTTATTTTAACCTTTGGCTTCAGTGCATAAGATTGCCTTGCAGAAAATCACACTTGGGAAATCATACTGCTCAAGCTAATGCAGTATTGTTAGTAATTATATATCATACTGGAATAGGCATCAGAGAATGAACAAAACAGACAAATGGCTTAAATACCTGTTGAGGAAGCAGGTAGTCGTAAGATAAATTATTTTTGGAACTTATGTACTATCGTAACAATCGCCAACGTTCAATATAACTTGCCAAGTTGGCAACCCCAATTTCGTATGTCATATATATGCTGAATTGTGAGTCATATGCTTTGTTTCATATCATGTCGCCAATAGGTTGCGGTTATATGTAAGTACCTTATTTTTTCCAATTATGCTTTTGCATTTATAAAGTTAATTCAGTTCTTTTTATGTCAGTTAATGTTAGTATTGTACTTTATTTTTCAATTAATTTTTATGCTCGGGATATATATACTTTGGATATTTTTTTTATTTAGTACTTACGTATTATTGCACAATCACCAACTTTCAAGACAACTCGCCACATCGGCAATCCCAATTTTGTATGCATTGAATTGGCAATCATGTGCTTCATTTTGTATAATGTCACCAATAGGTTGCGATAACAGGTAAGTACCTTTAATTCTGTACATTACTATAACATTAGACTGGCCGCAACATATACCAATTTGTCGTGATTTCAAAATCATGCCAAAAATGAGTAGCCTACCAATATGAAATTAATATTATGAGTATTATCTTAGCCTGTTTTATCTTTCCCTCCTCTAATCCTTAACTAATTCAATATATAATTTTTTTTTATATTTTAGTACTTACATTTTTTTTTTGGCGATTATGTACTGCAAATATTTTTTTACACATTGCGATGTCTTTGGCAACATTAATCAGTGCTATTTTTCTTAAATATGTTTTTTTTATCTGTTTTTGACAATTTTTAAAATTTTGTTTGATGTTTGTCTGAAATGCAAATAGCAAAATAAATATTTTACAATATGTATATTGTGTTTGTACAAAAATGTTGATACTGATTTCTTCAAAATATTGAGCCTTCTTTTGTTTTTGATATCTTCTTAAGATTTAATTTGATGTTATAACTAGCTCTACCCAGCTACATGTTGCTGGGGAGTATGGGTCAACGTGACCTGCCCGTACTATGCCCATAAAGTATGTCATGAGGCTTACAAAAGTAATAATACACAAGAATTCAAACAAATCGATATACATATAAGACGCATTTGTTGTCTGTCTGAATATCTCTTTCACACTACATCATTTGGACAAATTTTCAAATTTGTTTGTGTGGTTAGTAGTTAATTATAATTGAATTTTATTTAATTGAATTAATTATATTTAATTGAATAGGCAGATATTGCATTTTTTAGTATAAAAATTATTATAACTACTGTACTGTACTTTTTGGAGTGAGTGAATATTAACGTCGCACTGTTCAGCTACACGAGGGCTTTTGGCGACCGACCACGTAATCTTGAACCATGGTCCAGTGACGTGAACGACACATGAGCTGGCACCCCCTTCTCCTAACTACCATGCCACACCAATTTAGCAGGAATATTCTACCAATACTTAGCTGGAATATTCTTTGAAATCGACTCTTCCAAGATATGTGACAGCACGGGTTCTATGATGAGTATTTTAGCGGGGAAGGTGAATAGTTTTGTAGCAGATATTGCGTTTTCAGCTGACGGTGTTTTTAGCGGATTGCAAAGATTATCATTTTTGTCCCAAAAAATAGTTAATGTCAAAATGTAAGTGTCTTATGTTTTTGTATGTTTATGCAGACCGTAGAAAACGATTTGACTATTTATTTTAAGTGAACGGTGTATATAATTAATTTTACAGGGGAATATCTTTAATTAATTTATTAGCTCTAACGGATTAAATTTCCCTAAGTGGAGTATTTTGATTATGTATGTCCCTTAATTTTCAATGTAGTGACCTAAAAAATAGTGCATGAAAAAAAATTGCAGTAAATCATAATGCGGTAGATAAAGCATTAACGTGCATCCCTCCCCTACACGGCGGGTCTTACTAAGCTCTAAAAAAGCTTGAGCTATGAAAGTAGCTAGACATTTGCCAACTTGACTCTATCATCAACATTTCGCTATGTGTTTCATTGAATCGCCATTGTTATTTAAGAAACGGCGTTGCTTGCGAATATTACAATTTCAACATAAAATAAATTCGATAGAAAGTAATATTAATGTATGACACTTTCAGATATAAATTATTTACAATATTTTAAGCGTCACAAAACTTTTAACAATGTGTTACTTTTGTTGAGCGGAGATCAGGCTTATGGAGGTATTTTTAAAAATCGACCCTCAAGAGTGTTACGGGGAGTTATAAATATAAAAAAAAATCCTTTTTATCAGCTATTAGATCTACAGACTTAAAATTTAAGGAAGTTATTTTTTTCTTTCTTTTTTTTCTTCAGCTGAGATATGCGAAAATCTTTTTTTGTTTAATTTGCAATTCACTTAAAATTAACTCATTAAAAACTTCTTTATCCTTCAATTTGTTTTGTTTAATTTTTCAGTTCACCCGAGCGAAGAATGGGTATATCAGCTAGTATATATATATATATATTCTACGAAATTAAGCTTAATAAAGCACAATTTATTTACTTAGATATGTATATATTCATGTATTTAATAAATATCAATGAAATAAAAACATTCTAAAGAAATTAATGAAATTTAATACAAAATTTTCGAGTTTTTTGAAAAACAAATCATTTATTGAGTTTTTGGAAAAATAATCTGATATTTTTCTTTGCATTATCTTTTTTTACTATGAAATTGTCCAGAAATTGTTCGATGTCGTCCACATTTTATTATTCACTTCACCAATGGAATGTACATCTAAATAACTACTCATATTTTTTTTCATGATATTCCTTATTTCGGATCACTTGGGAACAGGAGCTGCATTATTAATTTCATTTTCACTGTCGGAATCTGTATCAATGATATTTTTTGAGCTTTGAACACACTCCAAAATGTCTTTGTCTGTCAGGATCGGGGCTGTACACACATTATCATCATGTACTGCAACAAATTCTTCCGATGATACAGTAGGACAGTCTAATAAAACAGAAAACTAATGCGAAACCCCCTTTCACATTTCACACCTCTCTGAAATCTCTGGTGTTTTACGCATTTTGTTCATACCCAGAAGGGAAATCCTTTGGTGTTTAGTTGGGGGGGCGGAATGCATGGAAATACAGATCAGTTTGTCGGGAGCGTTGTATTATTTAGTGTTACCCGATATTTCGCTTTAAGCGTTTTCGCCCGTTAAACGTATTGCGCTGTAGATCATGATGAGCCTTTAATATGTTTTCTTTTATTATTGTTTTTAATGCTATATTGTGATTCTTTTGATTCACCAATTTGATTATATGGCATCTTGTTACATTTTGGGATTTTTTTTTTAAAAAAATATAAAACCCACAATTTTTTTTAATATAATACATAAAATAAAATTTAGAACTTCGGTAAACTTCGCTGACATTAATAATACTTTGTGAATATTGAAGGGTTTTTCAAATAGGCTTTGTAATGAAAATTGTTTAATCAAAATGAGCTGCAAAATTTTTTATCAAGTATTTTTATACCAAATATAATTACAAGAAACTACCTTTTAATGGAAGTATAACATTTTTACTAAAAAGAAAAATGGGGTGTGTTAATGAGCTTTGTAAAACCAGAGCAGAAAAAATCACTTTTTTCTTCTATTTTGTTTTTCTTAATTGTAAACGTATTATTAAATTGAAAACTTTTAATTTCCCCAAATGCACATTGAATTTAAACGCTCCATGTCTTAGGAAATATGAACCATATCAGATATTTTCGTAAAGTAGGTTTTACAAAAATCAATTTTGAGACGCCTTTGTATTAATACATGGTGCGTTGTCAGTGTCACTGATAAGCAAAAAAAAAAAAAAAAAAGCAATTCTATTGCGGTATTCACGAACTTTGCTATCAAATAAAGGATGTTCGTAAAAAGTAGACATTAATGGACAATGTGTGTGAACCAACACACTGTGCACTAACATTCTGTTTTTCTTAAACTATGCTATGCTATCAGAAAATCGAGACTTATTTTGATTTTTCAATAACTATTTAAAATTGAGCCTATTTATTCGACTTATGAGAAATTGTACAAACTGTTGCTTGATTGATAGAAGTCTATGTGGCCGCCCCTTGTTTGGGCCGCCCTTGTGCAGTGCACAGCGGCTAGGATCGGCTCTGTTAGGTAAGGAGGTGTCTACTCCAAAACATAAAACATGGCAAGGTGTCTATGAGCCAAAAATTTTGAAAACCTCTGGTATAGAGCACACATTACAGTATCAACTGTTTCCAATTTGTTAATTATCATCCTTTCATTGGTTATCTTTTTACTTTTAGACATCTATAATCTTTGCTGAGTCGCTGGCGTTGCACTGCTATAACAAAGGTTTTCTTGGAGTTTTGATCATTGCAAAATCCTTAATGACATCATTTTAATCAATTTCCATCGTAATATCATTTTGAGTATATACCAACATCAAACTGTTAAGCTTTTTTTTCCCCACAGTAAATCTCATTTCAGTCTTTACTCGCTTTGGGGCAGAAATCCTTTTCTCGCGACTCGCTAGGGGGTGGTACGTACGCTGTAATTTAATTTTTTTTTCTTTTTTCGCGTTAAATTTTTTTTGTGCCCGCTAATTTGTTGCGCCCTAGGCACGTGGCTAATCGGAAAGCGGCCCTGGGAGTCTCCCATGTAACACGATACAATTTCTCTCTTTTGCAGACTCGGAAAGGCCTCATGGAAAAATTGAAAGATGTGCTTTCCTAGACTAGATCATTACCCTAATGAAAAAATTCTTCCGAAATATGTATTTCAATCAAGAATATTATGTCCGGGAAGGGTGTTCAAGATCTTGGGGCCCGTGATGTCAGGCTGATACATAAAGTGGGGCCGCGGGGATTGAAAGGTTAAGAACCGCTGGTTTAGAAGAATGGGGTTTTTTTTGGAAGTCTCTCATTGACAGCGATTTTGAAAATAGGGATTCATTCGTTGAATATTATTAAAATGAATTCAACATCTGATATACTTATTCAAGATAAAAGCAAATAAAAAAACAAAAAAAATTCTGAAATTCTTTTTGATACCCTAAGAAACATCAGTTATTCTTATCATAGAAAAAAATAAAATAAAAAGCAAAATAAAAAAGGCCAAAAGATTACGCATCAATATTAAAAATTAAACTTCAAAACAATCGGATCATCTGGGTTGCCGAATAAATTCTGCAACGGCATTGGTGAAGGTTACCAGGATGCTGAGATGATCAGTAAAATATAAATATTAAGTGTGTGGTTTTCAGAAATTTTATGCAGACAATAACCCTTCCTCTTGTTTTGAAAGTGAAAAGAGCGAAAAATACTTTCAACATCGAGAAAAAACTGTAGATTTTTAAGAATTACATGCCCATTACAGCGCGTAACAATAATAACTTCAGATATTCAATTATTTTATGGTGCTACATGATAAACTTTTTCTATACAGTCTTAAACCGATTCTGAAGTTTACAAGATATTAAATTCCGAGAACAATATGTTTTCTGCCTCCTAATTATCTCTTGATTAAGACTTCTTGCATTTACTATACATTACATTAAAATTAAAATAGCGCGTAAGGTGAAGCATTAATTTGAATTTGAAGAACATTATAGTGAAAAGCTCAAAAAAATTATTCGGTTTTTAACCAGATAATAGAAATTTTTGTATTTCTTTTACAAAATAAATGCATGTTTTTTCCCCTGAAATCTTTTGAAGTGCTCAAAAATTAAAGTCACGACTTACTACTGCAATTACCATTTACTTCTCATATTCTTCCTGTTTTTTTCTCCTTGCTATCGTTAACTCCTTTTTTTAACCTAGGCATGTCAAACTCATTTGATATCACGGGCCACATGAACTGTTTTATATTAAGTTGAGGGCCCCATGTTTTCAATATTCAAAAAAGTAAAAAAAAAAAATTAGAATGATTATATTCTGCATTTATAAAATCATTGTATTTTATATTATACATACATAATCGTTTAATATTTCCTTTCATTTTTTAAACTGTACATGTTTTATATTGTTTTACAAAACGACAAAAATAAAAGTTATAATACGAAATACAGTTTAATGTTACTTTTGGAAGATATTTGAAATCGCGCGCGCGTTTTTTGTTCTCAAAGCAAATGTATGAATAGGAAGTATTTTATTATGATTGAAAAGTTGAATAAGATATATATATATATAGAAAGAGAGTGAACTAATAGTAGGAATTGTTAAAAGAGCATAAATTGTCTGCATTGTTGTAACAATGCACACCCGACTTGGCTGAAAAACAGGTTTTCGACGCCAACTTTCGTCTTGGTTTTAACAGTTGCATGGTTACAACTATAGAGACGACTATAAGTTGGCGTCAAAAACCAGTAATTAATTTAATTTAATTAATTAGTATTTAAAAAAACTGTATTAGCATCAAGTCTCTTCCACTGCAAGTTTAAACAAATTTATTTGAACTTGATTGGATGAATGGAAAGTATCTTATTAATGATTAAAAAAAAGTTTGTACAAGATAAATATATAAATAAATAAATATATAGACAGAGTGAGCTATAATAGTAGGAACTGAAATGTTGTTAAATGTTAATAATTTAATCTGAAATGTGCTCCTGAACATAACCATTATACGCTTAACAAATGATAACATATTAAGAAACCTATCTGCAGAGGAATATGTATGAAAATCTAGAGTTTATTTTTCAACTTCTAAACATTTTTTCTTCAGCAAAGAAACAGAATAGATTTCAATTCATTCCATTTGTAAGTTATCATCAACAATTTCAATATCGATACATAGACGTGAAGTTAAGAAACGAAATTGTAATTAAAAATTTTGAAAATCAAAACATATTCGATCGAATTCTATTTCTAACATTTTAATTTGGTTAGAATATTCAGTAAATTTTAAATTAAGTGAGTTAATCAATAGATTTTGAAAGTTTTTAAAGAGATAAGTTTTCTCTTTTTGTTTGTTATAATTTGTCTATAATAATTTTTGCTTGAAAGCATTAATAATATCAAATGGCATTGTAACAAAAAGATTTTTGCCTTGCAGCTTAAGTTAAGTTGACTTGTAATATTAATTGAGAAAGCCAGGTTCTCTACCCAATGTTCATCTTTTAATTCAGCACATTCATAACTTTTTGTTTCTAAGAAAATAATGATTTCTTCCAGCAATTTAAAAAATTGCTTTCACACTTTATGGCTCGAAATCCATCGAACTTTCCAGTAATAAGGTTCACCGATAAATTCTCATTCAGTATTTTCTTGAAATGAAGCAAATCGACGATGCTAAAATTTATATATATAAACTTAAACATCGAATATAGTTTACAATTTTACTGACTATTTTAAAACATGTCCAATATCCAAGAACAGTACTTGCTACGGAATAATACAATGGAAATGTTTAAAATTATTATTGCTATGCTGTTTGCTTGTTTCTTCTAATCTTGTAACTCCTTTAGTAATACTTTAGTAACTCATTGGTAGGTGTTCTTTAAGTTGCAAGACAAATCCATTTTACCAAGGATAACTTACACTTCATCAAAATTTCTAAAAGTGCATAAAAAATGTGATATACATGACATAATACTTGACACACTCGATTTGATTATAATTCTCAACTATTTCATCAGCTCTGCTAGTTACTGAATTTCGACTTAAACTTACACTTTAAAACTTTTTCATTTGTGTTGTACATGATAACAGTATTTATTCGAACCTAAGCCACCATTGATTGTAAGACGACTCCAAATTCTCAACAAGTTTTTGTGAAAAAGGAAAATAGTGTAAAATGGTTTATCGGTATAAATTTTTTGAAATTAAAATACATTTTAAAAGAATAACTAATAAGAAGTGAATGAAATTTGTTATTTTGTCAGTATTATAAACTTTTAACTGCATACATGAACCCATAATTTCTATAAATACCCCATCTAACAAATTTCTTTTCCTTCGATTCTAAGCCGCACCCAATTTTCAGTAACATTAACAATGGAAAAAAAGTGCGGCTTATATTCGAGTAAATATGTGTAATTCCTTTGCTTTAATTAAGCATTCACTATTAAATTCTTTTTCAGTAAATGGTTTCGATTTGTGTGCTTGCGACTAAAAAGGATATTATGTAATTAGTTTTTACTTCAGCTGTATTGCCTTCAAGAAATTTAGTTGCCCACGGTAGCCTAATGGTTAAGGTAACCGACTCTAGTCACGAGTTTGACCCTTGTACCGTTGAAGATCCGCCATGTAGAGGGGACCGATGCACGTCAAAAACGTTGAGTGCTCCTCTCAAAAGTTCTCCCATTGGTGTGGTGTGATGTGAAAGTTAGGAGAGGGAGGGTGCCAGCTCAGGTGTCGTCCCCATCAATTGACCATGGTTCAAAATTACAAGGTGCGTCGTCAAACGCCCTCGAGTAGCTGAACAGTGCGAAGTTAATGTTCAATAACTCAACAAATTTAGTGAATCATTTTCCCCTTCCTCCCCCCTTTTGAAGAGTTGATTTCAATTTTGACAACTCGTCTTCACAAAGTTTCGCAACATATTGGTCATAGTTTGTTTTCTGATTTGTGTCTTAGTGCCTTTTAAAATTATATACCTTAGCAACTGAATTGCAGTTTTTATATACATATCAGGCACAATATTTTATTCTTGTTTTGGGCATAAAAATAATGCAATTTCCATTTTTCTTGAAAATTACGATGTTCATCTTTGTTCTTAAAGTTTGATTATATTTTTGTTGAATCACTTTTTAGTTTGATATGAATGAAAACCAAAAATCCATTTTTTTCACAAGCGATTGAGCAAATATCAGTTGAGTGAATTGCCTTTTGTCTTTGTCATCTAAGGGTATTTAAATTTTAAAAAATAAATTTTCAGCTGCCTCTGACGTCTCCCTACTCACTTCTCGCTGATTGGACACTTCAAAGAGGATAAAAGACGCACACACACGATTAATCGTAGTGCGATGTAAAACGAATAATATGCATAAATGCATTTAAAAATTTAATAAAAACTAATTTATTATAGTAAAATTAAAAGAAAAAAATTAATAAAATTTTAAAAATAATTTTCATTTAAAGGCTCTTTCTATAATTAAAGAGGAATTTTTTTTAAAAAAGGACAATAACAGATAAAACAGGTTAATATGTTGTACATTTTTTTAAAAAAAGTTTACCAGAAATAAGTTCAGACGAAAAAAAAAAACCTTAAAGATCGATAGTTAAAATTTTGTAAAATCCTATGTATCGGTTGGCCTCATGTTTGACATGCCTGTTTTAACCCATCCAGTAAAAAACTTGTTGTTCATCCATCCCCCATTTGAGTATCTCTCTCTCTCTTATTTCAAGTTTTCATTTTCTCCCTCTCACATTTCCAGGGGGGAGGAGTTGAAACAAGTAAAACAAGTCTCCTTCTCACTCCTTTAAACTCGGTTTTTGCTACTGTGCATTCTCTATACACATTTAAATACTGAACATTTTGTATTAAATTTAAAATCAATTTCAGTTCATTCATATTTAATTATAACAATAATGGCATTAGTTTTTTCCCCATAAAATGTCTGTTGTTGATTGTTAAACAAAAGCGGATATTATTATGCCACTTTCTATTTCAAATGTGTGTCTTAAAGGCTTTTCTAACTTTCAATTTTTTTTATTTGATTTTCAAAAGCGCATATATATATACACTGCTGGACAATTGCTAAGGACGGATAACACTATCATCCATAGCAACCACAAAATGAAAGGAAGCAAAATGTGGAAAATTAGAATAAGTGCGGGATATTAGTAAGAAGAAGTATGAGTATGCAAATTTTTTTTCCACGTCTGTTCATCACGTGATAGCGTTCATAAGAGCTTTAAAGGTTTTGACGCGTGTGGACAGTTGTTGTTTCAAGTCAAAGTTTTACAGGAAAGATTTAATAGACGAACTTAGAATTTTTGACATGTCTTCCCGACATCACATAGATGATTTTATGCGTGGCCGAATTATTGGAAAGATCGAAGAAGGGCGAAAAATAACAGATGTTGCCAGGGAGTTCGACATCGCTCACAGCGTTGTTTCACGGCTGTGGAAGTCATTTAAAACTACTGGAATGTGTAGTAGACGGCACGGGGGAGGTCGTGTTAGAAGTACGACGCCTGCAGAAGGCAGATATATTGTCCTATCAGTAAAAGGAACAGGCGCACCACAGCTCAGCAGGTGGCAAATCAGTTTCTTGCTGCGTCAGGAATGCAGATCTCCCGAAAAACTGTTGCCAGACGTTTGAGGGGAGGAGGACTATACTCACGCAGACTTGTTGTGTGTGTCCCATTGACCAGACAGCACCGTACTGCCCGTTTGCAATGGTGTCATGAGCATCACAATTGGACTTAACAGGACTGGGCATGCGTACTATTCTCAGATGAGAGTAGGTTCAGTCTGTCATCGGATTGTAGACGCCGACTGATCTGGCGTGAGAGTGGTACTGCTTATCGTCCAGAAAATATCCAGGAAAAGGACCGATATCCGACATGCAGTATCATGGTGTGGGCCGGCATCATGATCAATGGCCGCACGCGCCTACATGTGGTTGCGAATGGGACTATGACGGGAGATACATTGATGAAGTTCTACTTCCTCATGTTCGTCTTTTCCGTGGTGCTGTAGGTGATAAATTTGTTTTTATGGACGACAACGCAACATGTAATCGAACACTCGCTGTTCAGAATTGTCTAGACAGCGAGGGTATTCAACGTCTCGTATGGCCAGCACGTTCTCATGATCTAAACCCCATTGAGAATGTGTGGGATGCTTTGGGGAGGCAAGTTTCTGGTCGAAACTATCCTCCGATAAACAAGAACACCCTCATCCGTACACTCACAGAGAAATGGAATAAATTGCCTCAACAGCTGCTGGATAATGTTGTGCAAAGTATGGTACGACGTGTGGAATGTTGCATCACACTCCACGGTGGACATATCCCGTACTGATACCTTTCTTTACGGTGCCTGCTGACTTTTAGATGCATTGTTCCATTTCTCCGTACGCAGATCAAATGAACATTTTTTTTTTCTTTCAGATGTTTCACAGCTTTTGTACTTTCCAGAACAATAAATATTCTTTATTCTAATGTCTGAACAGTGTGGCAACTATATTTTATCCTACTAGGCCTCATGTTTCGCTTAATGTTATGCTACATAGCAATTTGTGATCCGTCCTTAGCAATTGTCCAGCAGTGTATATATATATATATATATATATATATATATATATATATATATATATATATATATATATATATATATATATATATATATATATATATATATATATACATATATATATATATATATATATATATACTTGTTAAGAAATGCAAGAGATAAAAAATAAACATGTAATACATTATATTAATAGTTTAAATAATACTAGGTGATAAAACAGAAAAGAAAGATAGATATCAATAATAAAAATGCTTGCAACTTTCCTCCTGTAGTGTTTGAACGCTAATGAGTGCGCGTGACGTCAGAAGCCCGGCACTCCCTGTGGAGAGAGGGGGAGATAAAGGGAGTGGCCTTAACCGAAAACAAACTTTTGCAAATGCTGACTTGTTCATTTCATTATTTCACTAAAACAGTTCCAGGATTTAATTAATTCACATACTTACAACAAGGAAAAATACATCAAAGAGACGTTATTTTAACATCGTGCGTGAATTGGCCATCTCCTGTAGGGATTTGGCGAAAACTCTAACTTCATAACTCCCACGACGTATATGTCGCAAGGAAACAACACTCCCTTTATCTCCCCCTCTCTCCACAGGGACAGCGGGGCTTCTGACGTCTCACGGGCTCATTAGCATTCAAACACTACAGGAGGAAGGTTGCAAGCATTTTTATTATTGATATCTATCTTTCTTTTCTGTTTTATTAAGTACCTACGCCAGGGCCTGACCATGACTTTTGGGGACCCTGGGCTAACAATATCTGAGGGTCCCCCTAAATAATTAAAGTTTTTGCAGTTTTTCTAAAAAAAAGTTTTGAGTGGGAAAATTAAAAAAAATATACGAAATTTAAGGGGTTTTTTTAATTTCAAACAATTTAAATACGTTATAAACAATTACATAATTTACAAAAAAATTTTTTTACACTATTGTGCTACAAATTCTTTTATTTGCCTATCACATTTCAAGTCTTTGGTGAGATCAGTATTAATATACAAAGAAGTAATAAATAATTAAGCCTAGTATTTATCATTGTTCTACATTTGTTTTCTCTGTAGAACATTTTAGAGAACACACGCTCCACTTCACAACTAGTAATAGGGAGTGTTAGAAAAATGGTATACAAATTTGGAAAAATATCAACAAGTTTCTTTTTAAAAATTACATTGAACATATCACTACAAGTATAAGACTCTAGCTCAGTTTGTTTTAGATAAGTTTTGAATTGAACACCTTCATTTACTAAATGTTAGTCTGCGTCATCTAATTAGTAAACAATAATAGCGCGTGCATCTCCAGGTCGACGTTCTTCTTACTTTGATCTTGCAAATCCATCAAAAATTTTAATTTCTTACTATATTCTTCTATTTGAAACAATGATTAGTTTGCCTAATGCAACACACACACAATAAGCGTGTCTCTTTTAAATTTTTCTATCACATACACAGCTTTTTCTGTGGATTTATCTGCAAATTTTGAAACAACCCGTCTCTTGTTCACATCGCTATGTTCTATTTCTATACTAGGACTTAATTTTGTGGCTGCATCTTGATAATCCTTTAGTGATTCATGTCCTACATTGCTTATAAACGCTTTAAATGACATAATTAACTTAAGCCCTTCACAGATGTCCAAACTAGGAGCCTGTAATTTTTTGTTAACTGATTTAAATCTTTGTAAAATTTCTTCCTAAAATATAATTAAAATGGCAGTTTCAAGTTTTGTTAATTCATTAAATAAATTTACTGCCTCTTTTCTAAAATCAATTTTCTCAATTCATTCTCTCTAAATGTCTTAAGAATATTCATATTACCATAATTATCTTTTAAGGCTTTAACAGCGTCGTAAAGACAAGCCAATTGGGTCTGACTTAAACTTTTTAAGGTAAATTTCGGTTTAATTTCACGATTTAGAAGTTCCCACCAATGGGTCGAAGCAGAAAATAAAACATATATTTGTTACGATAAAACCAGAGGTTTTCAAACTTTTCATCTCATAGACCCTTTGCCATGTTTATTGGTTTGGGGGTCACCCCTGCTTACCTAATATAGAACTTTTGTAAATTATCAACTTAAATGTCTTTTTGACTGCTGTTATAGAACTACTTACTTTTTAAGATACTTAACTCTAAAAGATTTAAATGTCTAACTGTAGGGAAGTGTAGTGTTTAAAACTTAAGAAACACATGATAATAAAATTAAAATTTAATTGATACAAATTGAGCACATTTTTTTATGTGAAGGATGAACCTGGTGCTTCAGTAACTAATTTTCAACATTTGGCATCCATCTCGTCAGGTATCACCCGAAATCTCCTCGCTTTTTAGAGTTATTTTCTTTCTTTTATTTTAGAGCTTAGTAACCGCACTGAAACTCCTTTTCACTTTGTAAAGCAATTCAATACTCCATAATTCGGGATAAATAACAGGCCTGTCTTTTTAAAGCCAAAATTGCTGACATCCGTTTTTAAACTTTACTTTAAGATCACAATTACTGCCGATCAGTTCCTCTAGTAGTGACATTTTTTTTATCAATAGGACAATTTGTGTTTATTGCCTACTGTGTTAATTACCATACTCAAATCTAGTTTCGAATCTTAATAAAGAGCATTTAAGTGAGTGAGTGAATATTAACGTCGCACTGTTAAGCTACACGGGGGCTTTTGGCGACGGACCTCGTAATTTTGAACCATGGTCAAGTGACGAGGACGACACCTGAGTTGGCACTCCCTCTCCTAACTACCACACCAACGGGAGGTCGTTTGAGCTCCCTACAGATTTAACGTGCATCGCTTCCCTACACGGCGGGTCTTTAACGATACTGGGCTCGGACTCATGACATGTCTGCCATGATCTGATACCTTGATTTAAGGGCGTTTAAATGTTGTACGTAAATTAATACGCCATTTTCCTAACAAATTTTTACAAAAAAATATAGTATATTTCTGAGATAATTAAAAAAAAGTACCTAGTTTATTTTAAATTTTTTTTAAAAAATCTCTCTTTGCCTATACTCACTAAAACCTAAAACGTTGATTAGTATTATTTATTGCCCCATCTATTTAAAGGGTTTTTTTATAAAAGTAAACTGAAGAATTATTTGCCCCACTTTAAATAAATATTGTTCTTCCGTTGTAATCCATTATTTACTGTTGCTGTCTATACTTAAAAACCCTTCTTTATTACGAAAATCAAGACCACTTTACTTTTGTCCATAATATTCCCGGGAAATCTTCATAATCCACATAAAATGATAGTTATTTTTTCCATCCTATAAAAGTAATTAAGTTACTCACCCCAAATTTTAAGATAAAATACATATTTATGAGAAATCTTAATGGTTTCAATCTTTGAAAAGTTGAAAATCCTTATCATAACTTCAATACCTTCCTGCTTAAATAATTTAGAAATGTGTATTGGTACCGGTAGCGTAGCTACCGCCGTATCAATGATAACCCCCGAGCTACAGGGGCCCCAACATGTGTAATCAAAAAATAGTAAAATGCTGTCAATAGTCCCGTTAACAGAGCTGTCATTTTCAAAAAGAGGTCACCCAAAGAATTTTGATACAAGGTTTTACACAAGACTAGCTACGCCACTGATTGGTACTTACTTTTTATTTGAATAAACAGGCACCTTTTAATTTCAGGCCTTATGCACAGGTCACAGCAACAAATCAGTATATTATTGTAACTTAGAGTTATTATTGCAATAAAATAAATGGCTGCAGAAATAGTGCCACTCCGTTTGCATAAATGCTCGATGCTGTTCGGCGCCGCTCTATGATAGAGCCTAGGTCTATTATTAATTTCCGCGTATTCGGTGGTAGAGCGGAAGGACAAAAGTAAATTGCTCTTGTACTCGAAAATAAAAATAAATTTCATGTAGTATGTCGAGTATTTTATATCTGATTTGTATTTTTTACTGGTTTATTATTTTATCACTATTTTGAATGTAAGAATCTTTTTCTTTTTATTATTTTCAACGGGGAACAGGGGGCCCTGGGGTGCAGCCCATACGTAGATCCATCCTTGCCTACAGCAGAAAAATGTGTTCCGATATAGAGAAAAATCAAACTCTGAATTCTGACGAACAATTTAATGAAACTATCAGAATGTTATTGAACAAATGCCGTGATAAAGCAAAACCTTTATGGACTCGCGAAAGAATAGAAGAAACTATCGCAGACTTTGAATAATTTAAATTGGCACCTCTACTTTTAAATTGAAACGGAATCATAAACAATATTATTATAGAAATAAAAAAGATATATTATGGAAGTAGGAAATGAAAAATCTTTGATTTTAAAGAGAAAGTTTGACTTTAATCCAGTTGTGAAAATAGTATCTCAACAGAAAATTTTTACCACATATACTTCGAGAAACACATCAGTTAACTAGCCATGGAGGAAGAGATAAAATGCTATACAGTTTGAAGTCTAAATATTTCATTCCGACTTCAGTTGTATTGGAGTTTTTAAAGCTGTGCAATGTATGTCAGTCAAAAAAAGCATTTCTAAGAAAAAAAGTCGTTTGCCCAATTGTATCCAGAGACTTCAATCATCATGGCCAAGTCGATTTAGTTGACTTACAGTCGAAATGAGATAGAAATTATAAATGGCTATTACACTATCAGGACCCCACGATGAAATTCAGCTTTCTTCGACCGTTGACTTCAAAAAGAGCAACTGAATTAGCATTGGAGCTATTAAAAATATTTTTGGAAGTAAGTTGTCCTCGTATATTACAAAGTGACAATGGCCGTGAGTTTACGGCGACTGTCATACAAGAATTAAAAAATATGTGGCCAACGTGCAAAATTGTATATGGTAGACCTAGACATCCAGCTAGTAAAGGATCTGTTGAACGATCAAATCAAGATGTTGAAGCTATGCTACGTGCATGGCTAATTGAAAATAACACAAAAATTGGGCTCTTGGTTGTAACTTTGTTCAGTTCCAAAAGAATTCCTCTTTTCATAGAACCATTAAACGATCAGCTTACAAGGCTTTATTTGGATCAGAACCAAAAATAGGACTCCAATCTAGTCATATTTCAAAAGAATTTCTTGAAAAACTTGTTACTGAAGAGGACTTGGATCTACTTCTTAATCAACAGGAACATGATATTACTTCAACACCAGAAGACTTTCCAGTAAGTTCCTAAAAAAACAACGATGACGCTTTAAAATATCTACTAGCTCCTGAATTAATTGATTACAATGCTTCAATTTCAAACAATCTGTCAGTACCTGAATTAATTGATTGCAACACTTCAACTTCAAAAGATCTGCTAGCACCTGAATTCATTAATTACACTGCTTAAGTTTCAAAAGATCTACTAGCACCTGAATTGATTAATTACACTGCTTCAGCTTCAAAAGATCAGCTAGCACCTGAATTACATTGCTTCAATTTCTTATGATCTATCAGTGGTGAAATCAACGAACAATAACACTTCAGTGTCATATGATCTACCCGCAACTGATTTACTCACCAAAAAGGCTTTAAATTCAGAAGATGTACACAAAATTAAATCATTTTCTTTATCGACAACAGGACAACTCGAAACAGTTAACAACTCTACTTCTTCTCCTGATTCAACAGTTAAAATATCTGTACTGTTACTTGCATCAGAAGGGAAAGCAGCTGTCAACGACAGTAAAGCATGTTGTGTTTTCTGCGGAATGGAATCTACTGGAGCCCATTCATGTGCCATTTGTAAAAATCAGGTGCACGCAATATGTGGAAATGCAGTAGGAGAAGAAGGATATGGATCGAAAATTATATGCTATTTATGCCAAAAAGAACAAAAACGTTAAATATCAAAGAGAAAATGTTGCAAAACACCTGAAAAGATCAGCGGAAAAAATGAAAGAAGTTTCTTTGAAGAAATTTAAAGACTTGTCAGTGTGGATTCCACAGTTCTGATAAATCTACCTATAAAGTAGATAGAGGCCCATTAGATGGGAATAATAATGTGGAGATCGTATTAGATACAAAAAATAATTTGTATCAAATTGGTACCTCAGTTGCAATTATTAAAGATTGGCTTCCTAGAAACGCTCTTCAAAAATTACTACTACAACATTTACCGAAATAGTTCCACGGATTAACCTAAGTCTGCGTGAAATTGCAAAAAAATTATCCTTATTTGAAGGCTATGGGTTTATGAAGTGTTCCTGTGAACAATCAAAAATACAATGTAAAACAAAAAGATGTGCATGTAAAAAAGTAACGTTCTTTGTAATTCAAGATAAAACAAATCAACAACATGGTTTAATAAAAATTAATGAACATTATTAAAATGTTTAAAATTTTACTAAAAATATCCTTTTTGTTTTAAAAAATATCAGCTTAAGAGGACTTGGCACTCTTAAAATGTGTGACCTAAATATCACTTTTCAACTAAAGAAAAAGGTGTTACATGTAAAGCAAGATATTTCTGAAATATTATATTAATGTCATTTTTATTTATCTTGAAATGTGTAAATGTAAAACTTTTTAACTAAGGCATTTGGTATAAAATTTTTTATAATAACTGTTCTTATGTATCATATGTTTTCCATAAAAAAATATAATATTTCAATATTATGTGAAGCAAACGTTTTTAAAATTTTTACTATGGCAGAATTTTTTTTTAACATTTCCCTTGAGATTTATGCAATTAATATTCTCTAAAAAGGGATTGTTTATAAAATATATGGATTAAAATAATATGTAAATGCTATTATATTCTTAATAAAACTATGTAGCTAATACTTTAAAGTGGTATTTTATGCTTATTTAAGATTATAATAATAATACTTTTTTTAGTTATAAACTTTAAAGTTGTTTTTCTCTGTTCGTATTTTTCCGTATTCAAAATGCTACTCGTTCCACAATTATTTACCAATCACTTCTATTTTTTTCTCTATATTTTACATATAATGCATGTAACAATATTTGGGATTCATTTTGCTGCCAACTTAATACTTTTTATTTAAAAAAATTAAAATGTAGGAGATTTTGGCTTTTTTCTTGAATTTTATATCATACGTATTAATATTTTATCTTTATTCTCCAAAACTAATTAAGTTTTTGTAAAATCGATTCCTAAAGTTGTTTAAAACATTCTTGGAAATATTATAAAAATATTTAAGGTCGAAAAACCAATGAATACACCCAAAAAAGGAGTATTATTTTAAAATTTTTCATATATCTTTTATAAAATTTTAAAATTGTGTGAACACTATGTACAAATTTCATTTCGCATCATTTTTTTCAATAGAAACATTATATGAAATTCTAAAATCTAACTTTTGAATGCATATTTTTTTTAAAAAATTGTTTAAAAGGTGCCAAGTACTCTTAAGTGCCTACTTCTTTTGTTAATTAGTTTAGAATAATTTTTTTTGTTTCAATGCCTATTTTTCTATTGCTTGCTCAACATTTTTTTTAATAATGTATAATTCACTATAAAAATGGTTCTAATGTCTAAACTAGCTGCATGACCCGACGTTGCACGGGCTTCTTCAAGTATAACACTTTTTTCCTCCGGGATATAAGATCTTTTTTTTTCAAATTTCTACTTTCAATTAATAATTCTCAAAGTTAATTCTCTCAGTTTTTATTCACACACACACACACACAAACAGACAATCGTCGAATTTATTATTAAATAATTAATTTTCTAATGAATAATAAAAACAATACAGCTTTAATAATCCAATTTTATTCACAAGAATGTACAAGTTTAGTATTAAACAATTAATTTAGTAATAAATAATGAAAAGCAATGCGGCTGTACTATTTTTTAAAAAAATATTATTTTATAACCATTTTTGTTAAATAATAAATCAAAAAATCTTACAGTTAGCTATTGAAACGAATGCTTATTTTGGGATACGTGTTTTTAAAATTGTAGATAAACAAACATACCTATTTATGTGAGGCTATATTCTCACGAATCGCTGAATGAAAAAGCACGCCGAAGGTATCAAAAGATCAATATGAATGATCTGCGTAATCCATTTTTTGGCTATTTAAATTTCGAAATTACAATTATTTAAAAATATATCATTTGAAAACGATAAAAAGCACAATTCGTCTACATTGTTGTAAAAAAGCAAACCAGGTTTGGTCAGTTTGGCTGAAAATCAGTTTTAGACGGCAACTTCAGTAATTTTTGTAACAACAACATTGTTCCAAAACTTGATAATTATTTGCCTACCTATTTTTTGTAGGCTTAATAATGATACTTTAACTGATTATTGATATATAAGTCCTAGCATTAAGAATTCGATTGTATTGAAAAATATTCGTATAACTCTCGGCTCCTGATTTAAAAAGGAGAGAACTTCTGAATAATAATTTCTAAAATTGAAGTAGGATTATCTTTCAAGCTCTCATAACTCAGTCTCAAAGTAGATTTCCACAAAACTCATTTCTACTGGATCTCTACTCCAAAAAAATAAACGTGCTTGCAAAATTTGAAGTCTAAATCGAGAAGTTTAAAAACGGAAATTGTTTAACAATTAATCCAGTAACCCCATCATAGACTCAATTTCCGTAAGACCCGTTCTTAGCAGATTTCAATTCAACAAAAGGACCATGCATACCAAATTTCATTACTGTAGTTCTAGTACAGAGAGGGCGAAGCCATGACCCGTGGATCAGGTACTGACCCAAGCAAGCTTTTTAACTGACCCATGATTGCTAGGCAATCCTTTGTTTGCTTACGCGGGTTTATTTAGATTTTCTAATTTGTGGGGATTATTTATATTCTATTTGTATTTTTCCAAGCACTGCATTGACACAAAGAGCAATTTAAATGCTGTCTATAACCTTCAGTTTTATCATTGCAGCTCCAAATGACAACAAATGTATATGAAAGTAAGTACGAGAGTGAGTCAGAAAAAAAGTTTCCCCTGTCGACTGTGATCACAGTTGTGTATGAAAGTCAAAAAATAAAATGAGACATTAAATATATGACATAACTCTATTTTTCTACGTAAGTACCAAGTACATTGAGACATTTGTCATGCCGCTGGATTAGCTTCAAGAAGCCTTCCCAGAACAATTCAGGGCTTTGCATACGGGAAAAGCGTTTACTTTTAGGTGGACCTTTTGGAGGTTGGAACCATCAAAGCTACGTGGTAGGTACTGTGACATCCTGTCGAAATCGATGGGGACGATTCGGAAAAAGCGACCTGGGCTTTTCAAATCTGGCGTTCTGTTGTTGGATGGTAATGCGAGTTCACACTCGTCGACGGCAACGCAAAACCATATTGCAACTGTTGGCTTGGAGCGCCTGTATCACAGTCCTGATCTCGCACCAAGTAAATTTCATCTGTTTCCGGCTTTGAAGAAAAATCTTGCCTGAAGTCGCTTTGGAAGCAATGCTGAAGTCAAACCAGCCGTTAAACGCTTCTTCCGTATGCAAAGCCCTAAATTTTTCCTGGAGGGATTTTTGAAGCTTATCAAGCATTATGAAAAATGTCTCAATATTCTTGGTATTTACATTGAAAAATAAAGTTATGCCTTATCTTTAATGTCTCTTTCTATTTATTTTTTATTTTTTATTTTTGACTTTCATACACAACTCTGACCACAGTCGACAGGGGAATCTTATTTTCCGACTCACCTTCGCAGTATTTGATATAAAGCAAAAGTGTTTAGAGAACATCAAATAAAATGTATAATTGTACTCGTATTTTGTTTGGTAAAAAAAATCAACAAACCAGAACAAATAAACGTATTTAAAGCCCTTTTTTCGGACAAAAAGGACTTTTGTAAGGTTATGTTCACTTTTGTCTTTAGAAAGAGACTTCAGTACCATTTGTATCGTCTCCTCTCTGTTTCACCCTGTGAGGTGCAATGCGCTTGTCTGTTATTCACGATACTAGCAATTTTTGGCTCGCAATTTAAGGCGCGTCTGTACCGGCGTCGAACTTGGCGGCATCCATTTCCAACGCATTTAAAAGTAATATGTATTGATGTGTATGTATATTAGGTATGTTAACACAAAGTGTCTTCTCAAAAATTATTGTATTCTAATTACAAATATTTTTAATTGTAGCGCTGTACTATGTCGGTGGTTAAAAAATTAAAAACTAGCCATACATCTACCATACAAACATACATATCAAGTTGAATGGTTTGGTAAATATTGTGTGATTGGAAGGAGTTAAATGGTAATATGTGTACAATGGTGGCCAAAATTGGGGACACTTTTTAAAAAGGGTTAGGTTTTTTAAGTTTGTATACTTACAGAACATTTTACGTTGCACAAAATGCTAAGTTTTTTATGCCATTTTAAAGGAAATTAAGAAATGAATTCAATACAAAAAAACAAAATTAAAATATTTGCAACGCATAAAACGTTATGCTGTAATAACTGTCGGCATACATTAGATACTGATGATAGCAGTGAGTTTTCAGAACTTATTGAGGTTGCCTTTATTCTTAATTACAGCTTCACATCAGTGTTTCAGTGAGCTGAAAATAGTTTTAAGCTCTTTCTTAGTTATTACATGATGCCAGGAAACAATTATATCCTTAATTAGTTCTTTTTTATTTCATGGTTACCTCATTCGGACAAGAGTTTTCAGATGATGTCACAAGTTTTCGATAGGATTGAGGTCAGAACTGTTTCCTGGCCAAGACAACTCAATGATCTTAGAAGGGTACCAGTCTTTCAATTACTTTACTGTGTGACAATAAGCAGAATCTTGCTGAACAATAAATGAAGCATTGTTGGTGAATAGATCCCTGATGGAAAGCAGGAGTTTGTGTTCTAGAATGGTGTCAATATATTTTTTGACATTCAGTGTCCCATCGATGATATGAAGGTGACCGATACCATCTGCCGATATTCATAACTAAGTGATAAAACTATGTGGGCAGTTTATAGTTGTCTGGAAGCAGTCAGGAGGTAGCATTTCTGCTATTTTTCGTCTTTCATATTTTAGGCTATTACTACTGAATAACGATATTTTAGTTTCGTCCCTCGTAATAGCTTGTGACCAATAATCATTTGTCCAATTAATAGGTTCTATTGTCAACTATAGTCCTTTTTAGTGCTGTTTTAATTCGAGAAACGGCTTTTTCGAGGAGTTCTACCTTTTAATCTTACATCTGCTTATCTATTCCTCATTGTTTTTGAACTGACTTTTCTCGTCACACGTGTGTCCAATCTACTCTTTTATTTGATGTCATTGCTTTTCGACTAAACATCATTGTTATCCTGGCCAGAAAACACAGTCCTGATCTCAATCCTACCGAAAACTTGAGACACCGTTTGAAAACTATTGTCCGAGTAAGGTAACCATGAGATAAAAAAGAACTAATTATGGATATATGTGTTTCTTGGCATGATGTAACTACTAAGGAAGAGTTTAAAACTACTTTAAGATCAATGAAACATCGATGTGAGGCTGTAATAAAGATTAAAGGCAACCTCACTAAGTTCTGATAACTCACTGTTATCATCAGTATCTAATGTATGTCGACAGTTATTACAGCATAACTATTTATGAGTTAAAAATATTTTTAAAGTATTAAATTCCCTTTAAAATGATATAAGATACTTAGCATTTTGTGCAACTAAAACTTTCTATAAGCATACAAACTTAAAAAACCTAACTCAAAAAAGTGTCCACAATCTTGGCCACCACTGTTATTTTTAATGAAAAAGTGACTTCACGTACATATAATGTGAAAAGACATTTCGTGTGTGTGAAATTTACCTTATAATCTCGGCGTGTTAACAGATGAAGAAAAAAAACGTATTTTTTTTACAGAAGAAAAAAAGAGAATTTTTCTCAAAGCAGTGTTTTAAAAAGTTTTTGGTTCCAAAATATAAGATACATCTGCTAGTTTGTAAGTTGTCCATTGTACTGCTCGCCACGAGACACCTCATCCAGAAGGAGAATTTGTAAAAAAAGCGCTATTAGAATGTAGTCCTACATTGTTTGCTGACTTTTTTAAAGAAAGACTTGATTATAAAGCGTATAAATGAGTCACCTATAAGTCCAGATATAATTAATGATCGAGTAATAGAATAAGAAAAAAAATTTGTTTTGGTTAGTCACATTTAGCAGTTTCTGCTTGGTGTAAGTTTGGAAATATATAATGAAAGAAGATTTATATAATAAATCTAATAACGTTGAAAGGAAGTGTACCGGTCTTGATGTGTTTAAAATATTTGATGTTGCAATTATAGAAATGGAAATTGATCTTCAAGAAATAGTTTCTGTAAGCACAGACGGTGCACCTAGTATGGAAGGGAAAAAATTTGGATTTTTTCAGTATCTTAAGCAAAATATTTCATTCTCTGATTGAATTTCATTGTATAATACACCAGCAAGTTTTATGAGCGGAGCATGGTTTTAAAATATTTTCCAGTGTAACGTCAGTTGTAATAAAAATAATCAATTTTATAAACGCACGAATTCTTTATAGATGGCAATGTACACAATTCTCTCTCTCTCTCTCTCTTAGAGGAAATTAAATTGCAATTTTTTAAGGGATTTTGACATACAAGTACAACAACGTGAGATGGTTCAGTTTCCTCGAGTCCTTAATCGTTTTGTAACGTTATTAGAAGAAAAATTAAGCTCTTTTTAATTAAAAAAGACAATAGTTTTTATGAATTATCCAATGTACATTGGTTAAATGATTTAATGTTTTTATGCGACATCACTCAGCATTTTAAGGAACTGAATAAAAAACTTCAAGGGCATGGACTCAACGATTTTTGAAAATATTAAAATATTTATGACGAAATTTAACATTTTTACTAAGGATTCGGAAATGAAAATCGTGAAATACTTTCCTCAATTACAAAACATTTTCAAAACACAATAATTTTTAAAAACTCTGTTGACCTTCAAGAAAATGCAGTTAAAAATATTTAATAACTATACAGGAAATAAAACAAGCTTTTGAGGAGAGATTCAATCAATGTAAAAGTTTGGAAAAAAATATTTCACTTTATTTTATATCCGTACGAAATAGAATTTGAAACAATGGAGTTAACTGAATTTATGTGGCTGAGTATCGATATTTTAGAAATTGAATTAGTTGAATTTCGAAGCAGTGTTGCGTGGAAAATAAAATTTGAAGACTCCATTTTTCCGAAGTAGAAAAAAAACTGTGCAAAACTAGTGCAGCTAAATATTGATCCAAACGTAAAAATTACAAATATTATATTAATAGTATGGTATTCTTTACTATATAATTTTATATTAATGAAAAAAGTGGTTATGATCTTTTAACGATGTTTGGGTCCACATATTCATGTGAGAAATTGTTTTCTTCAACGAAGTTGGTAAACTATTAGAAATAGACTTGACACGGAATTAACTGCGAAATACGTTTAACTAATGCATACGAAATATGTGTGAACCTAATATTAAAAAACTACCTGAAATAAACACAGCAACAGATTTCTCATTAAATACTTTATAATTAATTTTGTTATACATATATTTTTGGACATATATACAGTAGAATCTGTTTTTGTTCGGTCCTTTTTTATGCGATTTTATTTTTGTGTGACCGCATAAAAAAACTTTTGCAGTATTTCGACGAATTGGCTTGTTATATGTAAGAATTCATTAAATTTTCGAACAATTTTGTGCGGTTATTTTTATGCGGTTTTTATCAACCGCCCCAAAACAGGTTCAACTGTACTAATAAATAATATTTCATAATATATATTGTACGTAATCTTTACTCTTTGTTCATTAAAATACTTATTGCTATTTGCCCCAAACGTTTAAGAATTTTTAATCCCACTAAAATCTTTTAAATCATCAAACCACTCCCATTTTTACTCGTTAGTCTAATTGAATTTTAAAGATGTTTAGTTTTAAAAACACTCAGTTTAAAATTTTAAAACTTAACGCTGTTGCAAATAGGCATTAGTGACCCACGAGTTAGTACTAAAAAAAATATGAGCAAAATTTGACACACGTGTCAAGAAGGTGAGCCATCCCTGGTCTAGTAGTTAACACCAGCGTTCGCTTAAAAAGAGTCGATTTTCGTAACATCCGTTCTCAGTGGATCTATATTCAACAACAAAAAAACATTCGAACAAAATTTCAAGTTTGTAGTCTAACTGATCAAACAGGAATTTTCATCTATAGCGCCCTTATCCCCTCGCAACCCTCCTTGGGGGTCGGATTTGTCAAAATCTGTTCTGAGCGGATGTCTATTCTATGAAAGGGATACGCCTGCCTATTTTCGAATCTCGACGTCTAATAGTTCCAAAATAGGAATATATTTATCTCCAACTTTTAATCCTCGCAAACCCCCTTAGAGTTCGATTTTTGCAAAACTTTTTTGTACCGAATCTTTATTTCATGAAAAGAACCTGTGTGCCAAATTTCAAGACTGAACGTCTAATAGTTTAAAAATGGAAATAATTATTTATAACGCCCTTTAATCCCCCGCAACGCTGCTTGGGGGGGGGAGGCGAATTTTACTAAAATCATTTTATAGCGGGTATCTACTCTGTAAAAGGAATCTGCTTACCAAATTTCAAGACTGTACGTCTAATAGTTCGAAAACGGGAATAATTGGCTTTAACGCCACTTTAACCCCTCGCAAACCCCTTGGGGGTCAGTTTTCATAAAAACCTCTTTGTAGCAGATCTCTCTCTATGAAAGAAACATGGCTGCCAAATTTTAAGTCTCTAGGTGAAATAATGTAAGAACGGGAATATTTACCTATAACAGCTTCTAATCCCTCGCAACGCCCCTTGGGGGGGTCGATTTTCGTAAAATAATTTCTTCATAAATCTCTACTCGATGCATGAAATCTGCTTGTCAAATTTCAAGACTGTACGTCTATAAGTTTAAAAATGGTAATAATTATCTAAATAACGCCCCTTATAATCCCCCGCAACGCCACTGGGCATCTTTCGGAATATAGTTTTACTAACTCAGAAACCTTCACGGACCACTCCCCAAAGTTTCATCGTAATCGGATGATTTTTACAAGAACCCAGTGATATGCCCAAACTACTTTCATATGAAGGGGAGGGGGATATATTTAAAAAAAAACGTAGACGAAATGTTTATGCTAAACATTAAAAATTTTGTTGTCTAATGGCTTAAACCTCCAAATCCCACCCTTTTGTACGCCACTGCAAGAATCGTACAAGTAGCAATAGAGGGGTTTGTGAAGCAGAAATAGAAGTGTCATTAAAAGAAAGGTAGGGGAGGGGTGAAGACTATTCGGAGACGATGCTTGATTTCGAGAGGAGGGGGGGGGGATCCTTCTAATATGACTATATTCTTTTCAACTAGTGTTAAATTTAGTAATCAATGGCGAGATAGATTACATACTCTCAGTGGGTACAGTAGGCTCTAACAATAAATGTCTCTGCCATCAGGAGAATACAAACAGGTTTATGAATTGTGGAGTGAGTGAGAGAATATTAAGGTATCCGACTACGTTCGGAACAGTGATTTTACAAAAGCGTATAAATAGATAATATTTATGATATTTAGTGTCACTTAGATTAGAAAACGTATATAAAACAGTTTTAAGAAAATTATTACAATAAAAAATAATTTAAGTACAATATTTTGACAAAAAATGAACATAGGATGACCCATTTTCAAAATATTCTCTTTTTATGGAAAATGCTTCCATTAGAATAATATTTTGCTTGTATATAGCTCAGACATCCATACAGAGGCTCAACTAGAATTTTTTAACTATATAACTTAGAAGTGGATTTATCCATATTTTACTACAACAGAGAAAATAAATTTAAAGAAAAAAAAACGCCGATAAAAAAAAAATTATTTCAAATAGTGGTATCTGAAAATAATGTGAAATTTTTTCAAAACTCCTAGTTCAGACTCTCTGGAGAAGTCTTTACTTTATATAAGCAAAATGTTATTATTATAGAAGCATTTTTTTTATAAAAGGAGAACGTTTTGAAAAAAGGTTATTTTAAGTTAATTTTTTTGCCAAAATATATTGTATTTAAATAATTTTTTTATCATAATGGCCTTAAAACAATTTTATACATGTATTCTAATCTAAGTGACACTAAATATCATGAAAATTATCTATTTATGCGCTTTTTTAAAACCTTGGTTCCGAACGTAGTCGGATACCTTAAGGCTGTTTTCGGTTAATGTTAAAGAATAGGACCCGAATTAGGTACATTTTTTCAGATATAAAAGAAATTAAAAAATAATATTATATATTCTGGCTTCACTATGCCTTGGAGAATAACATATATTATCATTCTTCACTTTTTTGACAGAGCTGAGCCATTTCTTCTGGTATAAAATGTGTTTCGCGTTTTTTCTCCTATACCGTAATGTTAAATGAGCTGTCCTTTCACGTGCTAAAATGAATAAAATACTCAAGGAATATTTTGAAATTTTAAAAATGCTATATTGTTAATAGATGTATGAGTTATAATGTTGCAAATTTTCATGAATTGAGGCATTTTTCTGTCTGAAAATGTGCTCCACGTTTGGTTCAGGCTCTCGTACTTTGCTGAAAACAGTCTTAACGTCGGCTACACAAAGGTTTTCGGCGACGGACCTCGTAATTTTGAGCCACAGAAATTGTGAAACAATATCCTTTCACAAAATACACATTGGCAGATTTATCTTACAGCCAAGTATCGTTGATGATTACTGTTAAAAAAATTGCAAGTTAATATTTCAGTTTTTACTTGAAAAAAAAATTTTTTCACTCAGATTAAAACATGATTGTTAAACGCATATTTCCTTTCAACTAAAATTAAAAGTCATTAAATCTTGAATTATTCCTGAACTGATAATTTTATTAATACAATTTTATTGACATCTGATTTAAATAAAAGTGATTTAAGGCATAATTTATTCAAGAAAAATTTTATTCAGAAAGTTTGCAAAAAGTTGCTAAAAAAGTTAGACGGTTTTTACTTGCCCTTATACATAATAATTTCAAGAGAAATAAATTCATGGTTTTAAGGCTACACAGTACACTTTAAAAAAACTGGAGACAGTAATAGTAGAAGTAATTTATGTTTTATTTTCAAAATATATTATTTAATTGATTGTGAAAATAAAAAAAGTTAGTTTGTTTTGCCATTATTTTACAATTTTAAACACTTTCGAAGTTTTTCTTAAATTTTTTAACTTACTCAATTTAAGGGAAGTCGTTAGGGCCTATACCGACAATGTTAAATTGAGCCATTTTAGGTACAAGTTTCTCAGAAACTGTTAAATATATAAACTTCAAATTTTGTCTGTATATTAATTAGGCTTTTCTATTTAAATGCTGGTAAATATATTTAAAATATATTGTTTACTTTTTTCAAAAAAAATTCATCGTAAAAGTATCACTTTGAAATTTTTGAAAACTGTCAAATTTTTTACGATAACTGCTTTTCAGCAAAATATTTCAGGAAAATCTCCAAAAAAACAAGCTTAGTATATAGAATTACATATTATTTATGTGCAGTAAAAATTGCATGAGCACTCATTCTGTAGATTTTGAGAAAACTGTACTCGCGTGGTTTGAAAACAACCATTTTGAGATAATTGCATTTTTAGTGTAAAAAAGCATTTGATCACAAAAATAATGAATTACAACATGTATTTGCCCTATTTTATTAAATATTAGCTTATTCTCTATTACTTTTAAGGCTTTTAGTTTTTTCTTATACTTAGATTTCTCAGAAAATACATTTATAGCATTTTTCACTTTTAAGCTATCGAGGTATTTTTAGCGTTTAATTATTTTACTCAAATTCTGTATCAATTTTTGAGGAATTTTCAGTTCTGATACATTACTTTCATCAAATTTTGACAATAAAGCATCATAAATACCATGTGAAAATGTGTCAATACATGAAAATATGGCTTTGGTAATACATGATTATACACTATTTCGAAAAGTTTCATTAGTGTTTTATATATTCACCTGTTAACACAATGTTTTACAGCAGCAGAATTAAATATTTTCTTTAAATATTTGGTAAATGGTATTCAAAATAACAAAAACATAAAAACAGATTTCTTGAACATGAAATTTATGTATTTTTATATATGTAACAAGCTATGTGCAACGAAAAAAGGCATTGCATTTTTAGATATTTATAAACCTTTTACTAAAAAACTATTGAACACCAAAGCTTAAACATTTGTATAAATACACGATACATATGAAATATATAGTAAAAATTTCCAGTTCATGCATACAGTAGAAGTATAGAAAAAGGAATACACAATTTATTAAAAATTGTCATTTTCTGTGTCACGACATATGTTCATTAGTGAAAAATGTCTGAGAAATATTTTTAAAATTTTACATAAAGAATAAAAACATACAATACATATGAAATATATAGTAAAAATTTCCAGTTCATGCATACGATAGATTTATAGAAAAAAAGAATACACAATTTAATAAAAATCGTCATTTTCTGTGTTACGACATGTGTTCATTAGTGAAGAATGTCAAAGAAATATTTAAAAAATTTTGCATAAAGAATAAGAACACACACAACAATATATATGAAAAATATAGTAAAAGTCTCCAGTTCATGCATACAGTAGATTTAAAGAAAAAAGAACAGACTACTTGAAAAATATATTAATTAGAAAACACAGTAGCTTTTGTATAAATGTTTACCTCGTCAAAAAGATCCTGCACTGTAGCCGGTTTTTATCTTATTTTTCTTAATATTATCTTCTTCTTTCTTTCTTTTTCTTCTTTTATCTTTTCTAATTTTCTTTGAGCGTCCAGAAAAAGCATAAATTGCTTTCATTAGTCTTTCCCTATCGAGAAGTTTCATGGCACTTATTGAAAATTCCTCTGGTTCTACGCCCATTTTTTGAAGCATTTTTAATTTCGATACATTACCATCATTAAAGGAACAAACAGCATCATAAACACCAAGTGAAAGTGTTTCAATCTGTACAAATGTTGCTTTGGGAACATGTGACCAAACGGCATTATGAAAACTTTCATTCGGGTTTTGTGTTTTTCCATGCAAACATTTTTTCAACAGATCAGGATGGGAAAGATCTGTAAATATAGGACGCATTGCTTCAACAACAGCGACCGGAAGACTGTTTTTATGTTTGTAAGACTTACCTGATGCTTCAGCCTTTTTAAATCCACACCATGAATCTTCCCCGATGGGACAAAAACCATGTTGAGGATATTCATCAGTTGATAACTTATGCAGAAAAATGGCCCAGATAGCTTACCGCATATTCTGAACACTGCTGTGATTTCTCCGAATAGCTGATCCATAGTATGACTGCAAGTTATCAATTTCATGTTCAGTCAAACGATTTTTCCCACTTAAACACTTACCGTCTGACAAGATTTGCCCTTTCAATTGAGCTTTTAATCGGCGTAATCTTGTTCCCATGCGCTTCATTACATGGCCAATACACTCCAATTTTTCAATTGGATATTCATTTCCATAAATGTTTTTCTTTTTTACCGCATCAAATGCTTTGCAATCCCCATCTCCTAAGTACGTAATATATCGGGCATTATGTAAAGATAATGACCGTGTTGAAAAATTTTAGACGCACCTTGGATTTCCATCGCTCCACTAGATCCAACGTAGTTCCTTTTACAATCCTTTTCATGAAAAGGCAAGTTTTTACAAGCGCATTATTTCGAAAGAATATCAACATCTATCACCTTACCTATATCAATGCTGGTCACAGTAACTACACCATTCAAGGATGTGTAACCACGCTTCTGCCATGTCCCATCTACAGCTACTGCTATATTTTTGTTACCTTCATTTTCACAAATAGCTTCCTTCGCAGCATTTTGAATTGAATCCTCATAAACAAGTTTAGCAGCATTTAAAATTCGCTTACCGTAAGGAGAAAACCTTGTAGGTGGTTGCGGAAGATTCATTACGCCGCAGAACATTCTCCCTGCTTCTGCACCTTTTCCAATTGAACGCATAGCATACACAAACCTGGTATTTATTGTAGAAATTTGTGTTCCTTCACATGAAAATTTGAAGAGAATTCTACACGATATGGACAAGCAAAACATTTCAGGACAAACGTAATAGCCAATCCAGACTTACCTTTTAAAACTTGCATGTCTAAACCACTGTTGCACATTTTACAGTGAACTTCATTCTTGAAAACAAAAGCAAGAATATTCAAATTCATGATTGCATTTAAAATACCTACGCTATCACCAAAAGAAGAAAAACTCTCATTTAAATCAGGAATTTTCTTTTCTTTTGCACATGACTGCTTTGAATCATGTGCATGTTCAGCTTGAGCATTTAATTTACTGTCAGTGGTACTTACTTTGCTATTAATAGTATTCTTACGTGGATAATACTTACCTTTGCGTTTCTTGAAAACTTTTTGCAATCTTGGCATTTCAAAATTTCAGAAATTTTAAGTATCGATAAACGACAAGTGCTCAATCAAAACGTGTTCGAAAGCGCCAAAAATAGGTAAACAACCCTAACAGTTACACTTGCAGTTATTCTACATTTAATTTCGTGGGAATAAATAAAACAGATAATGGCTTTGCAAAAGCATCCCAGTTTTAAAAGGCCAATATGTTTACATTTCTATCTGTCAAAGTAGGCGTGGCAAATGAGTTGATTATTTTTTAAAAAACATTTTAAAATGCTTCTAATTCAAAAATTGACTAGTATGTTATATCATTGGAAAGGGCTTAATTTGGAGATTTGAGAAATTTCAAAATCTCAAAATCGATTTCTGGAAGGTGTTTACCATATCGACTGTTCTTAAAACAATTTTCAGTCATTAAGTGATTTATGCTTCTCAGATTATTCAGAAATAAATTCAGTGTGGAATTGTGTAAAAATCTTTTTCCTTGTTGAATTTTAATAATTATGTTTATAGATAAACCGGAAAAAAACACAAATTCTTTAAAAATATTAGCTTTAACATTTTTTAAAAAAAAATAACGAGCGCACTCTCTCAGATGTAAAACCATACTAATTTTTATATAACTTATATATATATATATATATATATATATATATATATATATATATATATATATATATATATATATATATATATGTACAAAACATTTGAACTATCTGTCTTGAACAGAAAAAAGAATAGAAAGGAATAGAAAACACTCAAACATCTTCAAAATTAAAAGTTTAAAAAACCCATTTAAAATCTGTAAAGACATAAAATAAAAACTAATAATACCTGCAAAGCTCTTACTTTTTAATATGTTATTTTCCAACTTATGTTATGCATTGAACACTTCTTTAATTAAATGTGACTGAAAATATTTTTTTAGTTCAAAATATTTTTTTTCTTCATAATATTGTTAACCTTAACATATTATTTTCGTAAAAAGTTTTTGAAATATAAAACATTTATACACAAAATGATACTGATACAGCTAAAATTAGAAATCATCAAGTTTATACTTACCATCTAATTTTTTCTCAGTTTTAAATCGGGACAGCTTAGCAAGTTTCATTTTTTTTGTCTCGGGACTTTAAAATACTTATTGTAGTAATCAGGTCCGGCGATAGGGGTGGGCAAGCCGGGCCTTTGCCCGGGGCGACAAACTTAGGAGGCGGCAAATTGGCTATAAAATTAACTAGTTTATGAAGAAAATAAACCAAGATTACACAGGGGTTCCACGAGTCAAAATAAAAATTCGAAAAGAAAAAAAAAACCTAAAAATGTGAATGCAAAATATTCACTTTTTCTATGGAGTCCTAGAGTTTTTTTTAACGAGTATTCATTAGTATTTAAAGCCGTGTTTCCCAACGCTGGTTCTATGGGGGAAAGGGGAGGGTGCAATAAAGAAGAATTTTGGCCATCTGGTTCCTTCTCTTTCAACTAATTTCCTATAAGTGTTACTGCTTTGTATGCGTGAATTCGGGTATTATTGAAAGGGATAGATTTTGGCAGAGATTAGTCTCAGCAACAGTGATGAAAAGCACGGCCAAGTTTTATGAATGAAAAGAAAGGGGCAACATGACCCTGAGAAAAAGACCCTTTTTCGAAGAAAACTGAGGGAATCTTGTATCAATTTGACTTCCAAATTAATTCTCTTAGCTTCCTGTGTATATGCAGAAAAGTCAAAGTCGGACAACAAAAAAGGTAACAATATTTTCATTTTCAAATTCTTTTTTAGATTTTTAATGTCCAGAAATTTTAATCATTGCGTAAGATAAAGTGAAAAGAAAAAATTATTTTGCTGCATTTGTGCTGTTTCTATTTCATTTATTTTTCGTTTTATATACATAAATATGGATGTCATCAGTTTCGTAGAATATTTTCATGTTGATTAACATTTTTAAGTATGTGTGTTTTCGTAGCTTGAATGTACCGTAATCTTCTTAAAAAATTTTCCATTGACATTGTTATTCAAATGAAAAAAATATTATTTGCCACTCGTATAAAAATAACTTCCTTAGTCGCTTCTAAAGGACAATAGTAGGTCATTTAAAATGTAAGACGTTAATGAGCTTTTCAGTACATTCATTAATTATTTACCATACCTATAAAGGATCCTAATAGCAATAGCTCGAAATAGAAATACAACGAAGTTATATTTATTATGATGATTTTGCTTTGTAATTGTAATATATTGTGATAATTTTATTTAGTTATAAATGAACTAGTTTATAATTGCTAAATATTTAATTTATATTGCTTCAAACAGTTAAAAGAATTTTCAAAGAAAAATATAAAAGTTAATTTTACTTATATACACATTTTTTTTTCTTTTTATTGAATGTAACGTGTGAAATAAACATACAATTTTTCTAATCTATTCTAACACTGTGTTAACATAGCTATTATTTTGTAAGATCAAATGTTAAAAACTTGAACAATATATATATTTTTTGCATATTATTGCCATTTTAAGAGGAATTTGCACGATGCATTTTAACTAAGATCTTTTACACCAGTAATTCCCAAAGTGGTCTATATAGACCCCAGGGATCTATGATGACCTGCAAAGGGTCCACGTCAGCAAAAAAATAGTTTGGCGGTCAATGAGGTGTAAATGGGGGTCTATGTGATAGTGGCTCTAATTAAACAAGATCGTGACTTTAATTTTAAAAAAAAAATTACCCTCCTACTGGACAGAACGGATTTTTTCGCCCTACTAGAGAGGCTTCGAAAATGGACTGCACGTATTTTTCTGCCTTCAAGTAACGTTTTCAAAAGCGGACTAGCCGCACTTTTCTGAAATCCTTTCCCCCTTTTAAGGTTTAACATCTTGAAAGATAATGAGGGACGGAGGAAGCAACACAGCAAGAGTTTTATGGCTCGCAGGGAACCCCGTGTTTTGACCCTGGGCAATGTAAAAAATCGGGGAGAAATTTCTTTACAACCCAAGAAGTGTTTCTTTGCTAGCTTGTATTTTAAAAGTTTCCAAAAGTCCCAACGCATAAGTAAAATATGTTACAATTCCCTTTTGGTTTCATATTAATTTCAAACTGTAACAAGTTGGGGCGTGTCAGGGCAATCTGCTATTTTATATAGTTAGACAAGTTATCTTTTTTTTTAAGTATATTCTCTTTCGCTTCATTTTTCTTATTCAAAGCTTTCAGTTTTTGAAACATGATTATTTTATTATAAGATACCGAAAAATTAATAAAACATCAAACTCTTTAAAATTTGGAACCTTTTCAATTTTCCAACCACTAAAAATGAATAAATTTAAACTTCACCAAATCATTTGAAACATTTTCTTACACTTTGATAAAAATAATAACGAAAAACTAATTAAGATTTATTAGTTTTTTTTTTTTTTAGATTTCAAAGCCTAAGTGTTCAGGGAAGTTTAAGTACAGTGCCTGGGGTTATATATTGTTAAAATACACCGAATTATATTTGAATTTTAAGTGCTTGAACTTCAGTTTACATCAAAGACAACATGAATGAAGATTTTCACACATTTTTTTTATAACTTGAATGTTTGAATAAATGGTAATCAAAAATATACGGAAACATTTACAGTAGACATTTATGCATATAAATAAACATAAAAATCAATTTTAAATTCGAGCTATTGAAAAACATTCGAATTATATATTGTTCAAAAAATATCTATTTATACAAAATACCTCAACATTTATCTTTTTTAAAACTAACTGAATAAGTAATTAAAATCTGGATATGTTTTGAAATCTCGACCTTATAAAGCTAGAAATTTTATGTTAGAAATTCCATTTGAAATTTCGAAAAAAAAAATGCATCGCGCAGTTAAAAATTATTTACCATAAGTTTTAGCAATTGTTTGAGTATAATGAAAATTTCAAATTTTATTATATAGCTTCTTTGGTATCTTTTAATATATTTCGGACGCGGTAGCCGAGTGGTATAGGTATCGGAACGTGGCTTGCTTTGTCACGAGTTCGAGCCCAGTACCACTAAAGACAAGCCGTGTAGGGCAGCGATGCACGTTAAATCTGTTGAGAGCTGAAACGTCCTCCCGTTGGTGTGGTGGGGTAGTTAACGAAGGGGGATGCCAGCTCAGGTGTCATCCAGGTCACTTGACCATGGTTCAAAATTACGTGGTCCGTCGCCAAAAGCCCTCGTGTAGCTGAACAGTGCGACGTTAATATTCAATCATTCATTTAATATATTTCGAAGATTTCATACAATTCGGTTGAAAACCGCATGCTAAGAGCAAAAAATATACTAAAAAAATTGATGAATATACAATTACAATAAATTCTTACATAGAGAAGCAAAACTGAGAAGCTAAAGCGTAGGAATAAAAAATTTTGAGTATATCTGAAGTAGTTTTCGAAATATTTATTTTAAAGTTTAGAAAATTTGTGTGTGTTATGTTATACTTGATATTAATTAAATGGTTAAAATAATGTGTTAATATTAGTCATGTAATCGTTTGATGACACATTCATATACTAATAAAAATTATCATGGTCATTGATGCGAATGTCAAGAATTTTATGTAATTTTAAATTCAGACATTAAGATATTGATGTAGAAAATATAAAACGACCATCTAAAATACATGAAAAATGCAGTCTGCCGTAAAATGATCTTGACAAACAAAATCCGGCATTTTCACTTACTATGGCAGAGCCGGCTTAGTCAGGGGCGATCTGGAAAAACAGAGAGAGAACCGCGGTTTTGATGGATGCCGCTCTAGCTTTTAAAGCTCCCAGGAAAAATTATATATATATATAAATTACAAATGCACAAATAAATCTTGTAATTTTCCATACATTTTTATAACAAGGAATTGTGGAATTGGCTTCCAATACATTGTTGTAATTGACAATATCTAAGGTAACTAATCCTACTTTAGATAGATTTGTAATACTTTTTTGTAACCGTATTCCTTTTAAAATTAATTCGTGCAGCCGAAATACACCTTTTGTACCCTTAAAAATTTATGTTAACTATAACGGTTAATTTTAATTTATGCAACTTGTGAAATGTTCATAATTAACCATTTCCGTCTAAACAGTTTACATGAAAAAAAAAGTTTGGACTCGCTCATTCATTAGGGAATTATATAAGATTCTAACATTAAATTTTATTTTTCACCGAATAGGATCAAGTGGTAGTGTCTAGTGCTTCCACACCACAGGTCTGGGGTTCTATTAACGGGCTGCGCAGGGTCGACTCTGCCTTTCATCCCCGCTACATTGGGTCGATAAATGAGTACCAAGCTTGCTTCGGGTCTTAAACACTGAAGGTCTCTCTTCAGACAGACCACCAAATCGGGACATCTGTTCATGCACCTCAGCGTCCAATGGTCACGTGAATTATGATGGGCACAGTAGTTCCTGGCCCTCATGGATTGTTGTGCTTCTGAGTTTGAGTCTTAAGTTTGAGGATTACCTCACTTTGTGGATACCCCTTAGATAAACATGTATTTCCACTCATTTGCAATTAAACATTTTTCTTTCAATTACGTTTATTTCAGAAGGAAGTTTGATTTTTCAAATGTATTTGCTTAATAACATGTATATTTGTGTATTATATTAAAAATTTGATCAGTCCAAAATTACATGTTTTTAGCTCCTCTAAAAGCTTTTAGGATTTTACAACTGATCTTACAATCCATATACGTTTTATAGTAGTATATTTAAAAATGATAAGGACATTTTTACGACTGTGTGAGCTGTTATGCCTCGTTTATGAATATAAAAAAATTCATTCAGCTACAGTTTTTAAAATGTACAGAAATAAGTGGAGAAACAGGATACTTACATATTATGAATATTTTTGACTGCAGTAAGATATATTTATATTTCAGTTTCTTTACAATTTGAATAGAAGTTGTAAGCCATTTTGCGAATAGTTTGATATTGAGTATAAACCCATAGGCTGTTTAATACTGTAAAGTGTTTTACTTTGATACCAGCACACATTAAAATAAGGCTCATTTGCAGTTATATGATCAGCTTCAGTGATATTTAAATTTTCAAAAATAGTCTACACGTACGAAAACATTCTTTCACAACCGCACACCATATCTCTCTCATACTATATCTTCCCTACAGCAGGAAATATTTGTGTATACTGAAAAATTTAATAGAGGATACATTTCCAAGTGTTAATTTTTTTAAAAAAATTTGGTATGAATACATTGTGGAACTGTCGGTTAACTTCACTGAACAAAATTGTTTTAAGTGTACTGTTTTGAAAGACAAGATTAATTAGGGAGAACTTTTCTCACAATAGAATTTGTAATGACTGAATTGTGTGAAAATGTAGTTATCGACGTGTGACATTTTTCCTTGTAATAAAAGAAACAGAAAGATAAGAAATTTAACTTGAGTAGAAAATGGTTAGAAGTACTGTCATGCGCATTTGAAGAAGTATATCCCCCATTAAAATTAAAAATTATTGACTGAATGTGTGTTATGTCCATCACAAATGCCGATGTAGAAAAGGAATTTTTATTTAATACAAGAAGTTCGAAAAAGAGAACACTAGGAAGGAAAATTTAAATTTTTTCCGAAAAATATTCAGTTAACATAAAAATATCTTTTTTTATATGATTTTAATTAAAATAAATTAAAAAGTATTGAAATCCTTTTTATGCTATTTTAAATTAAAAATATAACTGAATAGAGAAAGATCGGTTTTATTTCATAAATATAATCATTGTATGTAATATTTATTGTGTTATTGTTTAAAAATGAGATAGGGCCTTTGCTCTTTTTACCTCATTACTTTTTTAAAAAACAGGAAAGTGAGCGCGTTTTCTTACTCACATATTCAAAAATGAATACAGGATGCTTTTTTCTGGTTCAAATAGCAATACCAAACATATACATATATTTTTTTAATTTTTAAAAAATGACAGAAAAATAAATTTTCTTTGAAGAATATATAATTATTTTTTTCAACTTCTAACATACTATTTATTTCATTTTTTCCTCTTTTTTTTACCTTTCATTTCGTTTTTAATTTTACTGTGACTGAACATATAGGAGAAAGAAACACCCTAACTTTCAAAGAGGATTGATCAAGAGAGGATATCTACGCTTTCAAAGAAGATTGCCCAAGGCAACTTAACAGCTAGCTGTAAACGATTGATCTCTTGGTTCTTACTTTCAAAGGGACCGAACTGGGTCGTAAAATTTTCCCCGTTCGACCTCCCAAGTTCTTAAAGGGGGAAAGGAAAAAAGTCTGTTGCATTTTTGAAGGGAATCGCAAAATAAGAGTTAAACGCTTTCGGAATAACTTTTCAGGAGGAAGGTATCCAGTTAGAGGGTTAAATCAAGTGGAAACCAAATTTTACTTATTTAGCAGATTTATTTACTAAATTTAATGTTGTTAATTTACCCGTACAAGGTGACAGCACAATTTTTTTTTAAACAGGAACAATTTTAGCATTTCTTTCCAGAATTAAGCTAAAGAAGTATAATACTGTAGGTCCGGAATTTTTTATTAAATTAACCCAACCAATCTGTCAGCACGTTTTAACTTACGTCACCATTTAACTGCCTTTTCTTGAGATTTTGAAACCAGGTTTGAGAATGCTGTGACTATGGTAATACCACTATAGGCGATGAACATATATGGTCATATTGAAAAAAAATGTCACATGACAACAGGAACTGATCGGGATATGCACCAATAAAGATTTTAAAGTTTAGAAACGGTTGCCAGAGAAATTTTGGATTTAAAAAGGCAAACCTGCTATTTGTCCCAAATTATGGAACATCGTGAGGAAGTTTTTAAGTATTTTTCATAGTAAGAAAGAGTTTTAGCGCAGTTGCCAACCTCCAAAACAAAAAAAGAAACTGGACACTACTAACATAGGAGATTTAAGGTTAGATCTGACAAGATTGATACTAAATGTTGAAAATTTGTTATTGTAGGCCCAAATTCATCCCTCCCTTTAAAATCAGTTGTGTGTTGTTTGGTTATTTTATATATTAATTAACTTTTAATTTAATTAATTAACGTATGCTTTTTAAACTTTTAATTCTATTATTCATTCCTTATAAATTTAATTCTCTTAAAGTAAGAGCAATAGCTGTCAAAAAAGACATTTAAGGTGATAAATTTGCTAAAATTCGATATTAATTAAGTAGGGGTCTACCCTATACCGAAAAACAGGGCAAGGAGTATATGAGAAAAAAAAGTTTGGGAACCTCTGTTTTACATGGACAATTTAAAGGAATATTTAATGCAGTCTAATAATGAATTATGTGTATAATTAGTTATGTATATTATGTGTATAATTAATTATAAAAATATATAATATCCTTAAAATATTGTAAAACATTCTGTATGATACTAATAAAGTTCATCAAAATGCATATTTCGAAAAATTTAAAAATTAAGTTAATAAATTATCTGCAGTTTAACATGAAGAAATTTTAAGAAAATATTTAAAAGACTTTTGATTTTAAACCAAAAAAATAGAAATATTTTAAAAATACAAATATTTAACTCAATGCAAAAACATCCTTTAGATAAATAAATTGTAAAATTTCAGGCGTGAATTTTAAATTTAGAAGGACTATTATTAAATAGATAATTAAATTGAACATATAGTGATATCAAAATAACATATAAAATTAGCAGCCCTAATAAGCAAACAACAATGACTTAAAGCCTGAATAACTTCCAAAGCATTTTTAAAATTAAGTTTCAATCTTATTTAAATAGGTTTCATTTGTTATTAATACATAAAGGCTTTAATTCTCAATCATTTAATTACAGCGCATACAAATATAAAATACTTTGAATTCCTATTTCAATATCTTACCAAAAACGTTTCAGAACATAACCACTCATCCAAGACATAAACGAGAGGCATTTAATCAGTGTTCCGTAGAACACTGGTGCACTACAAATTAAAGATTCGATTTTTTCAGTTTGCAATAGTTTTTATTTACTCTGCTTCAGTGTAGTATTATATTTCTCAAAAATTCATTAAAATGTATTTTTCGTGATTGTGAAAAGGTTTCAAAGCGTCAGTATGTATATTTAAGAAAACAAATTGTAGTAATAATAGGTTCCAATCTATAGCAATATTTAAAATCTTTAAAAAAGGCAACAATAAGAATGTCAAAATTATGAAAGAAATTTTTTATAAAAATCGACAGAAAAAGGATTTAATTAAATTTTATTGTTACAGAAAAATAATTAATGTGAAAGAATAAAGGTACTATTTTGTTGTTGTTGTGTGTGTGTGTTCCTAGTATAAAACTATTTAATTAAAGAGGAAACAAAATGTGCATTACAGAAATAAAAATATGAAGAACACAGTTTATAAAATAGATAAGTGATTTCAAACAAAATCGTTGGGAAAGCCAAATAGATGCATTAAAACCACTAAGGTATGAAGTGGTAGGGGTATACGACACTCTACTTACTGTTTGTAATAATTTGGAGATTGACAACTCTATAAGAGTTGTGGCTTGTGGACTATATTAAGTTGTATTAAACAATTTAAGTTCTTATGCTGCATTGTAATTTGGTATAAAATCTTAAATCGTATCAATCCTATAAGTAAGCTCTTGCAGATAGAAGACTAGGATTTACCATCTGCTATAGAGCTCTTGAAAAAATTTTAAGATTTTTTCAAGGATTTTGGATCTGACACAACATTTAATGGAATGTTTTGCGATGCTCGAGAACTAACCGACGAAATTGACATACCGGCTAATGTTGAGCTCACCCAGCCACGTCATACAGTTCGAAGGAGGAATGTTAATTTCGACTATGAGGCGCGAGATGATCCGATAGAAGATCCTACTTTGAAATATAAGGCAGAGTTTATTTTTTCACATTAGATGAAGCTATCAATGCATTTGAATCCAGGTTTGATTTGATCAGTATTGGCAGCAACTGTTTCCAATTTTTATCCAATATTTGTGATTTAAAAGATACTCCTCCAAACGACGAACTTAAGTATTGTAGAGATCTAGAAGCAGTGTTAACTGATGGGAATTCATCAAATATAAACGCGTTGGACCTGGCAATAGTAGCGTGTTTGGCTTTGCTAAATAAAAAAGGAAGTGCAAACGAGAATTTAATTTCTTATCGAACCTGGATTTTGCTCGAAATCTCGGTATAGTTTTAAGGATATTGCTTACTCTCCCAATAAGTGTGGAATGTGAAAAAGGAGTTTCTCCAAATTAAAATTAATTAAAAATTTTTTACGCCCCACAACTACCGAGGATCGGCTAAACGGCTTGACAACAATAGCCATTGAACATGATCTGGCTGAAGAAATTAATGTTAAAGAAATTATTTAAAAAAAATCTCAGAATTAAAAGTGAGAAAGAAACACTTTTATGAGTTTAACTCTCGGTTTAAATGTATTTTTAATATGTAATAAGTTTTAATATTTAATGGTTCTCTATAATTTGTTTTATTAATTTTTTCATATCTGTATTTTATAACTATACTCTAGAAATGACTTTTCTTTTTTTGTGTGCAACCCTAATTTTAATTTAGTGCCAAAAACATAAATTAATAAATCAGTATTTTTTGCTAATCAAAACTTCAACAATATTGATAGCAATATTTTGGCTCGCGTTTTATTTATCATTAAGCATGGGAAGGGTTTAGGTTATCTCTTTTAATTTTTGTTATAAATGGGCGGCATTTTACTTTTTTGCCCGGGGCGGCGAAACTACTAGCGCCGACACTGGTTCATGTCTAGAGTTATGGTAGATTGCACCTGTGCTAAGAATACACCAGAATTACATCATCAATCATTGAATCTGGCAGATGTAGGAAGGTCATTAGTACATTCTATTCTTGCGTTAAGTGCATCACTAGAAAATAAGGTTGAGATATCCACCCCTTTTCCTTGGTGAAATTTAGTTTAAAAAAACAGTCAAAGCTGCCATTTCGAGACCTCTACGCAGTTGATTTTGAATTAAATTTCTCTGAAATTTGTCTTTCCCCAGTCTTATATGTGTTTATCCTTTTCTCCCCCCTTTCGAAGCGTTCCAATAGAATTATTTCGATCCCATCCACATAATTACGAGGGACAACGCAAATGTGTTTATTGTTTTTATTTTACAAAGCCTTTAAGCGGAGAAAAATCGGAACTCTTTCTGTCAAGACTTAAATAGTAGTAAAATAAACAACTAGCAATAATAATAAAATGGTGCACTTTTTTCGTAGCAAGAAATTCGCCTAGATAATTTCTTTTTTTTTTCTTTCTCTTTAACCTGTAATTTTGACTTCTTGCTTCAGAAAACTCTAATGCCTCTTACTAGATGCGAAAAATGTCACGACCTTCAACTAAAAAGCCCTATTTGTGACTAAACCATAGGTTCTCAGTCTTTTTTGAAATGGCTTTTCTAGTGAATACCGTACTTCAATACCGCTCCCTTCTACTCAAAAAAAATAGGAGCGTACATAATGCATGGTGAAAATAAGAATTAATTTTAAATTCTATTACTAAAATAGAACATTTTTTTAATTATTTTTTTTTAAAGTCCCCAATTTTTTTTTTTACTTGGGAATCCGAAATAGTTATTGCCCCACAAATATATATAAATGTGTGATATTATATATTTTAGTTTTAGATAAACATTGTGGGAATTGAAACGCTATTGAATTTCTTCTTTATTTAAAAGATTGGAGTAAAAGTTTTAGCTTACCTGTTATAAAGACGCTTTTGAAAGAAGGCTTTGATTATATGAAGTAATTCACAATAAACTATTGCTTTCAAACTAAAAAAAAGTGGACATTTTCATCCTTTATAGAATCCCACGTTAATTCCTTGTTAGCATATTTAGTTATATTTCTTGGATAATATACATAAAGAAATGCAGTGGATGAAACATTTTTCCTACTACTCACAGATAAAGACAACACGTACAATATAGAAATTAAAATTTACTATATCATTCAATTTAATGTAGGTCTAAATGTTACGTAATCTTTAAGTTTTTCATCCACTTCCCGAGCTACCGAAAAATGTGAGTTTTCGTACACGTGACAGAAATGATTTAAACACATACAATCAACATAAGGTAACCAGTATTAAAGTATATTTTTGTTAATAAATAATCAGCGTGTTTTTTTAAAATCCTTTTTTAGACTGTATTTGTTTAATCTGCCGAAGCCCCTCCGTGCCATCTCAACGCCCCCTAATTTTCTCTGGGTCTTTTACTGTCCCCTAAAAGCCTCAAACGCCCACAAGGGGGCATTATCGCCCAAGTTGAGAACCTATGGCTTAAACAATTTTGAAATTCAATTCACATTTACTAACTCTTTCTACAATGTTATTTTTCAATATATTTAGGTACATTTAGCGCAAATGATTACAATTTTTTAAAAATACATAGTTAAATTCCTTTAATAAATACCCTTGTTCTTTGCTTGTGAAATCATTGTCAGCAAAACATTTAGAACTCAGGCTCCCTTTCAGAGAAAAAAATAAGATTAAAAAATTTGAATACGAACAACCACTACTCAACTGAAGTATGTCTGTTTCCTCATGACAAAGTAGCCAAAAAAACTATATATATATATATATATATATATATATATATATATATATATATATATATATATATATATATATATATATATAAATCTAGCCTATTTCTTTCTATTTAGTATAATTATCTTTGTTTCTATAGCTATCTGTGTATTTATATATTTTTTGGATTATATATATATATATATATATATATATAAATCTAGCCTATTTCTTTTCTATTTAGTATAGTTATCTTAGGTTCTATAGCTTTCTGTGTATTTATATATTTTGGATTATTATATATATATATATATATATATATATGTCCCATTTTCCAAAAAAATTAACGAGTTAGAGCAGTGATTCTCCCCTGCGACCAATTTGATTTTCAATCCTAATTTTCCTCACACTCCCCCTCCATTAAATAATAACCTATTGAATATTCAGTAATAATATACTTTATAGTAATGCTACAATACGACTTTAATTATAAAGCGTACAAATTATCAAGATATGTATTGCATTTTTTCTATATAATTTTATGACATTCCCATAGGGTCAATAATAATTATTAAACTTATTCTTAACTTAGATTGTTAAATCAATTGCGAGATACATTGTATAATACTGATACATTTATAAGTGCATTATATCAGTATAAATGTGTATTTTATTTTTTATATCAGAATGTATTTTGTTTTCCTTCCTCTCAGTAAATTAATAATTTTTAAAATAAGCTTTTGTTTTCGACTGTTCGATATACTCGCACCCCCCTTGTAGGGTTATCATGCCCCCAATGGGTTCACGCCCCACAGTGTTATATTCAAATGCAAAAAAAAAAAATATTTACCTTGCGATTAAAACCCCCGACACAAAGAAAACCCCCCTTGGGCTACACTCCATGATACTCCACACTGAACATTGTATAAAGGGTACGTACTCACCAAATATCGGAAGAAAACAGCCGGGGAGGGGTACACTTATGTGCTCAAATCTGTCAGCAAAGGAACCTTTACCCAGTGGGAGGGAAGAGAGGAAGCCCCAACAAAATGAGCATATAAAATAAGGACAATGACGCACACAAGGGGAAGGGGGGTCCGGACCCCCAAAGCCCTTTTTTTTATTATTGATTTAACTGCTATGTATATAGTACGTAAAATTTAATTATTTGTTATTAATAATTAGTTTTATTAATTAATGATAATTATTTATTCAATAATTCTTTTTTTTTTATTTTTTTATATATATATATATATATATATATATATATATATATATATATATATATATATACTGTTTTTTATTCCACAAATCGACAAAATCAAAAGAATGTGTTGGGCGGCGTATTGGATCATGATACGAGAATGGTGGACCTCTTCTCTCTCTCATTAAAAAATTCCTGTGCGCGCCACTGGATGAGCGCATAAAACTACCTGTCCCTTTTTCGAAAAAACTGCAACACTCATTTCCTAAGGAAAATGCGGTAAAGGAGTATCTTCCGCGACCTTCTAGATGTAATGAACGAAATAAAGAAATGAGATTGAAGGATGGTATGGACAATACACACACAGATTGACATAGTTTAGAGGGAAATCATTCTGACTACTACTTCCTAAATGTTTGTCTGTTGTTTTGCTTTAAAAATAAGTATCATTTTAAAATACCTTTAATATTTACAGTGTAAGAAATCCAACACATACTGAAGAGTATCAATATGCGAATAAACTAATTTATTATCATTTTTTATTTCCATTCTAATTATTTCTTGCATATACAAATAGGAAGTATTATTGAGTTTGAAAGAAGTGAAAAACGTTTTAGAGTTAAACTAAAACGTTTCTTTAAATGCTGAGATAAGATTTTCAACATATATTTTTGAAAGCTTTATTCTTTTAGTTGTTGATGATAATATCATTTATTATATCAGGTATTTTATTTCATTTTTCGGTTAATTTAATTCCGTATCTAAAGTTAAAATTTTTATCTAAATCTTATCTTACATTTTTCTGTATAAATAATGTTTTGTAAATAAATTTTAAATATATCCATTAATTTAAAGGTCTACATTTTGATGAAATGTACTCTAGAACTTTAATGTAACACAAAAAGATCCATTAAAAGGTAACACTGGAATTTTTTTAAAAAATATAAGCCTCATTTAAATGATGGAAGTTTAAGATATTTGCATTAATTTAACAATAAGCAATATGAAAAATTCTATTGAACCTTCTCCTAATAATCTATCTTCTGTTCCAAAGCAAGAAAATACTTTTTAAATTTGCACCAAAGTTAATTTAGTATAGCTCATATAGAGAGAGAAAGAGAAACTAATATCTAATGTGTTTCCTTCAAATTATACATTAAATATTTGTTCCCTCGTATTTAAATTTTAGGCATCATCATAAAATCATTTTTTCTTTCAAAATTCATTCAAGAAATGTGATTGCACTTAAAAATTGAAATTTCTCTTTTTAAACATAATTTTGCTTAGGTTAAATTGTTGTGAAAATTAATAATTAAATATCTACAAAATTAATCGTTATTGCTACTGGGTTATATAGCTAAGTATAGCGAAATCTTTTTTTTTTGTTCATTAACAGAGCTGAAAGTGCAAAATATAGGAAAACGAAAATTGCAGCTCTAGTCGTATTTCAGATTTCTCTTTTTGTTTTTATAACAGATGACAATGATTCACTTTGATTTTCATCGATTCGGTCGAATGATTTTATAGCGTCAATTTTGTCCGTAATTATTCGTGATTATTTTAAAGTTATGACTAGGGGTTGCAATATCGGACCAAAAGTTCAATACCGGTATTCGGTATTTTTTAGATCTTAATACCGGGATACCGGTATTAGAAATTTTAGAAAAAGCACGAAAACGTAGGTGTTTTTTTGTTTTATATTTGTCAGTTTTCTTAGAGAGTATAAATATCACAAAAAATAATTTGTAACTTGTAAACTATAACTGTATATAACGAGCACACACAAAAAGAATAAAGGAGCATCTTATTTATTTAAATCACAAAAAAGTGTAACTAAATATTGCCATTCAGTCTGTGATACTAGTACAAATTTTTGAAATGTGATTTAAAAAAAAACAATGCATCAATTGCCCTGTCATTAAGCCTGGAAAGTAATTTTGTGCAATAATTTCATCCGAATTATCTTTTTTTCAAAATAATCTAAAATCCTTGATGGCTTGGGCTTAGAAAGTGTGCTAAAATTTGTATCTTCATCGCAATTAGATTCTTTCCTCTTTAACAATTTTGTGAATCATGTTTAGTTTTTAGATGTGTTTGGAGTCCCCGTTTGTACTTTCTCCATTCATTTTAATAACACTAAAGCATTTTTTACATTGTGCTACTCTATTCTTTTCATCATATAAATAATGAAACCCAACCGAAGTATTATCAACTGATTTTTTATGTTCTTAAAAGTTCTTCTCATTTATTATTTTGGGTTATTATTTATGAGTATATATATATATAATTAATATAAAAAATATTTTGAACCCTAAAGTATGATATGAAAATACAGTGTGAATAACAAACTCCCCAATATAAAAAATATCAAAATATTACGCACTTTCTTCATATTTACGACCTTGTTTTCACAGATCAATCGACGAATCCTGAGCGGGCGCAGTAATAGCATAGTCTTTGGAGGATTCACAGATTTTATCACTTCTCTTGACAACTTTGTATTCACAGTTTCATTCATTTCACCCGTTAGGGAGACACAAATATAAAAACGTATATTATTTTGCAATGGTGGGGATCCATGAACATAGAGTGGAAACAATTTGAAGAAATTTCTAGTAAATACCGAAAAACCGGTATTTAAACTTGTGAATACCAGTATTTCAAAATTGTAGAAATGGCTCAAAATACCGGTATTCGGTATCCAGGTATACCGGTATTGTAATCCCTAGTTAGGACCAACTTAGTGATCATAGTATATTAGTATTTAGAGTAAGAGGGCATATAAATATAAGACGGAGAGAAGTCAAATTATGTTAGTTTAACTCTAAAAAAGATATTTAAGAAAAGAGATTAAGAAAAATATTCCCTAAGTAAAAAATATTTTCAGAAGCTCAACATAAAACCCTTAAACGTCAAGGAATTAAGATCTGTGGTTAAAAATTTTGAATTAAATAATTTAGAATGGCAGCAGAGAGAGAGAGAGGCAAGGATATTAAAACATAGATTCCCAACTTAATGTTCTTTTATGACGAATATCGCCAAAAGTGTAACTTCTAGACATTCCCCGATTTCAAAAACATTTAAAAGCTACAGATATGCGTATATTTTCAAGAAATAAAAAAAATAAAAATAAAAATTAGAGACTGTTCAAAAAATGTTGTAAAATATTGCTATATGCTCACTAAGGTACAAGATTGATATATAGTAGGTACTGTTTTAAATCTACGAATTCATATGGATGGAAAAAAAATTTATCTTCTGTTCTTCCTATTTCATAAATTTTCCTTTCCAATTAATAACCTTATAAATAAATAATATAGATCCAATGAATATAATCTGACTTAAATAGTAAATTTTATTACCAATTAGTGCTACATATTAGTTTGATGATGACTTTAAAATTGTACCTAATCAGTGGCACACACAAGGGGGTTCCTCGGGTCTGGACCCCTCCCAAAGCCCTAAATTTTTTTTCCCAACTGATTATATTCCTATGTTATAGTACATAAAATTTAATTAAGTATTGGTTATTAGTAATTAATCTAATTAATTAATGCTAATTATTCATTCAATAATGAACTTTTTTACGGTTTTTTGTTCCCGAAAATCGACAAAATCAAAAGAATATGCACTGAAGCATGATAGGAGAATCGTGGACTTTCGACCCTAGACCCCCCCTTGAAAAATTCCTGTGTGCGCTACTGTACCTAAAGCACAAATAGAAATTTAAAATTTCTAGACTAATAGTTTTTGCTCTGAAATAACACTTAAAAATATTATTCTGGGTGATACTAAAGCTAGCGACACTGCTGATATAAAGCATACAGCCATATCAACGATGTTAAATAATTTCAAGCAATTTTTTTTTTAAAATGTATTAATAAATTTTTTATCCTGAGAGAAACTGAGAAGCTACACCCAAAACTGTAATTAAAAACCGACGAATATCTAGAACTGCTAGAAATTAAAATAAGTATGCAATTCCAGTTTACTGTAGCGCCTCCGTTACAAATCTTCAGAAACTTGAAAAGGTCCAGCTCAGCGCTGCTCGGATCATCACTAGTCTAAAAAATACTAGTCCCAGAGATATAGTACTTTTCGAGGCGGTCCTACAACCCCTTAGCCTTAAGAGACGTGCATGTCTAACAAAATACTACAACAAACTTAGAAGTCTGGATTCTCAAAATCGTACTTCGGCTTACTTCAAAGATTGGTGTAATAACCAGAGACTTAGGAGAAAAAGTCCCTTCAGCCAAATGGTCTCTTTTAACCTTACCTTTGGTGCTGTGGAACCTCATCACCTGTCACAATGTCTTGATCGAGCGGATGATCTTGTGACGGGGTTTTCTTCCCTCCAGAATTACCAGTACACATGAATAAACAAGCAGACGTTTCTGCTTATCTAAAGCAATTAGCTCTAGAGAGAATTGGAGGTATACCAATTGACGCCTTTCAGGTTTATACGGATGGCAGTAGAGACGATTATTATCGATCTAGCAGCGGAATTTACATCAAATCGCAAGACCATATCTTAAAAATCCAGACGGTTGCTCGGTTTTTCGCAGTGAGCTAATAGCCATTGATGTGGTCCTTGGTTCTCTTGCATCTCTTCCAAATGGAAAAGAGATTTGGATACTGTCTGATAGTAGAAGTGCAATACAGCACTTGTCCAATTGGCAAAGTGAGAGAGATAATGTTGGAGTGTCAAGACTCACCAAGTTAAAACGACTTTCCAAATTCATCTGCAGTGGATTTCCTCTCACATATATCTAGAGGGAAATGAGATTGTGGACACTTTTTGGCCAAGACTGGCGCTTGCGAGGTACCAGAGCCGTCAGCACCCCTCACCTTTTTGGAGATTTTCTGTAGAACTAAACACCAGAATAAGACCGCTTGGAATATCCCCCCCTTCCCAGAGCACCATTGGTAGCAGTGTTCTCGTCCTGGAGGCTCTCTGGCTCACGGTTTTACAAGACAGGATCAAACTCTTCTAGCCCTCTTTCGAAGTGGCCATAGGAGCCGCGGTAGCCGAGTGGTATAGGTATCGGATCGTGGCTTGCCTGGTCACGAGTTCGAGCCCAGTACCACTAAAGACCCGCCGTGTAGGGCAGCGATGCACGTTAAATCTGTCGAGAGCTGAAACGTCCTCCCGTTGGTGTGGTAGTTAAAAGAGGGGGTGCCAGCTCAGGTGTCGTCCACGTCACTTGACCATGGTTCAAAATTACGTGGTCCGTCGCCAAAAGCCCTCGTGTAGTTGAACAGTGTGACGTTAATATTCAATCAATCAATTAATCGAGAGAAGTGGCCATATCAAAACAATGAAATTTTCCGAAGGATGCAAGAGCTTTGAAATGTGCCCAAACTGTTCTTCTGCTCCATCCTCGAGTGCCTAGGGCTCACCAAGCAGGATCTAGCAGACGATTCCATGCTGGTGCTGGACTTTCTGAAAGTGTACGATGTCATGGACCTGGTCTAGCACTCTGCTGACCAATGGGGGCGTGCAACAATAAAAACAACATAAGTATGCAAAAATTAAGGGGAATGTCCCTTTCTTCAATAATCACAAATATAGTAAATTGCTCATTAGTAATTTAAATGAAAACATCATACACTTAACTTTTGTTAAAAGAAGAACAAAGAAAATAATATTAGTGAAAAGTAATGTAAAATAAAAAAATCTAATCTTAATTTTTATTTTAACTTAAGTGATGTAAAATTTATCTTAGTACTTTCCTTCATTTCTGTCTTGGGAAATGAGGGCTTCTATCTAGATTCTCCTTCAAAACTAATTACAATCGAACCTCCATATAACGAAACTCTATATTACTAATTTCTCTACTCGAACTTTAAGAACATTTTACTATTTTCTTGGTAAAATAACCTCCAAATAGCGAAGTGCAATTTCTATTTAATTAACTTTCTCTCTTGTGATTCAATTTTGTTTCCTTCCTATTTTAAAAATATAATTCAGGACGTTTTTCAAATTATTCTCTTTTTTAACCCATTTTATCGTGATCAATGACCTTAACTCGTTTTACCAGGTGCCTCTCTCATCTAGTATAGTGATCCGCAACCCCCGGTCCGCAGACCGGTAGCGGTCTGTGGATCAAATGGTGCCGGGCCGCCTAAGGAACATTAAACTATTTCCATTTTATTGAAAGTGGTGCATTTTGCTCGGATTTACGCAACTTTCCACGGAAATCGCTTTATATTCCGTGTTGAATCACTTTTAATCATTTTGGGTGTAACTATATTTTATTCTGAAGGCATATTTAAATGTAACTAAATTAAAATTGTTAAATCAAAACAATCTGAAATATAAACAATCAACGTGTGCCCTCTCATCGCGCCGCGGTAAAATTATCAAACGTTGACCGGTCCGCAGCGATAAATAGGTTGCGGAGCACTGATCTATGTAGAGCATTGAAATGGCCATAATTTTTCAAACAAAAAACTCAAATAAAACTTAAAGATTTAATCAATATTCAAATTTAAGGATGCATGTAGTAGTGAATGCTTAAAATAATGTATGTTTAAAATTACTTGTGAGCTTAAAATTAAAAAATGTCGCTAAAAATTCATTAATTTTTCAATTAATTTTTAAAGTTGAAAAGACAATGTATTTCGGGAAAATGCTTCTTTTTTTCTTGTTTTTCTTGCAGATTTCTTTTTGATGGGTGAGATATATAAAATGAATAGATATTAGTTTTCAAAAAAGTGTGAATGATTACTTTTTGTGAATAATATACATAGTGTTTAATAATTTATAATTTGTTCATGTGGTTTTTAAAGTACATTAAAAAATGAATCTATTGAACGAGTTTTCCATATACCGAACTTTTTTTCGAGATTTATCAACTTCGTTAAATAGAGGTCCGACTGTACTTGTAAAAGAAAATTTGATTATTGAATACCATTCTTATGTTAAATTTCTTTTTAAAAAACATACTTCAATAAATAGCAGAATTTGTTCAGTAAGTAGCGACCCTTTTATGAATGGAACTAGTTTTTAACTATCTTTCATATCTTCCAAGCGAAAAATATTCGAAGAAAACAGGTTGTTTCAAGACGATCGAGAAGTGGACTGTTTTGTAGTGAAAACCAAGCATGGTTTAGTAACTGTTTGATTTGTCATGAAAGTGTTGTATTTAAAAAAATACCAATAAACACACAGGAATGGCACACATTCAATGACACTTTTCCTCGAATATCTCTTTCAAGAGGTGATAAGTGGGCTTTCTTGAATAATCTTTACAAGAACAATAAAATGTTTTGTCAGTAGTAATTTCACAGCGGTAACAAAAGCACCCTATGGAATTAGTTACATTATTGCTAATTGTATGAAACCGTTTACTGATGCAAAAATTGTGAAGGAGTGATTCTTAAGGTATCCGACTACGCGCGTTCGGAACCGTGATTTTAAAAAAGCGCATAAATGGATAATTTTCATGACATTTAGTGTCACTTAGATTATAATACATGTATAAAATTATTTTAAAGACATTTTGACAAAAAAATATATTTAAATACACTATATTAGCAAAAAATTAACTTAGAATAGTCTTTTTTCAAAATGTTCCCCTTTTATAAAAAATATTTCGAAAATAATAATATTTCGCTTATATAAAGTAAAGACTTCTCTAGAGAGTCTGAACTAGGATTTTTGAAAAATTCACATTATTTTCAGAGTTACCACCAATTGGAATAATTATCGGCATTTTTTTCTTAAAATTTCTCCCCTCTGTTGTAGTAAAATATGAATAAATCCACTTCCATATTATATATTTCAAAAATTCTAGCTCAGAACTCTGTGCAGAATTCTGAGCTATAAACAGGCAATAGAAGCATTTTTCATAAAAGGAGAATATTTAGAAAATTGGGGAATCCTATGTTCATTTTTTGCCAAAATATTGTACTTAAATAATTTTTTATTATAATAATAATTCTTAAAACAATTTTATATAAGTTTTCTAATCTAAGTGACACTAAATATCATGAATATTATCCATTTATACGCTTTTGCAAAATCACGGTTCTGAAAGCAGTCGAATATCTTAAATGCTTCCAATTTAGAAAAATTAGAAAAAATAATTAAAAAGCCAAAATAGGAGTTTTAATATTTTGATAAATTTTCTGCATGTTATAAATTTCCTATGTTATCTTGGTCTTAAGCCTTCCCCCCCTCCGCCTCCTTCTCCATTAATCCTCATGTTGCGACCCACGTGAAATAGCTAAAATATGTGTGAGGCCCGGCAGAAAAAAGGTTGAGTACCCCTGAGGTGAGGAAAAAAAAAGAGACAATTCAGAGACGATGCTTGGTTTCGAGGAGGTAGAGAGGGGGAGGGGGGAATCCTAATGACTATACTATTTTCAACTAGTGTTAAATTTAGGGATCGATGGGCGATAGATTACATACTCTCAGTGGGAATTGTAGGCTCTAACATTAAATGTCTCTACCATCAGGAGAATATAAACAGCTTTCAGGAATTGTGGAGAGAGTGAGAGAATAATTAACGTAGCGCTGTTCAGCTACAAAGGCTTTCGGCGACGGACCTAGTAATTTTGAACCACAGGAACTGTGAAATAATACATTTTCAGAAAATACACATTGGCACATTTACCTTACTTCCAAGTATCGTTGAAGGTTACTGTTAAAAAATTTGAAGTTAATGTTTCAGTTTTTACTTGAAAAAATCTTTCTATCAGACCCCTCTCTCTTTCTTCTTTCTACCTCTATCAAAAGATAGTTTCTTGTCGTTTTATTTGGTACAAAGCTATAAGAGAAAAAATCTTGCATCTTCATTAGACTTTTGAATAAATGATTTTCAATACAAAACCTGTTTGAAAATCTCTTCAATATTCACATAGCTTTTTAATGTAAGAGAAGTTCTGAATTACATTTTGGGTTGTAGGAATCAGTGGCGTAGCTATGTATCCACAGACCCTGGTGCAAAAAAAAAAAAAAAAACTGAGGGCTTTATTTTGATTGGGCTTTATCAAGAAAAAAGGGAAAATATATTGGTATTTTAAGTATACAAAGCTATATACTTTAATATCAGCCCTTTATAGTGCTCTTCAGAACATAGGAAAGCAAAGCTACATACTGCTTATATGTATGTGTATGAGTTTTTTTGTGTGAACTATAGTAATTATCCAGGTTTGATTTGACACGTGATAGACAGAAGATGATACAAAAAATATGCATGAACAAGAAAATAATACAATATTATTTATTATATGTGTTTTAAAAAAAACATCTGCGAAAGAACAGAGGAGGGGTGACAAAATTACATTAATCTATTGCAGATACGAGTAGATTGCGAAATACTGAAACAGGAAAATAGATTATTATGAATCATATTATTAAAAATAAAGTGATCAAGAAGACATATCTTCATGTGTAGGTTTTTTAAGATATATGGTAAGGTTTTTAATGGAACTTGAAGTTTATTTTCAAGCAGTGGCGCACAAAGGAATTTTTCAAGGGGGGGTCAGGGGTCGAAAGTTCACCATTCTTGTATCATGCTCCTTTTGATTTTGTCGATTTTCGGGAACAATGAATTCTTTTAGTTTTTTTAAAACTACACTGCTCAAAACAATTAGGGGAGCACATGATTTTAACAAAAGTAAGCAAAGATGTATACCAATAAGTAACATAAAATGAATCATCCGTAATGTAAAGACTACCAGGAAACGGAAAAAGAAAACTTTATATGCAAATCAAAGTTCATGACGTCAAAAACGAGAAAAAGGAGATAAGGGCAGAAATCGGAATGTTGCAAAAACGTCTGTTTTATTGCCGTAACTGTGAAATTCGATTGCGCAGTATTTTTTTTTGAGGCAAGGTTACTTGAGAATGTCTGAACAACGTGATTTACCGGAATCCATGGCATGGCGTGTTATAGGCAGACTGTAATCCGGGCAAACACAACGTAGTGTCGTGGACACTGTTGGAGTTGCCAGAAGTGTTGTTGCAAGGATGTGGAATCGATTCAAAGAAACAGGAAATGTTAGACGTCGACCAGGGGCAGGTCGGCCACGTGCCACTACATCAAGTTATGACCGGTATATACAGTTAACAGCCCGTCGAAATAGAACAGAGAATGCTACGCAGCTGCAAAGACAGTTGCTCTTGGCAACAGGACGAAGGGTGTCGAGCCAAACAGCACGTAATCGGCTTCATGAGGGAGGGCTCTATGCACGTAGGCCAATGGTCTGCATTCCGTTGACCCCACACTCCCGTGCGGCCCGAAGAAGATGGGCTGCTGAACATCAAGATTGGGAGCAACATGATTGGAGCCAAGTGCTGTTTACAGACGAGTCCCAATTCAGTCTAGAGAGTGACACCCGACGTGTTCTTGTATGGAGGGACAGGGGCACTCGAAATAACCCCGCATTCGTTCGTGAAAGATCACAATACAGAAGAGCTGGTTGGATGGTATGGGGTGGAATCAGCATAGATGGACGTACGGACCTGCATATCATTCGGAATGGCACTTTGACGGGCTGAAGGTATGCAGACCAGATACTTCGACCTTATGTCATCCCTTACGCTGTAGCCATTGGAGATTCCTTTGTTTTCCAGGATGATAATGCCCGACCACATAGAGCTCGTCTGGTGGAGAACATGCTTGAAGCTGAAACAATACAGCGTATGGAATGGCCAGCGTGCTCTCTGACCTGAATCCAATCGAGCATGTTTGGGACATGCTCGGACGACGCATTGCTGCGAGACCAAGGCCGCCTGCTACTGTTCGAGACTTGGAGATTGCACTTCTTGAGGAGTGGAACAGTATTCCCCAAAGTCTGATCGATAACCTCATCGCATCCATGGCAAACAGGTGTGCAGCAGTCTTAGCTGTTTGAGGAGACCACACGCCCTATTAAAACTCATGCATCATGTCTAAACAGTACCTTTTTTATCGTTTACATGTAACTAAATTGTTGTCCTAAATCATCTTTTCATGTTTTTTTCCATATTTTCAAAGAATTAAAGCTTAATTCCAAATTTTTTTACACCTTTTTTCTGTATTGCGCATTGATACGCGTGTACTATGCATTGTATGCCAATACGTGGCTGTCTCACACGGTTTTCTTCACTTTTTTGCTTGCTCCCTTAATTGTTTTGAGCAGTGTAAAATTTATTTTGTGTCACTTGCAATTTACAGTTTGGTTTTCTTTCTTAAAATTCTGCTTTACATCTGTCAGAGATTACAAGAAAGAATTTGATTCACAAAGCTGAACAATGTGATTGAAGCAAGTGAAATTTTTTTTAAATATCTAAAATCTCTTATTTTTATTATTTTATGAGTGGAAATGTTTGTATTAAAATATTATAATAACTAGATTTCTTTTAATGATAATTTTCTAATACTATAATATTTTAATAAGAATGCATTTTCACATTTGATTACATTGTGATATATATTGTAAATCTATGAAATGAAAAGTCCTTTTTCTTGGTTACTATATAAAATTAAAAACATTTATTTATTTTAATAATACAAAAAAAAAGAATACAAATTGTAACGATCACAGAAAATTTATCTTAAAATATTATTAACAATTTTGATAGTCAATAAAATATGTATAAAAGAGTAAAATAATTAAATTTACTTATTATGTATGCTATTGAAGGAATAGTGAAAGTCTTTTTTTATTTATTTCACTACTAATATTATATATATATATATATATATATATATATATATATATATATATATATGTATAACAAGAATTTTTTTCATTTCTCATCCATCATATGTGTTATGACTTGGAGAGATAAAAGTATTTTATAAACTTTCATGTGCAAACAATTTTCTCTCGAAAATTCATTTTGTTGCGGACATTATTTTTCTTAAGTTCTATGTATAATTGGAAATATTTATTTCAATTATATTAATTTTTTTTTACAATCACTGATATGTTCATATCAGTGCCTCTCACCAATGTTTTATTTAACATACACCTTTACAGAGTATGCATTATTTCTTCATTCTTATGAAGCCTATCTTTGTTTTGACTTAAAAGTTAATTGTGATCTATCTCAGTTCACGTCATTGTATTACTTGTCTTCTTGGAGAGCTTCGCATAGCATTCCAATGATTCAAAGTATGCTTTCTACTTGTTGATCCAATTACTACTTTTCCTATGCACGTATCCTTGCTTGGTACTTTTAGTTGTATTTCCTGACTACTTGGAGAGGCTTGAGGAGCTGTACTGAATACTGCCAGCAATAAGACAACATGATCAAGCTTAGAAAATGGAACGTCGAACATCAACATTTCTTTGAAAACTGGAAACTATGACGATGATCGACGAGAAGTCTTCCTTTTCTCAAATATTTTCCCTGCATAAATTGCCATTGCTTGAACGTAAAAATCTAAAAAACGAAATGTTTTATTAGTAAGGAATCACATTTTATTCTTAATTTAAGAAAATACGTATATCAAGTTTTTCGTTAAGTTTTCAAGAGTTCAAGTTTTTTGTTCGTACATGCGATCTTTACTTTCACATCTAAAATGTATTCAATTTCTATTATCTGGATTATACATTTTTATATAAATTGTAAAATTTATTATCAAAATATTATCTTTCATTTTCTGGAGAGATGTTTTTAATATATACTAAGCCGAATGAGGATTAGCAAGTTAACCAGCAAGTGTAAAACATTAGCAAACAGGGGGGAATGTATGTTATAGATCTACACTGGTGTTCAAAATTTTGCTTATTTATTGAATTTCTTGAAAGGATTTGAACGAAATGTAAAAGTACTGCTTCGGAACAAAGATACATATCCTATGTATTAAATATGTAGGAGTATACGTGTGTGGGAGCAGAGCTAGTCGACTAAGAGGATTTATAAGCGTGCATGCCAAAATCCGAATTTCTTTCGCCAGCTTATCTCACCGAATTTCATGGAGTTTTCTTTTGCAACAATCGGCTAAATTAAAATTCAAACAGTGAAAATGAATAACAACCAACGTTAAGATGATGGAATGAGGTGAACTATGGGTATGCTAGAAGGAGGCCAGTCTCAAATCTAGATTTTTAGAGAATTTAATGTAACGTCCAGCGTCGTGTTCAACTTATAGAAACAGTTTCAGGATACAGGATCCGTCGAACGAAAGACTGGGCAAGGTCATCCAAAAGTCACGAGAGCCGGAGAAGATCACTAATTGTCCATTGAAGCGATACGTAACAGGGACGTTACAGCTTCTGAGCTCTCTTGTGAGTTGTATGTGGTTACAGGAAACCGAGTTTCAAGGGTGACTGTTTCTAGAGGACTTTATGAGAGAGGGCTGTTGTAAAAAAAAACTGTTATTTGCATTCTGCTCAGCTCAGGAGAGTCCATTTAAAATGGTGCAAAATCATGGAAATTGGAGCATGGATCAATGGGCGACGATTCACCTAACTGATGAGTCCCGGTTCAGTCTAACTAGTGACTCTCGCCGTACTTTCATATGGAGAGAACCAGGGACCCATTACCTGCCCTCCAATGTCCGAGAAATCAATTATTTCTGCAGCGGAGACTTTATGATCTGGACAGATCTGGATCTGGCGGCATCATGTTGGATGGCCGCACACACCTTCATTTCTTGGAAAGTAGCATTATGATTGCTGTGAAGTATAGGGATGGAATCTTGGAGCCCTATTTTTGCCTTTTCACATTTGCAGTTGACCCTGATTTTATTTCAATGAATAACAAAGCGAGTCTATATAGAGTTCATCTGATCGACGAATTTCAGGGATTCGCCGGATGAATTGGCCTGTCAGATCTCCAGACTTCATCCCTATAGAGCATGTTTGGGATACTCTGTGAAAGGGCAATTGCAATTCCTTACCTTCCCCCCCCTCCGAGAACCATCCAAGGCCGGAAAACAGAGTTGCTAAACGAGTGGGACAAATTGCCACGGTAACTCATAAATTTCCTTATTTCCAGTATAAAATTACGGTGCGAGGTCTGTATATCTGTAAGAGGAGATCATAACCCCATTGACGTTTTCTTTTGTTCCATTTTGCAACTACTGTTTTATACCTCCCAACTCCGGTGAGTGTTACGCATGATAATGCATGCTTATTATAACTATTGAATCATTATTTTTTGCTTTATATCAGCCCTATGTACATACCAAATTTCATTAAAATATCTCCAGTAGTTTTAGAGATAATCGACCAAATTTGAAAATTTTCTTAATTTTGAACTCATGTTTTGCGAACGAATGTTTTGCGAATAATCTATTAAAAAGATTGACAATGGAGATTAAGGTAAAGGAAAGAAAAATTGGAGTAGAAATAATTTAAAATTGCTTCAGATTGTGGTATTTGTAATATAAAGTAAACTAATTCTGAGCGAAGAACATTTGAAGTATCAACTCATAAATGAATATTTAAGCATTAAATTCAATTTTTTAATTTTTATTTTGGGTATCTATTTAAAAATAGCTTTCCCCTTGAATCAGGTGTTTTTAAATTATTTATTTCGGTGGCATAAAATAGTTTAAAAAAATAATATTTGATGTTTTTACGTGTTCAGTATAATTTTCTAATTGATTGATGCAATCTTATATAATGTAAAAGAGTTTATCATTAAAAAAATAAAAGTGAATTAAAAGAAGTATTTCAAAGTTTTTGCTTAAAAAATTTTAATATACGAGGTCAACTGTGGTCTGCTGACCCCCGGGGTCCCTAGTGCCTTTCTAGGAGGTCCACAAAGGTCTCTCATTTAATGTTAAAATTTCCTTCTTTTACAGATTCTAGATGGCCTCGGAGAAAAATTAGATGTGTCATCCTAGAATAGATCACTAAATTACTTTCATTGAAAAAACTACTAAAACTTTTATTTCGGTCCGGAATATTAATCCAGTTTTTTTTAGTTTCAAATTAGTATTTCGTAATATATTTTAGTTAGATGTTTAGTGTTTTTTCCCCTTACAGAAAAAAAAGAAGTGTGTTAAAGTTTGTATAAGTTTCAGAGGAAGTCTTAGGATTAGTGAGAAACCTTTAAACAACTCAGCCATGGGTTGGGAGGTGTGTTCAAAATCTTGGGGGTCCGCGATGTCGTGCTGATACATAAAGGGGTCCGTGGCGATTGAAAGCTCAAGAACCGCTGTACTAGATAATTGAATATAATTCTCAATCTTTTAAATTAAAGGCTCAGAAGCAACAGCCACTCGTCTCATTTCGATTCAAATAATGCTTTTTCTTCAAATACGCTATTATTTTCTAAAGAAAGAAAAAGAAAAAATATTAAATTCTATTGATCTCATTTTTTTCGATCGTATTGTCTACAAGCTTAATAATCACATTTTTAAAACTTTTTTAATATGTATATTTCTTGGGGGAGCATTTTAAAAGTAAACATTTTTTTATATAGTCTAAAAAAGAAGTGATAAATATTATAGAATAATTTACTTATATTATACGAAAAGTTGATTTTTTAAAAATCTAAGTTGCGTGTTTCGATATATGCAAGACAAAATGAGCAGAATTTTCTTGTCTTTTTGCTATATGCAAAAGTAATTTAGCAAACGATTAATTAAAATAATTATGAAAAGATTTATCTGACACATGGAAGTTATGGAATATATATATAATTCAAAGTAACTCTACACACATTAATGTAGTTATATTTTTGATATTAGAAGTAGGTACAATATATATGAATTAATTTTTTTTACCTACACCGTCATGAGTTTCATTAATCAACTTCATATTGTTGGCTTTTAGAACTGCAACAGTCATGCGTTCTGTGGTAGGAAGATAACAAAGACCCGAAAGCAACTGTCCATTGTTCTGCAAAAGTAAGCAGTGAGAAGCAATTCGTAATATTATTATCTTCGCGATTTTCGTGAAATAGAGGCCTGACTGTATTTGAAATTTTCCCGCACGAAAATTCTTTTTAGCAAAATGGTAAAAATTTTAATTATTTAGGGGCCTCAGAAATCATGAGCCCCCCAAAGCTCACGGTCCGACCCTGAGTGTTTGCTAAGTAATTTGTCAAGACTCAAATAGAGGAAAGACGAATAGTTTGAGGAAAGTAAATTATTTGAAATTGTTCAAATATATCTTTCAATTATTAGCAAATGTCATGCCTGCTAATCAAAGTATTTCTTACGCAGAAGAATTGACGAGAAAAATACTATCGCATGAAATTTTCTATATAAAGAGAATTTAAATCATCATTTATATATTCATATGGTTTCCAAAAATTGAACAGTCGCATGAATTTGAGCTTTAAAAAGATTTTTTTAATGAAGAGAAATGTGTCTGAGTGAATGCTGAAAAATATTAAAATTGTTATTTAGTATGAATCGACATAATCAGTAGCGCACACAGGAATTTTTCAAGGGGGGAGTCCAGGGTCGGAAGTTCATCATTCTGGTATCATGCCCTAATACGCCACCCAACATATTTTTTTTGATTTTGTCAATTTTGGGGAACAAAAAAAGCAATAAAAAATTAATTATTGACTAAAAAATTAGCATTAATTAATAAAGTTAATTATTAATAACAAATAATTAAATTTTACGTACTATATACATAGGATTATAATCAGTCGAAAAAAAATCAAGGGTTCGGGTGTAGGTTTCCAATCCACAACTCGACAACGACGGCCACGACTATGACCACATAGCTACCAGTCACTTAAAAGAGCAAACTGCAACGAAAAAGGCTCTACTGCTGACAGACTAACTAAATAATTGAGGCCGCGGTAGCCGAGGGGCAAAGGTATCGGATCGTGGCTTGCCTGGTCACGAGTTCGAGCCCAGTACCACCGAAGACCCGCCGTGTAGGGCAGTGATGCACGCTAAATCTGTCGAGAGCCAAAACGTCCTCCAGTTGGTGTGGTGTGGTAGTTAGTAGAGGGGGGTGCTAGCTCAGGTGTCGTCCACGCCACTTGACCATGGTTCAAAATTACGTGGTTCGTCGCCAAAAGCCCTCCTGTACCTGAACAGTGCGACGTTAATATTCAAACAATCAATCAATCTAAATAATTGGTATTTCTCATTCTAATATTTGGTGCTTACTTATTTAAGATCTATTTTAACGCAAGTTGTGCTTATGTTTTATTTTCATTTGTAGCAAGAAAGTGTTTTTTCCCCTTTCGTATTGCATCAATATTATCTCAGAAATGCATGAAAATAATATGGAAAGCAGAAGAGATTCTTTTTTTTTTTTGGTTTTCATTTTAAATCATTTGTTTCGTGTTAATTTTTACGAAATTGTAGATAGCCGAAAAGTTTGCTATCCTTATTAAATATGTTTAACATTTTTAGTGCGAATTTCCAGCATTTATGTCAAAAGTTGTTAGGACAGTGTTTTAAATATATTAGAAGTATTATTTATACATAAGAGAAGATTATAGATAAGAAGTATTATTTACATATATATAACACAAAGAAGTCTCTCTATGTGTGTGTGAAAAAACCATAATCTTTAACCACTTTTAAAAATATTCCAAACACGAATATTACTGGATTTTTTAAAAGCTGCCGAAGATGGGGGGGGACCCTTTTGCAATTATTACACAACACATAAGAAATAACATACAAATGCTATTGTAAAAGTGTAGAGTTCGAGTCACATAATGCCACTAAAGACCCATCTCACAGAATGAAATCATTAAATCTTTCGAGTTCGAAAAAGTTTGGAGAGTTAGATACCAACATGTCTTGACATACGTTCGAAATTATGAGGGCCCTCGCCAATGGCCCTAGTGTAGCTTCAAAGTGTGTCGTTAATAAACAATCAATCAAACCACATTTGCATATATTCTAATCAATAAAAAACTCACTTAATGTTTGATCGAGTAAATAATTTCTCGTTGTCGTTAGCGACAGATTATATCGTATTTAAAAAAGCTACATTTTTTAGTGTTAGTGTTTTAAGAGATAACCAATCTGAAATAGCAATTTTTAATGAGTGATTAAAGATAAATTTGTGGTGTTGTATTTTTTAATTCACGCAGTATAATTGTTTTAATTTTTAACTGTGTACTGAATGATTGTTTTTTATTATAAAGTCGCACTTCGCAACACCACGATGGCTACTGGTGATGTACCACGTAATTTTGTAACCGGTCAAATGATGAGAATGGCAACTGACTTTGTGATATTCCCCCCCCCCTCGGGTGAACATCTCTTTGATTATCAGCGAGAGCTAGAGGTGTAGGATTAACGGAAGAACTAGAAACATACATTATGTTAATATGACTTTATTAAGATATTTATCTTAATCCTTTAACAAATTAGATTATAATAATATATATGTGAGATAATCTACGGTGGCAAAACACACAACTTATACAATACCGAATTAATCTAACTCGGACCTCTATCAATAACTAACTCGCCTAAACTCAATTCCAATACTATCACACATTCTAATATTAAATAGTCAATCCTACCTTACTGTAGTTTGAAGTAACGATCGCAACAATTTTAGATGAAAATTTGTAACTACTCGAGTGCAATGGTATGCACCTTGACTCAATGGAATTCTATCACGTATGATTTCTGTTCGTCGCCACGTAACGTTTTCCAAAACTTCTTCACGCTTGAACCACGTGGATTATGTTTACATTCCTCAAATTCCTTCCCGCTTACTCTAACTTCTGATATTTAAAAGCTTCCTAATTTGCATATTTCTTTCACGCTTCACTTCTTGGATTTGGTTGGAAAAGAGTTGCCATTAATTCTGGCCCCAAAGAACCCGAAGGACATGTTAAAGAAAAGACGCGTGAGCCCGTCATAACTTGATATCCTACTCTTCTAATTCCCACACCACTCTAACATGAGGACTTTCAGCTTCTACAGATTTAGCGTACATCACCCTACACGGCGGGTTTTGTGGGTCCAGGATTTGACAGAGACATCGTCTGCCTGGAGTTCGCCGCGAGTAAAAGAGAAATTATGAATGACAGTGTAAGGAACCGCTGCCTGCACCTGGCAACAGGTCAAACGAGAGACGATATAGAGGGAAGGATCTGGCAACGACAGAGGAGAAAAGGTCGGAACGGGGGAGAGAGAGAGAGCGGTGGCGAAGAAAACCGGGGGTTGTGAAAAGTAGAGACGGCCGAACGATGTATCGTAATCTTGTAACATCTCAATATATTCTTTATTTTAAGAAATGTCCCATAGAAGGTGTGGAATAAACAGTGGGACAAAACCCTGTCTGCAATTATTTTCAATTCACAATGCAAACACGATCAGAAAAGAACCCACAAGTTTACACTGGTGTCAGAAGTGGGATGCAATGGAGCAGAAGTTAAATGAATAAAATATTTCAAATTGATCGGTGTTCGTGCTACATAATTGTGAACAAGGTTCGAGTGGACATTCGGTTTGAAAGGAAATTTTTAACAAGGAAATAGATTCCTGCAGTGTATCTTCAAGTTGATGACCACGTGCATCCCGGGAATTGCCCTGCAGCAGTTTCAAGTGAAAAAAACAAGACCTTCTTCATATGGAGTTTTACCATCACCTGCCGAGTTGGGCTTGAACGAACAGATGTCGTATTTTTCTTCATTTTCTGATGAATGGAGCCGTGATCTGAAAACAACGAAGGAAATCCCAGTAGTGTTCAAGTACAGAAACAGCGTTCATGTCGAGATAAGTGGCTATTGTTCCCCCTAAGTTAAAATATTGTGTGAATATTTAAAGAGTAATGGGATGCAGTCATATTTAATTTGTTTTTTAAAAATAAAATAGAAAAAGCAGATATATCTGAAAAAGAAAATTTCATTGGTTTATTGCAATATTCTATGTTGTTGGATTATTGTGTAGATGAAATAAGAAAATTGTGTACTTGTTTTACCTGGAAATGATAGGGTATCATTTTAAATGTTGTAAAATATGGTATTTAGAGTTCTAGTGTTAAACTATAATTTCTTTTTTATCATCATTCTTAACAGTTTTGAAGTTGTCTCAAAAATTAAAATCTGGGTATAAAAAGTGTTTTGCATAACAATTCAGTTTGCAGAATTTAAAAAAAAAGAATTAGATTAACTTATCTTGAAATAATGGTTGCGAAAAATGTATGTTTGAGTGGGTGAAAAATATCCATTAAAAAAAATGTGTATATGTATTTCAAGTAGACTTCCTGTTAAAAGGTTGTAAATAAGAGATTTTGTAGGTTATTTATGACTCAGAATATGGCATGTTTTTTTTTGAATATTATATGATAGTTTTTCATTTTAAGCAAAAGTGTTGCAATTTGTCAGTTAGTTCATAGTTTAATGCAATCTGAGGTTATTTCCTTTGCTCGTAATTTAGGATGTATATGTATATTGGTTTTTTGTTTCCTGCATAAGATTCTTCTTTTAATTAAAAAAAAAGAAACTAAGAGTAGATTTATGATTTGAGAAATAATTCTATGGTAACGTAGCTAAAGTATGTTGTTAATTGTGTTTTTTTTTATTTTGAAAAAGGTTCTGCGTTCTGATTAGTAACAAATAACTGTGTCTCATATAAGTTTTATTGTAAACATATTTCGTATTGTGTTTCTGGAATTTGAGTACTCTTAGAAAAAACGAGTAGAATTTTTCTTGCTTGTTAAATATATAGTATTAGGTCATTTAAGTGTTTGTAGTTAAATTTGTCAGAAGGTAATTTGGCATTAGGTTTAGCTTGATTAAAAATGACATTTCTCATTAGAAGTAAGAAAATTGACTTAATTCAATTAGCGCGGGACTTAGATGAGTCACCTGATCCATCTATGTCTAAAATTGTTTTAAGGGATTTAATAATCTCTAGTAAATATTACAAGGAGGAAAAGGCAAAAGAGTTATTGGAAGTTATTACAGCCGAAAGATTAGAGACAGAACAGCAGCAAAAACTAAAACGACAAGAACAATTATCAATTGAAAAATTACGCTTGGAAATAGAATTATCAAGGAACGCTAATCAGAGTGCTACTCAAAATAATGGTCAAACCTCACGTGTGAGATCTTTAGTTGAAATAGTTAAAATGGTTAGGCTCTTAACTGTAAAGGTACCCAATAAATCAGACGGGTGGGACTATTTCTTTTCTAGTCTTGAAAAGGCTTTCGCTAGTGAAATGGTTAGCGACGAGTTAAAACCGAAGGTTTTGTTATGCATGTTAGGAGACAAAGTGTCAAACTTATTAGTTAACCTAGGCGAAGAAGAATTAAAAGATTGCGAGTCTTTAAAACAGGTTGTACTCAAGGAGTATGAACCATCACCCCCCAAAAATATGTTTAGAAAGGCCAAACGTAGCTCTGACGAAACTTTCTCTCAGTTCGCGTCCCGTTTAACATCGATGTGGTTATACTACTGTAAGTTAAGAGGTGCGAATGATTTTGAGTCAGTTAATCAACTGATCGTAGCAGATAAAATGTTTGAAATGTTGGATTCTGAGACGGCGACCCATATTGGGGTGCTCCAAGGGGAAGAATGGTACAAACCCAGGGACTTGGGCAAACAATGTAATATATTTTACGCTTCCAAAGGGAAATCCTACGATGAATCTGAGAGAGCTAAATGGAATGATAGTGAAAAGAGAAGTTTTAATGGTAGTTGGGGTAAACAGCCATTTGGGGAGAAAAAGTCAGATAATTTTTCTTCTAGGAAAAACTTTGATAAAGGTCAAGTAACTGAAATTAAAAAAATCGCTTGTTTCACCTGTGGATCAGATAAACATTTTAAGCGGAATTGTCCGAAAAACAAAGGGGTTGATAATAAAAGACAATGTGAATAAGATGTCAACGGAAGGGACAGAATTGGAAGATGGAACGGTCACTGCTAGAGTTGATTTGCTAGGTAAAGTCATTCCTAGGCGGGCTGTTGAAGACAAATTAAGTAAATTAGTGAAAACATCTATCAGTGTAGATGGGAAATTAGTCCATGCGTTAGTGGATTCTGGTACGGAAATTACTGTTATCAAGAAAGACTTAGTTCCTGGAATCTCGGTTGAAGGAGCTTCCACGATTTATTTGAAAGGTATTTTCGGTCCAGCGGTTAAATGTCCTTTAGTATATGTTCCAATTGGTCTTGCTACCGGTGGCCAGGTTAATGTGGTGCACCAGCAAGTGTTATGTGCTTTGGCAGAAGTTTTGGTAGAAGACGTGTTGCTTCCACCAGATGTTTTGGATATGTTGGGAGGAGCCCAGAGTGAAGAGAATTCACTGGCTCAAAGCTCTCAGGACCTGAGGGTTGACTCAGAAAATGTAGATGAAACCGAGGTTTCATCGGGTATTCTGCCAGAGAAAGCACAGGAGCACATTGAGGATTCTCAAAGGAATATTACTTCATGTCGGAATGAAGTGGGAACATTGGGTACTAAGGATGAGAAGGTGACCGCTGAGATGGATAAAGGAATCATGGTGGCTGATAGTTTTCGTTCCGAACAGGAGGGTTGTGCCGAGTTAGCACTGGTTTGGAAGCAGGCTAAGGAAGGCAAAGGAAACTGCTATGAAGTAGATGGATATCTATTTCATAGAGATAAAATACTCGGGGAGAGTATTGGGCAACTGGTAATTCCGAAGTGCAGAAGAACTGAGGTGTTGAGACTAGCGCATACTTCAGTGTTCAGTAGTCACATGGGTCCCAAGAAGACGCTTGAACGAATCAAGTATTCTTTATTTTGGGAGGGTCTAAGTTCCAATGTGAAGAAATTTTGTGAATCATGTAAAGAGTGTCAGCTCACTCGATCGGTTAGGATTAAAGACCAATCACCCATTACACCTGTGTCAAGGTCTGAATTGCCATTTCAGGTGGTGAATATGGATCTGATAGGTCCAATTGATCCGCCAAGCTCAAAGGGACATACATATATTTTATGTCTGGTTGATCAGCACTTTAGGTGGGGCGAGGCTAGGCCGGTAACTAGTCTCAGTGCGAAGGTAACCCGTGAAGCTTTGTTAAAGATATTTTCGAGAACCTCGGGATTTATCTTTTGTTGAAAAGGGAAGGTTTTGTAGAAAAGAATAGCGCAGCATCGTGGGTCATGGTACTGGATTTGTGGAAGTGGTATTTTTGTCGTTCTCTCACGAAGAATTATGCCGCATGCTTTATGTCGTTTGGAATTTGCATGACTAAAAAGTGAGGTTTAAGATTGAATACACTTCTTATGGATGTAATTTAACGGCTCAGGTTTTAAGAATGTTAGAGCAGTTCGTTGTATCTCGAATAGTCGATATAGACATTCTGATGCAAATTTGGAAAATCGTGTAAAACAAATTAACTTTGTATTAGAATGGGTGAGATGGGTTGGGTCGGAAATCATACCAGCCAAAGGCAAATTAGAGCCGTAGGAAAGTTTTTACTGTGTACTTAATATGGATTTAGTGAACTCATTGAGCATTCACATTCATTAGTTAATGAAATAAACATTGTCTTGATTAAGATAAAAACTGTAATGTATATATTTAGTGTGTTTTTTTTGTATAATGTGTTTTCTATGTTTCTGTTTGCAATCCCATTACAGTTTAGATCTTTCTGGGAACATAGTCACTTATTTCAATTGGGTGAACTATTAATATTATTTCATGTGTTTGTATTAAGGAACTTTCACTAGAACAATCATCAAGACTTTTGACTGTTGCAATTATTGTGTGTTCTGTTTGTGGATTTTCTGTGTCACGGTTTGTGAATTTTCTGTTCCTGGTGTCTGATATGGTAAAATCAGCCACAAGGGGCAAATTTTACTCTTAGGTGGGGCGTGTAAGGAACCGCTGCCTGCACCTGGCAACAGGTCAAACGAGAGACGATATAGAGGGAAGGATCTGGCAACGACAGAGGAGAAAAGGTCGGAACGGGAGAGAGAGAGAGAGAGAGCGGTGGCGAAGAAAACCGGGGGTTGTGAAAAGTAGAGACGGCTGAACGATGTATCGTAATCTTGTAACATCTCAATATATTCTTTATTTTAAGAAATGTCCCATAGAAGGTGTGCAATAAACAGTGGGACAAAACCCTGTCTGCAATTATTTTCAATTCACAATGCGAACACGATCAGAAAAGAACCCACAAGTTTACAGACAGATGAGAAATATTTTTAACCAGTCTGTATCCAACACTACCCCTGAACGGGGATATAAGCTCTTCTATTTAATCTCTCAATAGTTTCCCCGTGTAGCCTTAATATTTCCCTCAATAGTTTCCTTTATTCTATCTTTTTATCCCTTACAGGTTTTGTACATATCACAGCATTTCAAATTACCTGGAAACCTTTTCATTTTTCACTTCTAATTCTGACTATTGCGACATAAACACATATATTAATAATTTGATAATAATTACTAAAAAAGCCCTCTTAAATGACCTCTGCTTAACCAATCATTGGTTTGATTAGCAGTTTAGATAAAAGAGGGAGGAAGAGTCATGTAATATATGTGTGTGTGTGTGTCGCGTTTCATTTTCAATCTTTTTTTTCTAAAAAAAAAGGGGGGCGTAAAGAGTTTGGTAAAACGTTAAAATCATTCAGAAATTATTTTCATACTTTGCAAGTAATTTTTTGAGTAAATAAGTGTAAAATGAAACCAAAATAAAAAACGATTCTCCAAAAAAAAAATTCAATGAGCTAGAACTGTGGTCCGCAACCCGCGGGCCGGTACCAGTCTTTGGATCAAAAAGCACTGGGCCGCCTAAAGGAGTATTAAATTATTTCTATTTTAATAACTGTGGTGTATTTTTCTCTCCGGTTTCTGTAACTTTCCATAGTTAGATTTATATTCCATGTTAAGTCACTCGATATTCATTTTTAGTATAACTATATTTTTTATTCTGAAGGCATATTTCAATACAAAAAAATTAAAATTATTAAATCAAAACAATCTAAAATTTAAACAATCAATTCTACACCCTCAGTTGTCCGCGGTAAAATTATCAAACATTGACCGGTCCGCGGCGATAAAAAGGTTGGATATTCCCGAACTAGAATATTTCCATGGAAGTAATGAGCTCAAAACATATACAGACCTGTACTAAAACAATATACATTGTTAATATGTTCACAAGACTTTTTTATATTTCAGTTTTATGGCAGCTGTTTTTTTTACTAATAAACAACTAAATAATTTTAGATAAACTAAAAAAAACAACTTAAAATTAGATTTTTTCACCCCTTTCCCCCCCAAATGTTCAACTAATAGAATGATTTAAAGGCACAATAAATGTCTCGCAGTTTACATTTGCTATATGTACTAAAGATCTCCAGCCGAGAATGAAGATTTCTTAACTTCTCTACCTTTTGTCATTTTTTTTTACCATTTGTTGCTCAGACGTGTTGCGCAGAAATAGAAAGCCAAATATAACTATGCAGGCCTAGATATCCAAGGATCAACAATTACTGGGCCTGGGCATTCGTTAATCGATTTTCTTGTCGGCACGTGTCGAACCAGGATTACCATACCTTTCTGAAAGGTATTTCGTAAGAAAATTCTAGGAACAAGCAAATTAAAAATTAGAATAAGCATTTACCAATTCTCGGATTTTGCAAACCTTTGTTTTTTTTAATTGGCTGTAAAATATGTATATTGGAATCCCTACATAATTGTTTTTTACTTCCATACGTTTTTATAATTACTCCATATCTTGAAATCAGGTCAATTCTGATCATTTGGGGATGGGAAAAGGAGAGGAGTATTATTTTGTGTGCGTCATTTTAGCGGATTGTTAAAGCTTTTCTTTTTTATTATTTTAGAACCGTAAGAATTTTTTGAGACTTGTTCTCAGAAACAAAAAACAGCAACAACAAAAAACCCCTCAGTTTTCTTTCTTTCTTTTTCCTGCTGTGAATGTTTATAGTAAATAATCCCCGGATTTACATTTTGTGTTCGTTCGTTTTTATAATTCAATATATAGAACATTTTAATTATTTATTCAAAAACCTTCCATTAAATATTACCCATTGTAGCCATATTTAATAAAATTTCCAGATAATTCAACTCCTGATTAATACTTCATATAATTAAAATAATTACTTCATCTTTTCAAGTTTTGTCCCTAAATACACTCTGTCGCAAAAAAATATATGCACCCAGAAGAAATTGAGCTACATTCACGAAATTTGGTATGCATGTAGTGTATATGAAAATAAACAAATGATTAAAAATTCAGAACAAAATATCATTTTATTAAGCGGTTACAGCTCGCAAAAGTTAAAAATCAGTAAGTAGTAAAGCCACCTCTGGCAGCTATACAAGCCGAAATTCGGCGTGACATCGATTCAATTAGATCACTTATGACCCCCTGGGGAAGATCCTGCCATAGTCTTTGCATCTGCGCAGTTAATTCTCCTGTATCTCGGGACGGCTGCAGTTGCCTTCCCAGCGCGTCAGACATGCTCTATTGGCGAAAGATCTGGTGACCTGGCAGGCCATGGTAGGACGTCATATCCTTGAAGACATTGTTGGGAGAGTCGCGCAGTATGTGGACGAGCATTATTCTGTTGATAAATGGCACCTGGGCGACTTGATAGCATGGGTAGCACAATCGGCGTTAAAATATCGTCCACGTATCTGCGAGCTGTCAAAGTGCCTTGAAGGACCACTAAAGATGATCGTTGTAGAAATTGCTCCCCACACTGTCACACCTTGTGAAATTGCTGTATGTCGCTCGACAATAAATGCCGGATCGGACCGCTGGCCGGTGCGCCTCCAGACACGTGAGCGGTGGTCATCAGCACTGAGACTGAATCGGGATTCATCACTGAAGATGACACGTCTCCAGTCTGTCACACTCCAAGTTGCCCGAGGTCGGCAAAAATCCAGTCGACACTGCCTATGATGTGGGGTCAGTGGTAAGCGTCTTAGCGGACGTCGGCTCCTCAAGCCAACTTCGGTCAGTCGTCTCCTTATGGTTTCTCTTGATGGCACTGGATGTCTGGAAGGAGGTAAGTGGCATTGAATCGATGCTAGCGACGTTGTTGGTGCCGAAGTAGCCACTCTTCTGATTGCACGATCCTCGCGATCATTTGTGTTCCTGGGACGTCCTGACCCTCCGCGACGGTACACTCTACCTTCTGTGATCCACTGTTGCCAACACCGAGCAACTACCATATCGCTCCGACCGAGGTGGCGGTCGATACGTCTATTCGACCAACCTGCTTCTCTGAGGCCTATTATACGGCCCCTATCAAAGTCCGTCAGCTGCTCGTACTGCCGCCGGTTACGTCTTAGAGGCATCCTAAGTCTCAATATCGTCTATCAAAGTCATCAGATTCGTTTGGATAGCCGTACGGCGCTCGTACTCATGCTTTTAAACTCTCCCAGTTACTAATTCATAGCACATAGCCTTGTCTCATTGGCTTCGAAATTTTAATCATTTGCATATCTCTTACTAGACTACATTCTTGCCGAGTTTCGTGAAGCTTGATTTCTTCTGGGTGCATATATTTTTGCGACAGAGTGTATTTTTAATTAATTCATCGTCAACATTCACTTGATATTTAAGTTTCTTTTCTTTTTGTGATTATAGTACAGGCATTTTATGAAATCATTGTCCTCCCTAATACTATATATTTCAAGCTCATGGATGCTAAAACTCATTATAAAATTCTTTTTTGAATAATTGTATTACTTTTAATCATAGTAAAATTATGAAATCTAAAGAAAAGCTTGCATAGATACAAAAGATTCAATCTATTTGTACAGACGTTAATGAAACAAATAAAAGTGGCAATTAGCCTAGTGGTCTTTGTCACGATCTAGTGGTCGGCAAATCCTGGTGCCTTCCAAGACTTTCCGTGGAGAGGGACTTGTGATGCACTTTAAATCTATCAAAGTTCGAAGCCCTCCCGCTGGCATAGTGTGGATTGATTGATTGAATATTAATGTCGCACTGCTCAGCTACACGAGGGCTTTTGGTGACGGACCACGTAATTTTGAACCATGGTTAAGTGACGTGGATGACACCTGAGCAGTCACCCCTCTCCTAACTACCACACCACACCAACTGGAGGACGTTTCAGCTCTCGACAGATTTAACGTGCATCGCTGCCCTACACGGCGGGTCTTTAGTGCTACTGGACTCGAACTCGTGACAAGGCAAGCCATGGTCCAATACCTATACCAATCGGCTACCGCGGCCACAGGCATAGTGTGGAAGTTCGGAGAATGGGATACCAGTTTAGTGCCGTCCTCGTTACTTGACCGGGACTCAAAATAACGAGGACCATCAAACTTGTAACTTAACATGGGCTCCTGTGCTCGTAAGCGCCACTCTTTGAATCGAAATTGTGTTTTGTAAATTATTAATTAGTTGAATAAAACCATAATTTTCATGTAGGTACTAAACAAGAAAATGGATTTTTTTTTCAATTCCTGCTATTAGCTCACACACACTCTCTCTATATATATATATGTCACGATTTTGGAGATAGAATCAGATTAAAAGTTAGAAAAAGGGACGGTCTTTATTCAACCAATTCTACATCTGTTCTGATCGCGAGCAGGGAGGAAAAAAGCATGCCATGGTGGGGTTCCACGTGAATAACACGTGAAAAACATCTGGTGAGTATCGCTGCTATGAGGATGATGTTTGCAATTTAATGCTGACATATGTTGACTATTAAATCTAACGACCTAGAATTAGACATGTTTATTGGCTAGGCCATATGTTCGGAAGAAATAAATGGGCGATTAGTTTGATACTTGAATATGAGAACGGAGAAAGATGGAGTCAAGTGCTGATAGGGAATTTAATTTTTAATCTAATTTATAATTATCCTTACATTTGCCCCCAATTTTAAAAAGGAGTCATGGCGTGGTTTTTTCTCTCTTTACAAACTTAATCAATTTTCAACAAACACAAAACAATACATAGTTATTTAGAAAGACATATTAAACACAGTAGAAAATTTTAAGCACTAGTAATTCTAAAATCAAAAAGCAATACAATAAACGAAACTATAACAAAAAACACAGTAAGGACACTTCCAACATATTAATTGATAAACATGACTTTCCATACATATAAATGAAGATTAGCTTGTTCAAATCTATTCGACATCTAGAATAAGAGCTCACGTTTCCTCCTATTCCTTCATAATAATACACTCGTATTATAGCTGGTAGATACTTTCAAAAAAATTATGTTGGAAAATAATATATCAAACAATAAGATAGTAAATATAAAAATACATGAAATCATACAAATATTAAAATAATAATTTTGTATAAAAATCTACTCTGGCGCCATAGATACACTAAATTTTGCATATATGAAATACATTTTTAAAAAGATAAAAAAACATAGACACCAATAAAATGAAATTATTAATAATATGAAAACGGTGTATAACACACAACTTCTATGCACTATCCAACACAATAAACAATATTTTATTTTATATGCGTTATAAAATGTAAAAATTATAAGAATATAGGAATATAAGAATATAAGAATTATAAGAATATAAGAGCACTTTTTTATTATTTTTGAGTCGGAAAAGTGGACTCACTTCAATAATAACTTTTAGTATGTATGAAAATTTTCTCAATATTCGCTGTAATTTAACAATATCGCATACAATATTTTGAATCTTTCCGTAACCTTCTAAAAATTCGTTTCATTGACAAAAATTCTTGATTTTCTCTTGCATCACACATTCACTAATAAAACTGTATCACCTTACTTAATTTTGAACACATCTCTCTGAGAAATCTGCGTTATCAACTCACAGATGTTCAGGGATGCTGATAAGAAACAATTAGAGGTGTACATATCAAACTAAACAAGTTTGTCCTCTTAATGTTTCGAGACATATACAAAATTATAATGATTGTATTCTCCCTTATCCACTGTATAATATCCAAAAATTAGACTTCAAGTTATTAAGTTAATTTTAATATTAGATAAGAAAATTTTTAAGAAATAGTGAATCCTGATATATGGCCGGTATATCAAAACACACAATTTCAAAATAAAAAAATTAAATGACATGCAATAAGATTACTGCTGAATAAAATAATTAACAAAACAATAAAATTCAGTGGAGAAAAAAGAATACAACATGACTTTACTTTTGTTTCTTCTCAGAATCAACATTATTAGTATTAGTACCTTAGAGTCATTTCTCTAATAACTTAATTTATATCTCTCAACTTTAAAACACCAATATCTCTTATAACTGTTAACTCATTCGACATCTTAAGATAAAATTATGAGAAGTATATCAAAATTTCTCAAAATTTTGTATGACTAAACCTATATATTTTTTTTCTCAATTAAAATATAAAGAAAATATCTCATTTATAACACAACTATATTATAAAAATTAAATACCATATCATATCATATTTTATTCTTTTTCGCAAAGTTCTGTTCAACAAAACTCAGTTCTTCAATGTTACTAAAATTGGAAATATAGAATTTAACTGACCTCCACTTTGCAACGTCAGAAACTCTTCGTGAACGGTAATCCAGATGCTGTTGTCACTTTATTTCACTAATAAAATTCTATTTATTCATTTACTTATTTTTCCATGTTGATACTTCACTATTTCACAGTATTACCGTGCAGACTTTCCGGTGGAGAGGATTTTTTTTTGGCAGTGTTGGTCCATCTATCATTGTATCACTGAGTTGGGGAATTCACGCTTCTCTTTTTGTTTTGTTTCTTTTTTCGTCATTCGAAAGTTAGTTCTTTCATGGCAAACTTGCTGGTCTCTTCAGCATTGGTAGAAATAACGTTCGGCGGTAAACACTGCATTCTTCTCGGGGTTTAAGAGCGATGTTCTTCCAGGGAATAATAGTGCGTTTTTTTTCCGTATCATTTTTTATTCCGGCAATCCGACGTCTTCAGCATATTGGCATATGGTGCATTCGGTGTTCCGTCAAATTCTCCATATCAGTTATTATGGTCACTGGCTTTAGTTTTTATATTAAAATTATTTTATAAAAAAGATTAGTTTTTTACGTTAAGATTTGAAATCCATTCGCAGATAAAAATCCTGCCGGCTTTAATTCTGTCATGATTTTGGAGACAGAATCAGATTAAAAGTTAGAAAAAGGGACGGTCTTTATTCAACCAATTCTACATCTGTTCTGATCGCGAGCAGGGAGGAAAAAAGCACGCCATGGTGGGGGTTCCACGTGAATAACACGTGAAAAACATCTGGTGAGTATCGCTGCTTTGATGATGGTGTTTGCAATTTAATGCTGACATATGTTGACTATTAAATCTAACGACCTAGAATTAGACATGTTTATTGGCTAGGCCATATGTTCGGAAGAAATAAATGGGCGATTAGTTTGATACTTGAATATGAGAACGGAGAAAGATGGAGTCAATTGCTAGATAGGGAATTTAATTTTTAATCTAATTTAATTATCCTTACATATATATATATATATATATATATATATATATATATATATATATTACTAGTTATACTTCGTTACCTCCATATTCTAATATTAGATAAAAAACTACTTATTATTATTATTTAATTCAAATATTCTCTGATGTCACTAAAGTTATGGTATACATATAATTTGTAACTCTCTTTTTAATTTTTATTTCTATTATTTTTATACTTTTGTTAAGTGCTACATTACAGCCATTCAAATGCTTTGAATCTGCATTAGGGTCCAGAATCTGGCAATAACTTATTTATTGCACTCAAATTTAGCGCGGGCTTTGCATTTTTAAGTGCAATTTTTAGGTAAGATACCTCTATCTTGTAATGGATTTAGATATTCCTATCCATTACTTTCAATAGGTTTTTGCTCAGTATTATTTACATAAAGGGGGATGGTTGGCTTGCCAAAAAACATGTTCAACCCCACTTTTATATAAATTATTTTATATATTAGCTGTCTTAAGCCAGCTATGTTTATAATACTGCAGCATCCATACTATAATTTTTAATCTCGGTTGCTCATGTGTCCTTCATTGTGTGATTTTCCTACTGTCTAAGTGTTTTTCGAATGTGATTGATGGATGTTTATTTCTCGTTTATAGAGAATTAGACTATATATATATATATATATATATATATATATATCTTGCTCCAATTTTTATTCATCCATTTAAGTTCAAATACATTTTTTTAAACTTGTAGTGGATGACACTTGAAGTAAAAATAGTTTTCTCAAGTATTAATTCATTAATTAAATTTAATTAATTAATAAAAAGAAACAAACAAAAATAATAGTTCAACATTATATATAAAGAGGAAAATCGCTCATTGTGTCCCTGTAGCGCAATGGACTTCTAATCCAAAGGTCGTGAGTTCGAATCCCATCTGGGATGGCCTAATTTCTGAGAATGTGACTTCTTTTTACTATACTATTTTATTGGAATAATTAAATTCAATTAATGAATAAATAGTAACAAACAAAAATAATTGTCCAACACCATATATAGAAAGGAAAAAATGGAAAATTGCCAGGAAAACAGCTTTTTATTTTGCCTCTTAATATTGTGATTCTGTCAGAGTATGTATAAATACGTATTTATATTAATAGTAATAATTTAATAAAAGTCACTAAATAAAAAAAATTTCTTTGTTGATCTAAGTGGGAATTAAAATTATATATATAAATATATATATATATATATATATATATATATATATATATATATATATATATATATATATATATATTACTTGTGTTTAATCGTTTTAAGTTTAAGGAAACGAAAGAGACTGTTAAAAGTAATCAAATCGTCAGTTAAAAGTTTTTAAATATTTGTCTTGGCGTCTGCCAAAACAAAGAAGCCAAATTCGGAGCATAAAAAGAAAAACTCGCATCTTTTCTGATAAAAGGGAACAAAAGCAGTCATGCGAGTCTCTCTCAGAAGACCAAACAATTTTTTCCAACTGTTTTCTCACGCCAGCCCTGTCTCGATTTAACTTCTACGTGTGTGGCCTTTTGTTTAGTTTCTGTGCGTTAGATTTTCTGCTAAGAATCTCGGAAAGCATATAAAATATATTTGCTGACACATCGAAAATTCGATTTTTTAAATCTGGTCAGTTAGAACAACCGTTACGTCTCTCTCATTCTCTCATATGTATAAATCAATGTGAATCATATATGTATGTATTATGTTAAGTTAAATTTATCACAAGCCGGCATGTACAACCCCTGAGGAGTTAATTTTTTAATTTCTTCTAATACAATACACACATTTTTATCAGAATGAATGAATTTTGATATTTTATAAATCATAATAAATAATCAATGCTGACACGAACATTGTAAAACGGATTTTATTACTTTAATCTTCCTTTTTAATTTCACAATTATAAAATGTCTTACAAATTACAGATAATCAGATCCATTAACTCATTTATGTATCTACTAGGTGGTGTACCCGTTCTTCGCACAGGTAAATTGAAAAATTAAACAATACACATTGAAGGATAAAGAAGTTTTTAATGAGTTAATTTTACGTGAATTGCAAATTAAAATTTTTTTTTTTTGCATATCTCAGCTGCTGAGCATAAAAAAAACATATTTGTTAAATTTTAAGTCTGTAGATCTAATAGCTGATAAAAGGGATTTTTTTTTATTTATTTATAACTCCCCGTAACGCTCTTGTCAGTCGATTTTTGAAAACACCTTCGTAAGATGATCTCTACTCAGCAAAAGTAATGCTTAAAATAGTGTAAATAATTTACATCTGAAAGTGCAATACGTTAATATTACTTTCTGTTGTATTTATTTTATGTTAAAATGTTGCCACCATCTGTCCCTTCGAAATATAGTTTTATTATGAAATAAAAAAAATAGTGATTACACTGATCAATGGAATAAATTAAAAGCGAGTGCGCACTGAGGGGCATGGCCGTAGACAAAACAAACAGGGGAAAGTTTTGCTTCACACAAAAAAGATAGATGTATGCTGTCGCGGCCGTTTTTGCAGATGGCAGATTTTAAGGTATTACTCAACTTTTAATTAACTTAATTCCTGCATGTCTTTCTCTTTGTAATTATCTTTTTTGTAAATATTTTCCTTAACTTTTAAATAAATTCTCTTTTTACTTAAAAGAAGTATTTGTGTTTAAATGACTTAGATTCATTTAATTCATCACTCAGCCTTAAATACTTACTCCCCTAGGACAAGCCAATTCCCTCAGCCAATCTAAAAATCCCGGGGCCTTCTGAAGGAGCTCTGATTTTTATCTGGAAGATTTATCTGACTCCCACAGAAATAATTGGGGGGATCGCCCTCGGGGATTTGATTTCGAAAATCTTCTCTCAAATACGTTGATAACCTTCTAACTTCTTCTTCTTTAAAAAAAAACCATTTTTGGCCGCAAGCCTAATTTACAAGCGGACTGAATCGAAAATGCGGATTGCCTCTCATAACATACTAACATTTAGGTGCATAAAACAAAACGACTCCCAAGTCAAACCAAGTTATTTTCTGCCGTGTACAACAACTACAAGAGTTTCACAAGTCCAGTGAACACATCCAGGAGCCTTTGAAGTTTGTTTTCAAGTAATTAATCACACGTCGTCAACTGTATCAGGTACTTTTTTATATTGTTCTTCAAAAGGAAAAAATCTAAAAAGAATACGTGTGAGTCACCGTTAATTTGATTATGAAAAAAAAATTGTTGTAGTCGATTTCATGAAGTAATTTATATTTTTAAATATGATGTGTGTTTTTCTGAAATACTATTTTTCTATGTGTATAGAAATCGTATCAATTAAAATTTTCTACAAGTATATCTTTTAAAATATTAAGAAAGTCGTACGTAATATTCAAGTCTTTGCATTCCCGCAACATTTCTTTTCCGTTTCGATGCGATCGTAATTTCGATATAGTTTAACATTTCTCTTGCAGATGTTTAGTAATTAATTATTTTTATAGTATTTGAGAAATATATTTTTGAAAAGAATATGCTATGTTTTTTAGAATTGATGAAAGATCATGTATAATCTTATTTTAAATGATGCATAATATCATTCCATATATAAGTATTTTGAGTTCATTTTTGACAAGAATTATTATGCTTTTTATTGAAACATGTGTTTATCCTTAGAATTTGCTGATGAGATCCTAAAAAGATTTTATTTTTATTGGTGTAATAAAAAATATATGAGATTTTCTTAATTGAATAACTTCTAATTGTTTGCTTTTCAGCAAAGAACTTAAAATGATTAAATTCTTTTTCATATCACAATAAATTTAATCACAGTTTCTAAACAAGATTTATATTAATTTATTTTTTCTTTCAAATTCTTTTGCATTTTATTATAACAGAAATGAGAACTGATATATCAAATGGTTTAAAAAAGGTTTTGTTTTTTTAGTTGAAATTAATGATTTGACTACTTTTTAAATTAAGCATTACGTATTTTAGCTCGCACTGTTGTCTTTATACGTTACTGGTTTAAAATATTTCTAAATGAATAGAATTTGAATATTTCAATGTATATTTAGTGTATTTTGATGCAATATCATTTTAACTTGAGAATTTTTGTAAATGCAAACGAGAATTGCCAATAGCAACATCATTGTTTTTTGTTTGAACGCGTAACAATTTTGTTTATTCCTTTGGTTACTATCTAAACTTAAATTTAAATTTTAAAATGGCGTATCTTGGCAAAGGTCGACGCGAAGATTTATTTGTCTTAGCCACGGAATTAAATTTAAAATTCGATAAATCGATGACCATCGCCACACTCAAAGATTTAATTATTGGTAGTGAAGATTATGACGAAGAACTGACCAAAAACATACATTCAACGATTGTTGAGGATCGCAAAGCCAGAGACGCATTGAAGAGCATTACGCATTGAAGAGCAAAAGAAAAATTACGCATTGAAGAACGAGAAGAAAAATTACGCTTCGAACAATTGAGGTTAGATGAGCAAAAACGCAAATATGAATTTGAGTTGGAAAAGTTAAGAATCCAAACACAATCCAAGTTAGGCGCTGATACATCCAAAGAAAGTGATACTAAATTTCTCGTCAAAGAAATTTCAAAGTTTATACATCGTTTTGATTTGAAGAAGACATCAGTCTTTATCTAAAATTATTTGAACGTCAAGCGCAGAGATTGAATATTGATCAAGAAAACTGGGTTTCTCATCTGTTAGGCTTGTTACCGACGGAAGTATCTCACATCATAGCGAGAGAGCCTGACGATAAAGCTAACTCTTACGAACACGTTAAAGATTTACTGCTGAAACGCTTTAAACTAACTCCAGAAAAGTTTCGACAACTATTTGTCACTCACCAAAAAGCACCTGAAAGAACATGGATTGATTTTTACCATGAGTTAAACACTTACTTCAACGGATGGATAGATGGATTGAAGATAGATACTTTCAACAAGTTATCAGATCTAATCATAACAGATCAACTCAAACGAAAAACTCCTTTTGAATTTAAAGAATATTATCTTGATGAATGGGCAAATATGAACTCCCCTGTTCAATTAGCAGAAAAACTAGAAGAATTCAAAGACTTTAAAAGGACTCTGAAACAAAAATCTAGCAGTCCATTTGTGAAGAAACAAGAATACAAATTCACAGAAAAGAATCGCAGATATGAAGCACCAGGAAAATTCGAGTATAACAGGAAAGATAAGAAGTTTCCAGCGTCAACGAATTACAACAAACATTACGAAGCCCCTGTTACCAAGTACGAATCTGTTCAAAGATATCAAGACAGCGCGCAGAAAGGGTATTACAACAAAAATTACGAGAAACACTCAAATCACAATGCTTCCAAGCATGCTCAGACGAACTATTCAAAATCGCAGAAATTCAACGAACCTCCAAAGAAACTTGCACACTCATCGTTAAGGAAGGTTTACGTACTAAAGATATATTTTTTGGAAAGGTGAAAATCACAGCGCTCATAGACAGCGGTAGTACCGTAAGTTTGCTTCGAGAAAACACAAGCAGAAGAATAATGGATCCAACAAAATTATCGAAGAACAAGATGCTTCTCACAGGTATTGGTGAAGCAAAAGTGACAACTATCGGTTCCTTTGAACATAAGTTCAAAATAGATGATGAAAATTACTCGTTAACTTGGCATGTTGTACCGACTGATAAATTAAAATTCGAAGCAGTTATTGGATCAGATCTTTTGGAACAAGCATCGATAAGTTTTACTAACGAATGAGTTAAATTCAACAAATATGAGAATCATGCACAGCTTATGCAAATATCTGCTGAAAATCTTCAAGAAGAACTAGACCTACGTCATGTTGAAAATCGTCAAATCAAGAAGGAACTTGAAAAGTTAATTCAAGACTACAAGCCAGAAAAAAGCATCTACTGACGTCACAATGAGAATTATTTTAAAAGACGAAGAACCAGTCTGTCAACACCCTCGTCGACTAGCTTTCACAGAAAGACAAGAAGTAAACAAACAGATAGAAGAATGGCTCAACGAAGGCATTATACGTCCGAGTTCTGCGGAATATGCAAGTCCAATCGTAATGGTAAAAAGAAAGATGGATCTTCGAGAATGTGCATTGACTACAGAAAATTGAATCAGAAGCTTGTGAAAGATAAATTTCCGTTACCTCTCATCGAAGATGTTTTAGACACTTTGCAAGAAGCAAAGGTATATTCTACATTAGATTTACGCAATGGTTTCTTTCACGTCGATGTTGACGAAGATTGCAGAAAGTATACATCCTTTATCGTCCCAGATGGACAATTTGAATTCAACAAAGTTCCTTTCGGACTAAGCACAAGTCCAGGAGTTTTCCAACGCTACGTATCAAGTATATTTAGAGATCTTACTAGGAAAGGAATTGTAATCAGTTATTTAGATGATCTCGTCATTCCAGCGAAAAACGAACAGGAAGGTCTCGAAAAACTTAAAATTATTTTTGAAGTCACAAAGAAATACGGATTAGAAATTAAGTTCAAGAAGTGCTAATTCATAAAAAGAAAATTGAATTTCTAGGTCACATTGTAGAAAGCGGAACTATTAAATCATCTCCCGCGAAGACACTAGCTGTTCGAAAATTTCCAGAACCAACAACAATAAAACAAGTACAAAGTTTTCTTGGTTTAACTGGATATTTCCGCAAGTACATCAAAGATTATTCAAAGATAGCTAAACCACTTAGCGATTTAACAAGAAAAGAAAAACCTCTTTGTTTTCGGGACTCAATAAAAAGAAGCATTTGAAAAATTGAATAAAATCATGTCCGAAGGCCCAATCTTGCACCTTTACAAGTATGGAAGAAAAACAGAACTGCATACAGATGCCTGTAAACAAGGGTACGGCGCAATTTTGTTACAAGAAGCAGAAGATGGAAAGTTACATCCCGTTTACTACATGTCGAAAAAGACAAATACAGCAGAAGAAAAGTATGACAGCTACGAATTAGAGGTACTAGCAATTATCAACGCATTAAAGAAGTTTCGTGTTTATCTTTTAGGACAACACTTTAAAATAGTAACTGACTGTTCAGCATTTCAGAAGACTATGCAAAAAAGGAGCTAATTACTCGCATAGCCAGATGGGCGCTTCAATTAGAAGAATTCGATTATGAAATAGAGCACAGAGCTGGAAGTCGTATGAAGCACGTTGATGCTCTTAGCCGATATCCCGTAATGATGGTATGCAATGATACATTAACTTCAAAGCTTAAAAACGCACAAGAGGAAGATGACAACATCCAAACATTGAAATCACTTCTAGAGAAGCAAGAATCAGAAGAATTTTTGAGCGAAATGGTATACTCTATAAGTACTTAAATGGTCGAGAATTAATTGTAACACCTAAAGCAATGCAAGCTGAACTAATTAAATTGATTCACGAAAATGGTCATTTCTCAGTAGGAAAAACAGAAGAAATTGTGAAACAGGAATTTTTTATCCCAAATTTATCCAACGTCGTTAAAAAAGTAATAGTTAATTGTGTTCCATGTATCTTAGCTAATAAGAAAACTGGCAAAAAGGAAGGGTTTTTGAATCCTATTTCTAAGGAAAGCATTCCTTTAAGTACGTACCATGTTGACTTCATTGGTCCTTTACCCTCCACAAACAAAAGTTATCAACACATTTTCACCGTAGTAGACGCATTTACCAAATTTACTTGGCTATATCCCGTCAAAACTGTGTCTGCTGAAAGTGCCCTCGAAAACTAAAACAACAGCAGAAGACCTTTGGTAATCCCATCAGAATTATCTCTGATAGAGGTTCAGCGTTCACTTCAAAATTATTCAACGACTACTGTGATGAAGAAAACATTCAACATCTACAAATAGCAACAGGTGTTCCTCGAGGAAACGGACAAGTTGAACGAATTCATCGAACTTTGATTCCAGTTCTCACCAAACTATCATTAGACGACTCAACGAAATGGTACAAATACGTCGACAGATTACAGAGAATACTAAATAGTACTATAAGTCGCAGTACAAAATGGACACCATTCGAACTATTAGTGGGAATCAAAATGCGTAACAAGGAAGACATCCTAATCAAAGACTTCTAGAAGAAATGGCGAAAGAATTACTAGAACAACGCGAATTTTTAAGAAACGATGCAAAAAAAAAGAACATCGAAACCCTGCAGTCTGAAAATAGAAAGACGTATAACAGAAGAAGAAAGAAAGCTTCATTATACAAAGAAGGTGATTTAGTAGTCATCCAAAGAACCCAATTTGGAGCTGGACTGAAACTAAGACCAAAGTTCTTAGGCCCTTACAAAGTAACAAAAGTTAATTACAAGGATAGGTATGAAGTGGAAAAGGTTGGTCAGCCCTCAGCTGATTTGATGAAACATTTTTATGCTTAATTGAATTTTAATTTGTTATTATTTTTTTTAATTTTTCTCATATCCCATTAATCAATTTTGAGAAATTTATTATATTTTCGTAGTTATTCATTATCTTTTTTATTGATGCGAAGGATTTTTTTTTTATGGTTTAGTTAATTGTAGATCACAAAACGTAGAATACTTGCCCTTTATATGCTTTATTTTAGGTCCGGGAATTGCAGTAAACATGAAAGGGCATCGTTTCCCACTGTAATATTTATTTTATTATCTTGCTAGTCCATTACTTGGTCTTTATTACATCCACATTCAATAACCATCAAATTTAGTGTAGTAACTAAAAATGGCTTGACAGCTACTCAGCTCCCCCTAACATTTCAGCAGGCGAGCTGAGAGACCAGCCTGTCAGGAGAGGTGATTCTTGTAGGATTCTTTCCTTTAAACATTTTACAGCCAAAGGTTGAGCGCTCATATCCTTTCAGAGGACTATAATCAATTTGATGGATGGCATTTTCGCATTCCGAAGCAGCGCCATCTAGTGGAGAGCTTTCGTAGCCTAGCTTAATAATTTTTCGGCAGAGGCCTATTAACCACTGGCTTGGTTCAACACGTCAGTGTCTTTACGCCGTACTTTAGCGCCCAGCGCGGCAACGGGCTCAGTCCAACGTCCAAGAATGAGAAAAGTGGTCATATTTCCCCGTCTTTCAAAAAAGGCTAGTATAACTGGAACTTTAATTAACTCCTTAATTCCCTGCATTTCTCTTTGTATTATCCCTTGTAAATATTTTCCTAATAAATTCTCTTTTT
>BMAU01018420.1:0-11686 GCA_019973935.1 Trichonephila clavipes
TAAAGTCATACGTGCAATGCAAATTATTTAACATACTGAAAATGTCAACTCTGTATCAAACATGAGCCACAGCAACGCGTGGCAGGGAAGTACAGCTAGTATATATATATATATATATGCTAAACAATAATAAAAATACTAACAGTGAAATATAGAACGTTGTAACAATATTTACAGAATTTAATGTTCATAGAAAATTAATAACCATACACATTGATGAATGTTATACCAAGTTTTTTCTCCTATGTAAATACAAAAATATTTTATTTTGTAACTTTTATGTTAACTATAAATATAAAAAAGGATTTAATTTTTTTAATAATATTTCTATAAATCAACAAAATTGTTATAGCTGTACAAAAACGATAATAATTTTATAAAAGTCGCATTTATAGGTACATCAATCTTTGCGGTCTCCTTTATTACTACATAATTTATATGTGGCCTCTAATGGTAAGAAGGTTCCCCACCTCTTTTGCATAGATGTTTGACTTAATCACCTTTTTTTTGAAAAATACGTCGAACTCACCATCGTCTTTTTGCCCTCTCTTTTCAATGCTAGCAAAATCGCAAAGTATATTATTTTCTTGCGCTCCATCCTTATACGTGTTGTATCCTCGCTGCTACTAGGTATTCATACGTAGTGATTGAACTTTTATATTTTATTAGGTCCGGATGAAATAACTCAGTCATTACTCACAATCATTCTTCCACAATCTTCATTACAAATGTTCAATTCTCACAACTTATTTAAAAATCTCTAAACTAAGTGCGAAATAAAGGATGTGGCTGCGAGTGTTTCTCAATTTAAATAAAACATTTATTAAGTATTTACAAGGATCACATATAAAAAAAGATTAAATTATCGCGCACGCTCATAGCCGTCCGCTTCCTCCAAACGCATCTAGAGGATCCCCTTTCGGAGCGCCCTTCCTCCCCTGCTGCCACCCAAAGGAAGAGAAACTGCCGGCGCTCACCGCTCTTAGGGTCAACCACACCTTCGCTCTTCGGTGCTTTCCAACATTCTCCACCTTTGAGTTTTCCTGCTGTAAAAAAACTCAAACACAACATATAAAAATACAACCGTAATATTAACAAATATTGGTACAGAATGTTGGTGTTAAAATAACGCAAAAATGTACAGTAAACAAAGCTTTCTTTACATAATACATTTTAGGCATATGTCAAACGCTTAGAGAAATTACTTTTCTGCCTCTCAGTGAATGACAGAATCAGTCAGATCTTTGATAAAAATTAATATCTGGTTCTTGCAGTTCTAGATTATAAAGTCTTTGCACAGGTCTGGCCAGTTCCCCAGTCTCAGTTTTGACTCGAGCGACTCTAACATGTCCATCTTTTCCAGAATCAGTTGAATTACTCTAGCAAGAGACCACAGAGTTCGATTCTTCAAACTATTTTCCACCACAACTTCACTTCTCCCACCGTTAAGGGTCTAGAATTGATCACAAAACAATACCACATTCACATACATAGTGTTTAACTCTTCGTAATATAAAAGCTCTCCTAACATTTTTCCTCTTAACTCTAAATTTACCGCCTCTTCATCGGGGACTTGTTTTTGATCTGGGCAAACGGTTTCCCTGACAACCAGAGGCCTCCCCCACCATCTTAAGTAAACAAGCTGTTGAGTTACAACCCCGAGAAAGAAATGTCCGCGAAATTCTTTTCCGAAGGCACGTGTTCCCAGCTACTAACATCGGAAAGGTTTCAGATTTCTTTCACCCTGTTCGAAACAAACACGCCCCAATCTCTAGTACGTTGTATCCATGCTAACGCTGTCATATGGAATCTGTCAAATAATAAATACGCACATCTGGCAAGTTCAAGTCGTTTTTAACAGAAGCCGCAAGTCGGGTTCCCAAAACACATGCTAATAATTCCAAACGGGGGATAGAAATATCTTTCAAAAGGAGCTACCCTCGCTTTTGCCTGTATCAGAGTTTCAAAAAACATTTTTTTTCATATTCTACCCCTCAAAAATACACAAGCGGCATATGCTTTTTTACTAGCGTCACAAACACACATGCAATGTTAGCTGTTTAATTCCATTAGAGCTCAAATTCAAAACATCGAGGTATTTTAATACCTGCAAAAGTATAGGGAGTTGCTCTAACCACCTTTTTTAACTTGATTTAAAATATCTTTTGGAGATTTTCATCCCATTTTATTTTAATTTCCAAATTTCCTGTAAAATTAATGTTGGCTTTAAAGTCACAGGAGCCGTAAAACCGATCGGATCAAATATATGATTAGCTATGGATAACAATGATCTTTTCGTTATAGCCTTACCTTCATTTTTCTGACAGTTAATATTACATGATAAACAATCATCTTTGAGGTTCCAAATTAATCAAAAAAACCATAGTCTCAAAGTTATCAGGTTGGCTTTCCAACTCTGAAAATTTTCAGGATTTAATAAAACGTTTGACTGCCAGCCTCTTAAATTAAATGTGCTGAAGATAATAATATTTCTTAGATTCAACTATAACTTTTTGCAACTGTTCTTCGGTCTCAAAACTAGTTACACAGTTGTCAACATAAAAATGATTTTCTCAAATTTTAGCTTTACATTATCAAAGTTTCCATGAGCATTATCTAAATGGTGATTTAAGTAGCACGCAGTAAAAAAGGACTGGATGTCACTCCAAAAACTACACGATGTATGACGATAGATTTTAATGTGGTCCTATTTTCTATCATACCACATAAATTTCAAAATCTCTATCTTGCTCCTTACTCCTATCTGTAAGAAAGCTTTTCCGTGTCGAAATAACCCCAATCTTATATTTTCGAAAACGATTAAGTATAGTCGGTATGACTTCAATAAAGTTGGGGCCTTTCTCCAGACAATCATTTAGAGAAGGGGAGCCCTTTGTTCGCGCGGACGCGTTAAAACAGGTCTTATTTAACTTGTACTGTTTTCTTTAATAACGGGCCTATGCGGGAGATAATGAACAAAATTTTCTTTGTCATCATTAACTTCTTCAATTATTTTCCTGATAACCAGATCTAAAACATCTTGGTATTCCTCAAATTTACCTGTTGCCAGTTAATTCTTTAGTACTTTCAAGTCTATTTTCAGCTAATTTTCCTATTAGAGGATAAAAGTTTACTATCCGTAACCCCGGGCAAAGCTACTCCTCATATCGACCACTCAATATCTACCACTTATGGTTTTTGAAAATGATTTAGTATCTCTTTGTATTTCTAATTTTGTCTTAGTTTCTACGGGATCTGTAATACCAAGAGAATCGAGCTTCCACAAATCAGAAATACACATATCAATTACAAACATAGAAGTAACATTCATAAAATGATTTTTATCAAATTTAGTTTCATTTCTATAGGTTTTCCCATAAGCGTCCACCTAATTTAGTTTTTATTGCTACTGGGCCAGATTTTAAATAGAACATAGTTCCAGTCAGTAGTTTTCCAGCTACATCTGCTCTAATAATATTTCTATTTTTAATTCATTTATCCAGGACCATGTCTGATACTCGGAACATTATTGCATATAATTTCTTGGTCATACACATTTAGATTACAAGTATAATAATTATCGATATCAGTTAAACAAATATTATAACATTTATGCCTATACATTTTGTTTTTGAACCACCAAATAAAGAATGAACAAACTCTTCTTCTCTTTCATATTTAAATCCTAAATTTTCAGCAGTGGATTTTAAAATATAAGATTTTGAGATCCGGTGTCAATTAAAGCTCTTACTAAACTCTTATGGTTTCCGTTTTGCAACATAACCACAAGAGTCTGTAAGAAAAACTCTTCAGAAGTGAAAGCTTGATTAGCCAAAACATTAGAGCTAGATGAACTAGCAGTCGTGCTATTCTCAAATACTTGCATCGATTTCCAAACCCGATCTCAAAGGCAATTTAAAGCATAATACAGCATAATGCCGTTTATTACATATTATACATTTAACATCTGATCTACATGAATGTGACATGTGACCCTTTTTAAACAAATATAACACACGCCTCTCTTAATTATAGCATTCTTCTTAACTTCATATAACATAGAAGCTGCTTCACAACAATTTTCAGAGGCATGCGCTTTTTCACAAAATATACAATTATTATTATTATTATTAAATTTAAAGTCTTTCCTATTTTTAAGGTTACTATTAAATAAATCTGCAGCAGTTGCAGTAGTGGAAAGATTTTTTAATTTGTTCTTATAATTAGATTTCTTAGAATCAAAACTATTTCTAGCAAGTTTTATTCTGTCTTCACTCGATACTTCTATCGATAAAATTTCATAAGAGAATCAAGGTCTTTCTTACCTGATTCATCTGATGAATAGCCTACGTATCTCTCCCAGGCGCGCAGAATTTCAGAGGGAAGACAGGATTCCACCAGCGGGAACAGCATGGCAGCATATTTCTCTTTTTGGTGACTCCTAAGGACTCTAAGGCGCGTAGCTGGGCCTCAATCTTGTCATACAGCGAAGATAAATTGACTTTCTTCACTTCTGCGTTCTGTAGAACCAGTTTTAATAGTTCTCTGACATAAACTTGAATCAAGACATCCTCTTGCCCGAACCATTCTCAAGTATTCAAAAGCCTTCTGTAGTTTTCAGGTGTCGCCGGAAAACTTTCAACTATATCCCCTGGCCCGGGATTTTGGAGTTGTTGCCTGGATAAGGCATTACTGGAACTTGTCTCCATCATCAATGCTCTCATCTTCATGAATTCTCTTGAACTGGTTGTGGAATCGCAGCCAATCCGTCAATTCACCAGAAAACTGCTGGAACTGAATCTTGGGAAGACGCAGAGATGAAGACGAAGATGTGACCAGGCTGTGGTTGTCCTTCTGTCCCAAAGCATCTGTTTTCATGATATTTTTCACACGGACTTGCCAGGCAATCATCTTTCCGTATAGCCTTCGATGGCTTCAAATTCAATATTGTACGCTTCTTGCGTACAGTTTGTCTCGATCATTAATTCTAAAATGTTGTCGTCGATTTTCTTCAGCTTAACGGATTTTGCATGAAGCATTTCAAAAGCCGTTTACGGCATTCTTATCAACAGGATCGTTTTCAATAATTTCCTGAAGATGATTTACAGCCTTCTTGAAGGCTGTCCTCAACGGCGTGCGTCTCAATTTTAAAGCATCCATGTTTCACTTTCTTATATTCAAAAATGTTTTTCTAACACTCGTAGCCCACCCGGGGGCGCCAGAAAATGTTCAATTCTCACAACTTATTTAAAAATCTAAACTAAGTGCGAAAATAAATGATGTGGCTACGAGTGTTTCTCAATTTAAATAAAACATTTATTAAGTATTTACAAGGATGCATATAAAAAAGGTTAAATATTATCGCGCACGCTCATAGCCGTCCGCTTCCTCCAAACGCATCTAGAGGTAATCCCCTTTCGGAGCGCCCTTCCTCCCCTGCTGCCACTCAAAGGAAAGAGAAACTCGCCGGCGCTCACCGCTCTTAGGGTCAACCACCCCTTCGCTCTTTGGTGCTTTCACAACAACAAATATAAGAGGACTTTATAATACACTTTTAAATGATACTGTTATTAAACGTTAATTAAAGTAGTACTCAGTAATGGTAAACTCAAGTTTGTGGGCGTAAACACCACTACACTCTTACATTTCCACGTGTTTACAGCGCCCTTTATAGTTGGGCTTTATCATGCGTAACTAGTCAGAATGATCCCAGTGTGAATTTCAACTATCTTCAGCGTTACCTAATGAGCAGAAATCTAACGCGTGAACTAAAAAGCTTTGGTGTGAATCAAACAGCGAAAAAAAAATCCCTCCATTCTACTTTGCGAGCGAAGAGTGATCGCCTTGTTTAGAGTGAGCCTTTAGAATTATTTGAAGTACAGTAACATATGAGCATTTAGCGTCCTTCCTTAGAATTAGTACATCTCAATTCAAACCTCAATATAAGGAACTTTAAAAACGAAATTTCATTAACATATTTAAATTGTAATACTCGTATATTGTTTAAAAAAATATTTATCATGACCCTCGACCGAAAAAGTTGCCCATTCCTGCCTTAAGAACAAGTTTAAGAATGGCTAATGAATCCCATGGGCTTGTCATTTTAAAAAATTATATAAGCAAACTTTAATACTTATCTTGAAAATTTGTACGGTTTATAATTAAAGCCTTATCGTAACTTTAGTGTCAAAAACATCATTGAATTCAATATATTGTTATCGTTCGAAAGGAGGCGCGATGAAAATTATAATTGAAAACTAGGTCGCAAATAATGAAGGTTTGAAAAGAACTGCATCATTTCAAACAAAATCGAGAGTCGAAATTTAATATATCCCAAACCCATCCTAAATATTTCCCGTTCATTATCATCTGCACATTTGTTTTCATACAGCTGACTTGCAGCTGTGTACTAGAATATTTGAAACAATATCCGGATATATCACCAATTAAGATAATATATATAATTATCTTAATAGTAAACGTTTGTTAAAAAAAGTGGTATTTTTAAATATTTCACACACATGCGGTATGAATTTATTTATGTGTGTGTGTGTATGTATGTATTTATTTGACAGTCAATCTTCAAACACTTGATTCTTTGCCATTTTACAGATTTCTTTGTCTTGGTAGATTAGAAAAAAAAAAGAGTTGCCGATCAGTAAATCAAGTCTCAATGCAGTAACAGAATATGTGATAATTTGATGATAAATATAATCTGTTCACTTGTTGTGAAGTTGATGTTTGATTTTACGAAACCTCTATATTCACCTTTAGAAAGCAGGCTTTTGAGGTGTATTTTGAGGATTGCGCTGCGAGGAGTCTGATAGGTAGTTATTTACACTGTTTATGAATATTATATTATGCATGCTTTAAATTATTTCCAAAATATTGTTAGTTACGAGAATATGACATTTCAATAGCTATCGCTGATCACAAAAACATCCTATCTGGTACCATTGTGATGAGTCAAGGTTCGTTAAATCTTTCATCCCAATTTTTAAAGCACAGTGCATGTTTTATCCTGATTTTAAACACATTTTGTTATGCATACAGGAGATATTTTTCAATGACAGGTGTCGCTGCAATAGGCACAAAACGTTCCAACAAACAGGACAACTGATGACTTATTGAGGAAAATAATCAATTTAGAAAGGTCTATGTGAAAAAGATGTAAAAAAAAAAAAAAATCAAGCATTAAGAATCGACACATCCAGAGAGAAATCACTGGGAAATATATATTGTTAGACGGAGCTGCATCCATTAACCCACAATATTTTTATTTAATATAAAATTTATAAGATGTTACGGTCAGGAACTTTTCGCTTTTTTTTTGTTTGTCTCTGACAGTTCAAAATTAATCAGCAAAATAAATAAATAAATAAAAAAAAAAAAAAAAAAATCGTCAAATCCTTGATGTTGACTAAATGATATATTAGAAATAACAATCTTGTTGGGGTTCCGAACCCATAAATAATTTTTGTCTAAAGAGGGAGCTAATGTATGATGAAAGTAAAAAGATGCGAACGTTTATTAAAAGTTTTGCATTCTAATATTGTGTTATAAATTCATTTAAAAAATGAATTATAAGAAACATTTTCGTATAGAACCTGAGATGATCGCAACCGAAGAGAAACAATTTCGAAAACCTGTAATGAAAACGAAAAATTACAGCATGTACCTTTACCTTCACTGAGATTCAATTGTTGTTGTTGTTAGGAGTTAGGTTACATTTTTTTCTTTTTTAAATATTGATATTTTTTTTATCGTGTTTTAAGGTGTAATTATTTGATGATTTAAATTTTGTCATTGAGATCATTTTATATTTGTACAAATGATATTGTGCTGAATTTTAAAAAGTTGTGTTGGCTTACATCATTAGATTTTAAATTCTGCTATTTACGCAGGATTTGATTTTCCATTCCACTTAAAGGGAAATACCGATAGTTTCTTTAGATGAGAATTCATACACTGGGTATTTTTACATAGTTTTTAAAAGTTTAAAGGTTTACACGTCATGTATCAATTATGCTTTAATTTACATCGGGCATACATCGCCATCTAGTGTCGAAAAGATACATTGTTGGTGTAAATTTTTAGTGAAACATTAAACATCAGCTTTTATAGCGTCACAACTGCTGTTAATCCATCCAGTGGAAGCTGGTTTTGTGTAATGGATCCCAAACTTTCTTTCATGTCCTTTTCATAAATAAAAATAATTTTTTAAAGCTAATACTCTAGCCTCTTTTAAAAAACGTGTCTAACGCTATGAAAATTTCACGAAATTCGGAAAGTTTTTGAATGTAGCCGCTTCTTATAGCAAATTTTACGTTTTAATTCCTGCACTTGATATGTTCTTTTACGTTGGAAGCAGATTCATAAATTTTCTAAAAACGAATTAAATTTTAGAAATTGTACTATTGATTTTATACCTTTCGCTGCGAAATTTATCGAAATAATTACCTATTTCATCAAGTAATACATCTCAAATGTTTTAATAAACTTTCGTTGGAGCTTTTCGTTCCTGACTTTAGTGTAAAATTTTTAATGTATTAATTATTTTAAATTGTTTATTCAAGGACAAAAAGGTAATAATTAGTACTAAATGAAGATTTTAATATCAGATAATGTTAATATAAAGCAATCAAGAAAATTATTTTTAAAAAATAATTCAGCATTTACACTTTATGATTAATTTTCATAAGTACTTATTTTTAAGATTTCAAATTAAATGTCTTGTTTACGAGAATGAATAAAGCTGCCTTCGTTCCACGACAGTAAATTCAGAATTGTTTAGTTTTATAGCAGAACTATTTGCTCTTTTACAAAATTACACAGCGCTTAAAAAGATAATAAAGCAAATGAGGTACGATGGTCTCACTTGCTAATTAACTGAACTAAAATTCGCTGCATTCTTAATAAAAATTGTACACATTTATTTACACAATAGGACCTTTCAGGTTCGTGTAAGTAACATATTCTAATAAGGGTATTATTCAAGGAGGCACTACGCATGGCAGTATTCGTAGTCCTTATCTGTACAACATCTACACACATGACTGTTCACTCCACTCCACAGTTAGCGCATGCTTATTTGAAGACGATTCAGTAGTATTAACCCAGGGTGTGCCTTTAAGAAAAACAATGGAAAAACTGCACATTTTTTTAGCCATACTAGAAGAATGGCTTGCAGACTGAAGGGTAGCAGATAATGTAGATAAAACTCAAGCTATCGTATTCAGGAAACGAGGAGCCATTGATCCCCCATTAGAACACACTTTTTGAAAACAACATTCATTGGGTCTAGACAGTTCGTTATCTGGGTTTACACATCGGTAGTCAATTAACTTAGAAAAACACGTTGACTATCTTTCTGTTAAATTCTAGAATACAATTTCTCTCCCATTATCTCTAAATGGGAGAAGATAATGTCTATCTCTAAAAAATAAAGTTATTTTCTGCAAGCAAATTTGGCACCCAGTAATCCCATATGCTGCTACCCACATGAAAAGAATTCAAGGAATTTATTACGGAATAGTACGAATTATTACTTTCGCGAGTCCTCGTCTCGATTATTGTTTAGTTGCAGCTGTGTGACAACGGACTTTGTCTCGCGTGAAACCACGAGAAAAGTTTTATATTCGTCAGTTGTCGTTAAAGCTACTACTGGTATTCTATGGTTGTCTTTTGCTCATTATTTACGTGTGGTTTTTCTTTTTGGAACTTTATACAGTCAGGTCTCTTTTTATGTGGATTGTTTTTATGCGATTTTGAAGTTGTGCGGTTTGTATTCCAAACATTTCTAGATTTTTGTTATTATTATTATTTTTTATACTGAGACGTAGATCGTAGTATTCCGAGAATTTCCGTATCTTTTTGGTGCTTACGTCTGCGGCTCGGCTGCTACAGTCGTAGATTCGCATTCGTTATTTCAGTAGTATACCGATATGATATCATTATTTCGAAATTATATTTTCTCTTAGCGGAGCCTCGTTCATTTTTATAAAAGTTTCACTTTAATAAGTGGCGAATTGAAGTTGCAATATAATAAGCAGCAAATTTTGATTTCTGGATTTAAAGTGAGTGTCGCAAAGTTTTATTTTTCATTAGAAAATCGTAAGTGTAATTTTTTAAAATTTCTTTTCTAAGATTTTATTTTGCCCGATGGAGAAAAAACCCATCAAAGACAGTCAATTTCGTTGGAAACGAAAATTGCAATTTTAGATCGCTTAGGAAAAGGAGAAGGATCTACGGCTACTGGAAAACATTTTAATTTAGGCGAATCTACTGTCAGAGCAATTAAAAATAATGAAGCTGCAATACGAAAATCGGTCATTTCTGGTACAAAATTAAGCACCAAATGTGCATCGTACACAAGAGATGTATTATTAGAAAGAACGGAAAGAGCCATCGCAATTTTGGATTGAGGAACAAGTTCAAAGAAGGATTCCTGTAAGTGGTTATTTAATCCAAGAAAAAGCTCTTCAGTTTTATAAGTCAATGAAACAGTCAGAACCATCAACTTCCACTTCCCAAGCTGGAAAAGAATTTCCAGCTAGCAAAGGATGGCTAATCGGGTTCTTAAAAAGAAATGCACTTCATAATATTAAGATAACAGGGGAGATTGTGACAGTAGATGAAGGAGCAGCAAAAATATTTTCAGAAGAGCTAGCGAAAATTATTGAAGATGGGGGCTATTCTGCCGATCAAGTATTTAACGCTGATGAAACAGGACTTTATTGGAAAAGATTGCCTAACCGTACTTACATCGCAAAGGATGAAAAAACTGCAAGTAGACATAAAGCAAGTAAAGATCGAGTCACCTTATTACTTTGTAGCAATGCATCAGGAGATCGGATGTTGAAACCTCTCTTAATAAATAAATCTCTTAGACCACGCGCCCTTAAAGGTAAAGATTTAAAACAACTGCCCGTGCATTGAATGGCTAACCCGAAAGCCTGGATGACAACAGCCATTTTTACAAAATGGTTCAATAATTGTTTCGTACCAGAAGAGGAAGCCTATATGAAGGAAAAATCTCTCGATTTTAAAGTTTTATTAATTGTTGACAATGCAGCAAGTCATCCACAATTAGAACATCCAAATGTTCAACTAGTATTTCTTCCGCCCAATACAACAAGCCTTTATATAGATAACTGCAAAGATATTTTAAAAAATTTACACAGTTGAAATTTCAGCATGATTTTTAATCCAAATTAGTTTGTTGCAGTGTGCAGGCCTTTCGTTAACGGAAACGTTTTTCTCTTTTAAAATTCAAAAAAAATTGTTACACTAGTTTTTTGAGGAAAAGACATTAGGTGTTAGTTGAAACTCTCAAAGTGAGTAGGGTAGAACACAAATACTTTCGTAACGAACATTGATAGATAAAATAAAAATATTACTCTTTCGAAAGTTATATAGGTTCAATAATGAAAATTTTAAAAGTTGAAATTCCTTTTAGGAAGTAGGGATTAATGAGTTATGCAACACAATACGTTTACATTTCTGGAAAACACACCAACTGTTGCTTATTTTTTTAGATGCCTCTTATTCCATTATTGGACTCAATCACACAACTTGGTTTTAAAACATTCTCCAACTTCCTCTTTTCCCCCATATCCACGATGTCAACATTACAATGTTTGCTGGTATCCCTTTTGTCAGACCATCTCAAGAAAAGCGAAAATCT